>OY987256.1:56408797-57008797 GCA_963920725.1 Rhamphomyia laevipes
AACCAGTTAAGTAAGTCAAGAATGAACTATTTCTTTTGTATATTATGAAAAAGTATTTCTTAAGCAATGTTCTATCTATCAATTTTGGGGTTAATAATCTTACTTAGTTAAACAAACAAAAATTAACAAATAATCACGTCTATTTCGTCGTGATTTCTTTTACAAACATTAATTAATTTCAAATTTCACTTTTTATTATTTATTAATATACATATTTATATTTAAAATTATTTCTGGTAACAACAATCCCAAAAAAATCCAATTTTATTTTTATTATCAAATCATTATATCCTTATCGTCCTGACCCTTCGTATCCTAGAAATTATAATTCGCTACTGAATATATAAAATTTTCATAAAATTATCAAATACAAACTGTTATACTGCTATGAATTGGAATACATTTTTTAGAATATGCATTTTTAATGCATTTTTTCAATACACTATGTCTGGCTTCACCAATTGAAATTATTAATAAAAATATTAATAAAATTTTACATAAAATTGAGAAATTCATATTAAAAAAATAAGTAATTTATTTATAATTTGTCATATACAACTTGAGATTACTAACTACACACTGTAAATATTAAATTTCTACTAGATTAGTCAACTTTATAAAATTTAAATAGCTTTGAAGAAGAACGAGATAAGAAATTTCAATCACGACATTCGTATTAAAATTATTTTGTTGAATTTTTATTGGAAATGTTTATATTGTGGGCAAATAGTCAATACTTCTATTTTGGTAGGCAAAATAGTGAATTGTTATTACTGATATCGAATTTCGTTTCAGAAAATATTTCATTTTTTAATAATAACTATAAGTTTATATAGATCATAATTGACACGAAGAAGGAAATTGTAATTACTTGAAATTAAATGCATAATGGTGTAGATCGTCTATCCGTTGACGAGTTTGCCGTTGGAGCTTTGAAATGCCAAATGATGCCGGTGAAGATCGTCATAGCGTCATAGCGTGGAGTTGAAATTTATACTATTAATATTTTGTGTTGTACAAATTTTGTGAAAATTTAAACTTCAATTGATTCTTCTTCCAAATTTGTATCCATTTTTTATCAGTTTAAATTATATACGTATCATCGATTTATGTCAAAAATTAAAAAGGGAAAAAACGCCGAGCGGTAAAAAGTTAAAATGGACTGTAGTTTCTTACCAAACAACTATCACCAGCCGCATTACTACTCTTATAAGTGTTTAATCCATTTTCATGTATTTCAATATATTTTAATATTTTTTTAACTTTTCAAAACTTCAACTATCTCCACTATAAGCTTACTGTTAACAAGTTTTCGGAAGTTATTATTATTATATCAAACTAATATTACTATTCTCATAACTTTATACTCACGGCTAATATTACAATATATTTCGTGGTTGCAAACTGTTTGGATATTGATCTCTTTCGAATCGAAGCTGAACATTAAAAAAATTGCTGCTAACTGTCGATTGCTGTCGGAGATGAGTGTTTTATTAGTTATTTGCTCGTGACATCAAATTATCACTTATTTTTGTTAGTATACAAATTCTTATTAATTGATAATAAATTTATTTGTTTTTGAAATTATTATTTTTATTATTTTATTATTGTTTTTATTTCGAATTGTATTTTACAATAATTTGTTATTATTCCACAATTATGAATAAATTTGAAGTTTCATTATAAGTTTCAACAAATTGTAGATCTAAAAATAACCGAAATTAAATTATAAATATTTGAAAGATATCAAAATAAAACCTAAATTGTTGACAAATCAATTTGACATCTATTTACAAGAACACCCAACGGACAACTAGGACAACACGGATCATATCCTAGCATTCCTGGCTTCCGTGGAATTCCTGATATTATTGTTCTGCAATCACTATAATTTATAGCAATTAAAAATACTATAACCATGAAATAAAATAATTGTAAATATTTCATTTTTTTTATTAAAATTATAAATTGCGTTCTTTTAAGCTGAAACAAAACTGATAATCTAAATCGAAGTGAACAAGTTTCACAATATTTATATTTTTATGAAATTCATTTTCATGATTATATATTATTAAATTAATATTAACTATAATTAATAAGTGTTATTTATTATTTAATTAAATTTCCTAGGAAATACTGTAAAAAACCCTATTTAATTATAAAATTGAACTAAAATTTATTTTATTAAATGGATCAATTATGTTTTGCTGACTTATCAGTCACAATTGGTATTCAAAAATTATTTTAGATCCCAAAAATTACAAAGTACTATCGTACTATCAATATTTTAATATAATTTTGGTGCTGATAAATAAAATATTTAACCTTTCAGTTTAGCTATCTATGAAATAAATAAGAAAAATCTAATGATTTTTTTTTTGGAAACAGTCGTAATTTGACAGTCCAAAAGTTATAATCAAAATATAAATAAAAAAATGAAATTATTTACAATATTTTTTTGGTTTGTTTTGGTGTTTCTGGAATTCCATGAAAGTTTATCAATTAGTGCACCAGAATTAAGAGAAGGTTATATTCTACATGATCCGCCAAAATCAACGGATAAATCTCATCCAACTACAGATGGACATGTTTGTTCTCGATATTTACCTTGTTAATTAATCAAGTTGGAATAACTAAATTGTCAGAAAATAATTTACGTATAATTAATTATTATTTAATAAATTTATATAGAAGAAAATTTGTGAAAATTTTGTATTTTTTATGAAAAATCGTTAAAATTATGATAAATTGTTAGCAATTTACAAATATCTAGTCTAGATAAATTTAATTTCTGTTTAAATTTGTTATTCTTCGCTGGAATTGTAATTTTAAATATGATTTTTTTGAAGAATATTTAATGGCACTCCTAAATTTATACTAAAACGTAATAATGGCATTTACATAAACTCTCCAAAATTTATGGTTGAAGTATATGCTAACAAACAAAATTATATTTCGTTGGTGTTGTAGACAAATTTATTCTACATATTGAGAGATTTGATAGATAAATGATAGATGCTATCATCAAGTCAAGATATATTTATTATGTTGACCAAAATTGATTTTACAAAAGAGCTAATTCACATTTTGACTGTTTACTTACTGAATGTAAATGAAAATTACGTTTTTAAAAGCTGCTTTTTTAATTTTTTAAATTCATAATTTTTTTATGTTTGTATTAAAAAAATAGCTTACTAACTTTTAATTAGAAAAATCAGGGTTTTCGAAAAATCTTCGTGTTTAATTTTTTTTTATAAATAAAAATTAAATTTAAAATAGCTAAGTCACAGTCATAATAAATACTCACTCGTCCTTAAAGATTTAGTTAGCCTTGGCAAGTAAATTCAGTTTCTCTGGAAGAATTTGTCCAGCTTCCTATTATGTTAAGCTTAAGCATTTCCTCATCTACTTTAACGCAATCTTTGGCTTCTCTCTTCGTCTTCTACACATAGTTTTGGTGTCAAGCTTCGGCTGAAGATTATATTTTTCATTCGAATAATGCTTACCAATTCTTTGGATCCGATACTTTTTCAATACACCAGCCTCCTGACACAGTTCATATATATACGTTTTAAATAGTTAAGGTCGGAATCGGGACTTACAAGATATTAAATTTTTCAAAAAAGTTAAGCGAAATGACAAACGAAACTGATGCAATATTCTTTCGAATTTATTTTGTAAACAAAATTTATTTATTTATATAAAAAATATTATACCAATTTTTACTATACATAAAATTAATATATTAACTAATAAAACTAACTAATAAAAACAATTTTTACAGAAACCATTAAAATATTATTTAAAAATTTTAAACAGTTTTCTTATTTACTACGTGGTTTTTTAGTTGTAGTTGTTGGTACATAATTGTGACCCTCCACTGTTAAAGTATTTCCAAAAACTGGTTTAAAAAAATACACAACTTTAGCGTACCGACGTGCCGAATTCTGAAATTGATAAGAAATTTAATTAAAAAATTTAAAATTCATTTTGAACGCCTGAAAATATGCAACATAAATTGAAGAAATCTTTTCAATTTTCATCAATCATCACCAGTCAAGGTAATAAACTTTGCTTATCATAAAAATAATGGTTTAAGTATTAGATAATTGTTGAAAAAGCTTTACCGAAATTAAACCTCCTAAAAGTTTTGAAAGATTTGTAACTGTTGAGAAAGATTGACTGAAAAGTTGTTCTGGTATATCCAACATAACCATTGATCTATCAAAATTTGGTGTATCTGGATCATCAATGTCACCACCAGCTCTACGATTCCTTTTAATTTCATGCAATTTTCCATCATCCTGAAAATCAGATTACAATTAGAATACAATTAAATTTTAATTTATTTAAAATTATTTTAGAAAAGTTAATGAAATTACAAATTTTTTGGTACACAATTATATCGACCATGAAAACCTTTTGTCAAAGACTTTCTTTTTGGTAATTAATATTTTTATGTGATTGGAAATTAATCAGACTTTATATGACCATGACCTAATTCAAAGAGTTCCTTTCAAAATTATTTTTTTGGGAAATTTATACTAATTTTTATATGTAATAAAATTACTTTATAGTCCAGTAAACAAGCCTTACAGCAATTTCGTTTAAGGTTTAGTAGCGCGAATTAAATTTATATTAAATAATAATTTAATTATCTTATCAATAAGTAAATTTAATTTTAAAAATACTTGATTAGTTAAAACAGATAGTATTTTAAAAATAACTGAAAATCATTAAATAAAGCTAGAAATAATAATTTCAATTATTGATCCTCAAAGTATTAGACGCCACTTTCAAACTAAATAAAGACATAGACTCATACAGTATCAGGGGAAAAATAGAAGAAAAGTAAAGTAAAATATATTTCAAAATTCATCTTGATACTAGTTTGAACATTATAATGATAATTGTTTCATATTGTATTAAAATTGATTTAAATATAGCAAAAGAGTAGCTGTCAGACAAACTATAAAGCTATCCCGAACAGATAAATAGGTATATCACATTCGGTATCATAAAGTCGGTTCGGTATCACATTCAACCAATGAGAATGAAACTATAGCAAACTTTACCTGAAAGTGTCCAGTTGTATCCAGTGCAATAAGGAATACATTTTACAGGTACAAATTCAATAACCCTAGCGATATGACAGCTTTGTGGTTTCTCAATGCTACGAGGTATATATAAAGTCACTATTTTAGTTAATCCAGTTGGTTATATGAATGGTATAAGTGCTAACGCACTGCATATGGTCACCATCTTATTGTATGGGAATCACCAGTTAAACCGACCAATCAATGGCAAAAGAGTTCTTAACAGATTTATGTATTACCACATTAATTAATGATTGATTAATTATCAGAATTAAGCTTATTCCAAATTTAAACATGGCTGATATTTTAGTGAGAAAATATTGAAATTCATCAAGGAATACGTTTTTATATAGAATTTTTAAGTCAAAATCAGTTCTGAAATCAAATAGTCTATTAATAATTGTTAGTCTTAGACTAATCTCAAATCAAATTAATCTTTTTCCAAATAAAGTTCATCTTTTATTAATTCAATTTCGTCATTTTTTAATCATTATTTCATAATTAAGAAGCTAACAACATGAAATTAACAACATACTTATTAAAAAATATTGGATAGTAATTAACAATTCTGGTGCCGCAGCTGTGAAGTACCGTATGGGAAAGAGACATCAACGAAATGGACGAGGTGGATCTAAACTGCCTCTTTCCACCGCGAACCCTAACCGGTTTCATTATTATGAGTGGTAGGAAAACGGAGCATATGCGCTAATTGGAGTCGCCGGGAATGTTGCTGGGGACTCGCGATTTAAACCAACCAACCAACACTTCTAGTTATTTATTTAACTTAATTGTGGTCTCCAGGTATATATTGTGAAACATTTACTTAGACCAATTTGATTTGGAAAAAGAGCAATTTGATATGAAAAGAGACCAATTTTGACTTTGAAAAAAACCAATTTGATTTGTAAAAAGACTTGAAAATGTAATAGAATAAAATTTAAGATTCATCATTAATTATTTCATATCCTTCTTCAAATTGTAGCTCCATTTCTATATCAAAAATTAAACAAATTATTATTTTTTATATTACAATATTTTCTTTTACATTTTTATTATTTTTTTTTTTATATTTTTTTTTATATATTATTTACAAAACAAAATTTATTTTACACCATTTTCTATTTTTCTTTTTTTTTTAAAAAAAAACTTATTACACAGTCAATTTTTTACCTTAGTAATAATTACATCACCACTGGGATCTTAGAAACTATAAAACTAATAAATTTTTACAGTGAATCATTTTGATATGAACATTTAAATTAGTCAAATATAAAAATTTATTTAAAAAATTACAAATTATTAGCCAGGATTCATTAAAAAAAAACTAGAGTATTATAAAAGGTACTACAATTATGAAAATATAATTTTGAAATTAATTACAATTCCTTAAAAATTTTACAAAATTGTGCAAAGATTTTCCTAAATTGATTCATTTGCAAATTTACATTAATTCCAACAATTTTTTTTAGAAAATTAATAACAAAATATTTGCTTTTCTTTTTTTTTAATTTTAATCTACAAAAAAATTATTTATATTATAAGAAAACTTTAATAACCAGCTTCATCTGATGTACCAGGCGCTTCTGTTGTTGAACCACCTGATGATCCTTGTAATATTGGTCCAGAAAATTGTAAGAATTTTGATACAAAACCGCCTAAACCAGCATTTTGGCCACCACCACCACCACCACCTGATGATCCACCACTTAAACTTGTTACACCACTTAGTACACCAGATACAGTATCACTTAATAAATTTCCAATTCCACTAATTTTTGGTTGTATGACAGCAGTTATTAATCCTTGTAAATTATTTATTGGTTTTGGTACGACAATATTATTTTGTATATTCTTTTGAATATTGGATTTGTCCAAATTATCAATGAATCGAGTCTTTGAATCAATGAAGCTGTCGATTTTCTATATTTATATAATATATTTAAATAAAAATATAAAATTTGATATTTTCGTATTTTTTGATATTATAACATTTTGTTTCGATAATGAAATTTCATGAAAAATATGAAATTTTTTGTTGAAAAAGATGAAGAAATGGTTTTAAAATGAAGAAAGAACTTACTAAAATTTAATAAATACTGAAATTTGATTCATTAAATAGAAGATTTTGATTTATATTAAAGAATATCTTTAATACTGGAATGCTTAATAGACTAAATAAATATGAAATAAAATGAAATTCATGAGTCTTTCAATCAACATTGGTGAATGATTTGACTTTTACTATTGCAAAATTTAGTATAATTAATTTATTCAGGCATTTATTCGCAGATCTATTCGGACATGAAATATTTTTAGATATTTTGACAGATTAAATTAACACTTTTGACAGGTGATATAAAAAATCTAAATGATTAGATAAATTGTTTCTACTTTGCTTTAAGACATCATTAAATTTAATACGGTATAATGTATTACACCATTTTCAATACAAATTGAACTTTTTCCAAGTGAAATTGGAGTTTTGTTTTTAATAAATATTTCTCAATTTATAGCTGGAAGCATAATTCAGTCAAGAAATGCTAATTATAATGTATTTTTTATATAGTTTTTAATAAATTATATGTTTTAAGCTTCTTAATTATAAAATAACAATCTAAAAAGGATTTAATAAAAGACCAACTTGACTTTGGAAATGCTACCTTAACAACATTAAATATTGGCTAATATTGGTCGATGCAATGTTGCCAGATCTTTATTTATATTTCCAGTATTGTGTAAAAGTTTTACTTAACATTATTTGTAAATGCAACTAATTTTTATCCTATAAATGAGAAAAACCTTTCTGTCTTAAAAGAAAATTATTTAAAATATTAAAATGAACCTTTTTTTTTAGTTTTTATGGATAGATAATTTCAAAAATTTCAAATTTATACTTACACCAAATACAAATCCTAAAACAGCATTTTTACCAGCAAATGTTGCTTCAGGTAATTTACGTTTTTCACGTTCTAAACCAATATTTGATGATTCCTACAACAAATAATATTTATATAAAAACAATTAATTAAAAAATTACATTTTTCAAGAAATTTTATTAATATATTTACAATTTTAGTATACTTTTAACAGAAAAGTATGTAATTTTTATGTAAAATAAATTAACACATAAATTTTTTATAAAAAATAGAAACATGCAAAAAAAAAAATTTATATATAAAACTAACCACAAAACTTTAACTTTCTCTCTAAATATATAAAATAAAATACAAAAAGTACAAAAATCGCGATATAAATATTTATATGTAAATTATTAATAAATTTAAAAAACTTTTCTTAATTAATTTAATTTAATTTAGTGAATTAAAAAACAGAGTTCAAAAATTATTGTGAAATTTACAATAAAAATGAATTAATTTCCATAAAATTTGACATAATTTTGGACCAGAAAAAAATTCCCTTCTGTTTACAAATAAAAGATTAAAAATTCCTGAAGGTCAAGATGAGAAATATTTCAAACTTGAAATATTGCATAAGTAATTTTTTTTTAAATTGTTTTTTTTTTTTTAGCTAAAACTACGATATCATAAATTGTTAGACAAGCTAATCAAGATTTAGTGACATATGTTAAATTAACATAGAAATCTAATTTATAAATCAATTAAAATATTAAATATTTATAATAAATTACTTAAATTAACTGGATGCAAAAACCCCAATTATTTGAAATCGATTAAATTTCGTATTGGGTTATTTTTTAAATTAATTTTAATAAGAAGGAAATTACAATTTTTAGCTTTAAAGTAAAATAAATAGGGTAAATTATCCAGTTAACGTCAAATTAGAACTACTACTACTACTCAGAGAATAATAGCATATGTAATTAATTGATACAGCAGAACAAAAATATTAAGTAAAACTCTAAATACTAAAAGACTAATTTGTATAGTGATCATCGTAAATTGATATTCAGAGTTCTCTGGGCAGTTTAAACTATGTTGATTGGTTAAAAACTATAAGGTTAAATACAAATGTTGCACCTCAACATTTAAATCCAATAAAAATATTCAAAAATGTTTGTATAATTGCAATATAATTTAAGGTTCAAATTGAGACGAATCAATTTAAAATTAGAACTAAACCCAAATTAAAACTAATCTTAATAGTGGAGATAGTTCACTATTAAGACGCCGTCAGAGAACTGTCAAAAAAAAACTAAAATATATGCAATTATATGGAATCAGTTTACTAAACGTCATAAAAGTGTGATGACAGTGTAAGTATTGAGACTATATTTTCTATAAAACATGAAGCATTAGAACGTATGTCAATAAGAGCTGATTATGGCGGAGACTGATGTGTCCAAATGAGCCTTAAAAAATAACTTTGTATCCGGTATGTGATTTATCTTGAAAGCCAGATGCATCAAATTTGATTGATTATATATTTTTAATTAATATTATTATAATATATTAAATTAAATAATAATTATTCGTTATTTATTATTATATCATCACCACAATTATGCAACTCTTCAAATTGAAATTCATTAATTCCAATTTTATTCAAACCAATTTAGACTTAATTCAAAAGTAATTTGGCTAATTTCTTATTGATTCATCTTAATTTAAACATGAAAAATTATATTAATTTTATTGAAATTTTGTAATTAATGTTGATAATTAACAATTTTGACAGTTTTCTGACAACATTAAACTTTCTATTCTTTTATTTTGTCAGAAATATGATTTTTTCAAATAATTTCTTTCGTACAAATACAAGAATGTTAAGAGTCCTTCAGTCCGTTTGTTATCGGTTATTCGCCGGATTTAAAACGTTTATCAACATCAAACTAGTGTCATTAAAAATTTAAATATTTCTTGTAAATTTTCACAGATTTCAAACTCCAAAATAATTGGTACTTTTTAAGCTTTTCATATAGAAAATAAATTATGTAATTCAAAGTCTTTAAAGAAATACAAAACTACCCGGATTCGTAATTGACCCCTCAAATATAATTTCATCACAATTTGTTAATTATTCACCAAACAAAATAATTTTCTCATGAATTTACAATTAAATGAATCAAAAAAAAAAAAGTGATAACATAAATTAACCAAACCTAATACAAAATTCAACCGTGATAATTATCTAATCGATTATGAATTATGATTAAAATAAAAAAAAAAAATTAATTAATTATTTTTGTTTTACACTTTATGGAAAGGAATTGTTTAATAAAATCTTTATTAAAAATTCAAAATTTTTGGTTTAACTTTAACAATTTATAATAATTTAAAGAAATTTTTAATAAGTTTTTATATTAAAATATTTAATGGCACGTAAAAATGTTGTAAAAATAATAAAAACTTAAAAAAAAAAAAAATATTATAAAAAGTGTTTTTTTTTATGTAATTATATATAAACATTATTTGTCATATATAGTTTTAATGTAATTTATGCTCAAAACATGCGGCTATAAAAAGTTTTTTTTTGTGGCTAATATTATGTTTCAATGGTAAATTGAAAATGTTCAGTAGAAATTAAAAATTTTGATTTAATAAAAAATGTAAATTTTTTTTGACACAATTTAGACAAAATAAAAACTGGTTTGTCGTTTTCTTAATATGCTCTCAATTGCATAAATTTGCTAGCCTGTACTTAGCTATGTGCATGAAAAATTGAATTAGTGTGGCTATCTGTAATATGGATAAAATAATGATAATGCTAGTACCAACCACAATTTTCTTATAATATGAGATAAAAGTAAAATTGAAATTAAAAAATTTACTAAATTATGGGGTTTATAAAAACCGGACCACATAAAATCAATTTTATTACTAACATCTGCGTCTACATTGTATTTTATGTTGTTCGGAAAGTGTCTATAAAACTGTGTCATTGCTAATTTAATTGGCCTGCAGTGTAGTTGGATTAAATTCAAAGAAGTATTACAATTAATTAATTAAAACGACGAAGTTTTGGAAATATACGATTTTTTGTGCTCGTATTTAAATTATCAAAAAACAGTGGTTTGCGATACACGTTTCAATGTTATTAACTAATTAAATCCCACCAGCTTTAATTGAATTCAGTCATTCAACTATTATTTCGTACTCTAACTAGTGAATGTAAATGTTAACTAAACGTTGTTAGTTAAAAATTGAATTTTTGTCAAAAAAAATTACGTAATGACTTGATAGTTTATTATAAGTTTTAGCTTTAGCCGGCTTTAAAATGATTATAGATTTCATTATGTTAATAATTATGGAGATGATATTAAACTAATAATTTAATAAATAAATAATGTAATAAATTGCATCATTTATAACTAAACGTGAGTAATAAATATGTGTTGCACTTTCATGTTTGTCAGAGTTCTTCTTATTACAGACAAGAATTACTAAATTGATCGACAAAATACAAATTTTTTCATTACTTTTTCAGTTCAGTTTAAAAATTTGATTTACCATTTTATAATAATGCAATTATTTCCAGTATATTTCATAAAAAATTGATGTTCATAATCATAATTTTTATTATTACTCCATTATATATTTCGAAAATGATTTATAACGTAAAATAAATTATACTACCTGCTAATATGTTTAACGTCTTTATATTGCCAGCTGGTGATAACAATTATAATTTTGATTACATAAATTTTTATGAATTTTTACCATTATATAGTAATCCCTCCATTTACGCTAATAATTGCGGTTTCACGCCATGCAAAACATGTTTAATATAGAAATTCGCGAATGATATTCCCAAATATTTTACTATTACTGCGATAGGAAAGTTTTAAAAGGTTGCAGATAGTCAAAATGCGCTTTTTAATGTAACTCTCAGTTATTTTCATATAAAGATAAAGAATTTTACCAAGCTTCTTTTAACTTTAATCTGTTATTTATTGCTTGTCGATTTTTATAATTACAATTTACTTTACTGAATTGTGGTAACATCAACTGTCTAGTACTAAACATAAAATGAATTCTTCAAATGAAGACGACATTTAATGGACGGTTTACTGTATATACTTTCAAACAATTATTAATTAATCAAATAAAATTTACTTTATTTAAAGATTTCCATTAACTTTAAATTTATTTATCTAAATTATTATTATTATTTATATGAATTTTCATTAATCTTTCGAAAGTTTTCATTCAAATTCATCATTAATAACATCACATCACAAATACAATTATGACGTTGATATTTGAATATAATATTATCAAGTGGGTTCATTACACCTCAAGGCCATATTCGAATAGTAATAAATTAAAAATTGATTGTTGACCAACTTTAACAGAATTTTATTATTTATAATTAAATGATTTCAAAAAAGATACCAAAAATTTTGTGTATAATTAAGTGCGAATTTTTGATGATAAGTTTCAGAAAATTATGTAATACCCAAAGATGTTAATTTTATGGATTTTGTGATGGACTTATTACATAATCGTATTTCTCATATATACGTATTAAATTATGTGCGTAATTGAACTTGACCCTTTAAAATTAATATTAATCAGAGTACGCTACGCTATGGTCTTGATTTTTAGAGCAAACATTAATAAGAGATTTATATTATGTAATGATTGCTTGTACTCAATTTATTTCAGTTTTTTCAAAAAATCATTGCACAATTTGACGGAAATGTCGTGATTTACAATTGGCTTTTAATTTAGCTAATTCACATATTTTTTAATTAAGAATATTATTGAATTGTTTTTGATACTGTCTGTTTTGAATTAATATTTTGCCTAACAAATTTGTTACCTAAGTATTGGTTCAACAATTTATTACAATATTGGGTAATAAATAAATTAATATTCTTTAACAATCAAATTACAATCAAATGATTGTAAATTTACTATATTTTTAACTAATGAATTTTAAAATTCATTCAAAATAAAAATTGATGAATATCTACAAAAAAATAAAAAAATGAAAGTGAATTTGATAATTTTTTTGCAATTCATATTTTAATAATGAAAATAAATCTGTGATGATTCGATAACCAAAGGCAGTTAAATCGCAATCGGAATTAAAATAATATTGTTCAATATTATTGAGTCAGTCGTTAATATTTCCAACAAAATTTCAATATATTATTTTCAATTTATGAATAAATCAAGCCAATAGAAATTTGAATATTGAATTTTGAAAGTTAAGATTCTTATTTTAAGGTTCTATACTTATTTGCAAGCACCCAAACTTTGATATTGATTTAAATTTGCAGTATTAATTAGTAAAATATAATTTGTCCATATATAAAAATCTATTTATTTTACTTGATTTCAAAAGCAATTTTTGACAGAAAACTAAATCACTTAAAATCCTTATTTGCATATTAATATTACAATATTTTTTTGGTATCAACCAGAACTAAGGTCACAATTTTAACTATTTAATAGGTAAACTAAAAATTTAAAATTCTTTCTATGCTTTTAAACAATATTTTAGCAGAAGTTTTGTTTATTTGTATGGAATTTAAAATTATTGACATAAAGTTACTCAAAAATTACGTGACAATGACATAAAACAAAAAGAAAAACTTAAATACAGTACTGGCAAATGAAATTTTTTAGATCAATTCATGGTAAAGCCATAAAATTTATAACAAATAATGTTGATAAATTACATATTTTCACTTAATTAACAGGGTGAACATTTTAATTGAATTTATAGGATAAATTATACCAAATTTTAAATTACATTTTCATCCTACAAAACCATTTTTAAATTCCTCATCAAAAATTCCCCTCTGTCCACTTTATAAATATAATAAATAAACGTAAATTATGTAATACAAATCAAGAATGAAATAATCATAAATAAAGTTTAGTTTCACTCCAAACTTTGGAAAAAAAAATTTACTTTATTTATTATTTACTTATTTAATTTAAGCTTGAATACTTTTTTTTTAAATGTTAATTTTTTTAATATATTTTTATTTTCTTAAACCACTGATTATTTTGTAATCTGATTTTTTATAAACAAATTTGACTTTCATTTATAATCGTATAGACAAAATAACAAAGTTTTATAATATAAAAAACAAAAAATGAATTTTCATTTTATAGTGAAATTTTTAACATTGACTGCACATTTAGATAAAAGTCACTGAATTTAAAATGTTTATCAAAATTTTCCAGTAAAACTTTCAAATTTTCCATTTATGTATAATAATTATAATAATAAAAAAAAATTTAACTTACTTGAATTTCAATTGGATTCAAATCAGATTGAATTTCTTGCCTTTTAACTCTTATGCTACTTGGCATTGCTAATGTTAATTGGCATGTTAATGCAATTATTGCTAATACACATAAATTCCATCTTAAATTTTGCATTTTTATATATTTTTATTTTGTTTTTTTTTTAATTTTTTATGAAATAACTATTTAAATTTGAAATTTTCCTAGTCCGCAAAATAGTCCAATTTTATAATCTAAAAAAACAGAAAAAGAAAATTATGAAAATTTTATTATATATTTTCCAACATCAAAAAATATTTTCTTTAAAAAATTGTAAAAAATTTTATAAACTTATAAAACTACCTTTTTTTTTTGGATTTGATGAAATGAATTTTTTTGTAACGATTGTGACTCGTGAACACTCACCAACCAAATGACCGTTAAATATAAATAACTTGTATGGTTTTAAGTTATATTTCTTTTTGCAGATAGTTTTTCTGCAGAAGTAATATAAAACAACAACAATATCAGAGTTGCAGAGTATAGTTGTATTTACAGTATGAAATTAGTGTATAATATTCAAAACTTTAAATATCAGTTAAGCACGCGCTAAAAAGCTTAATACATATCTTTAAAACACTATAATTGTGAACACTATACAATCACAACTTTAGCTTATAAACTTATTATTAATGGTGACTATGACTATATATTGCAGATGGTTGAATGAATTTTTTGGGTGGTAAAAACGTTTACAATCAACAAACTATACACAGCAGCATTTATTCAAAAGTGAAAGAAAAAGAGGTTAAAATCAGCTAACTGTGTATATATAGTTATTATTATGCTCAAGGTCTGTAAAAAATTTAGAGTATTTTAAACGCAAATGAAATTGTAAGAGAGTTAAATATAAAATTTTTTGATTTGTAAGGCCAGATAAAGTGCATTTACCTACAGGCTATATTATTTTTTTCGCAATATCTTTCAATACAAGAGCACAGCATAATTTTATCGAATTAAGTGGGCTTTTAAGAGAGAAGAGTTTGTTGTATCTTTTATGCTGTAATATTGCAGCATATAAAAAAGTTTGTTAAAAAAAATGCATTGTATTTTAAATTTTTTTTTAATAGATA
Organism: Rhamphomyia laevipes; assembly: GCA_963920725.1. Lineage (NCBI taxonomy): Eukaryota > Metazoa > Arthropoda > Insecta > Diptera > Empididae > Rhamphomyia > Rhamphomyia laevipes. Next base: position 56,424,191 of record OY987256.1, read on the forward strand.
TAATAATAATAATAATGAAAAAAAATTAATTGGAGTAAGGTAAATTTGCATTAAAATTTATGTTGCACTGGCGGGATTGTAGATTACTTACAAAAAAAAAAAGAATTAGTTTAACCATTATTAATCCATAGTTTAACTTACAAAAAGTTGCTTTTTTTTTGTTGCTTTGAAATGTAATCGTAGTCAGTTACAATTAATAAATTTTAGGTTATTTAGAACTTGTTTATTAAATAATCAAATTAAATCTAAATAAGTTAATTCATTTTTTTTTTTTGTTAAGAATACATTGTGACATTGAAGGAATTTTAAAGTGCAATTAATGTTTTAAAGTAATTCAATTTTTTTTTTAGTAATTACTATAGTTTTTAGAGAGTATTTTAGATAGTTACTGTCGGTTATGTTGGTAAAATTAATTTTTTTATCCTTGAGTTCTATTAATATAAAAGTATTAAAATATTGTAAGTGCCAACATAAAAGTTCAAAGTTTAAAAATTGTTAATGCAAATGTGATTTACATTAACCTAAAATAAATTTTTAGAAAAAAAATTATATATGAAAATTTGATTTAATTAATTTGAATAAGTAGAATTATTTATTTGAAAATATTTTCTTAATTGGTAAAAAGTTTATTTATTCCAGAATTTCTAGAATTCTAAGATGATTTTTGTATATATATCAAGAAAAGAAAATGAGATTGGATAGATCATACTTTAAGAAATGATTTAGGCGGGCCATGTAGATGAGTACTAGATGGAAAACCTCAAGGATTAGAAAACGAATCCGTCCAAAAACCACCTAGAGGTGAACATTGAATAAAGAAATATCCTCATCTAAAAAATCCTAGATGGAAGTAAAAATATTGGCAACAATCAGTTCTGAGTAGAAAAGATTCAATGAAGCAATATCATCCCAAACGGAGTACGAGAATAATAATAATAATAGTAATACTTTTTAAATATTGGTGCAGGAGCAAAATCCATAATAATTTCAAATCTCATAATTTTAAAATTTTCAAGCAACATCCAAAAATTTGATTTTTAGTGATTTATATTCTAACTTCCAAATAGGTCATAAATTCATAATAGGTAATTTCGAAAAGAATGAAATGAATTTAATTTCTAGTAATTTATCAGTTGAAGTTTAGGACAATCTTACCATAATTAAAAATAAAATTATATAAAATGTAGTGAAAATTGAATATTAAAATTTCCTTTATAAATATCAAAAATATATCTGAAAATTTTCGTTATCTAAATTTCGAGTTTCACATTTTCAAGATTTCGAAACTGGCCGTATAATTGAAACTCGAACGATTATTGAACTCGAACCTGAACTGACCGTAAACTTAAAGTTTTCTTAAAAAATAGAGACTTTAACATTAAACTCTTCAGTTACAAATGCTGATAATAGAAACATATTTCAAAGATTTGAAATTGCCATACAAGATTTACCAATGTATTGACCCATTTACAAGATCTGAAATCGCACACATAATTATCGAAACAATGAAGATGACAATCAAGAGTTTTCTGATTATAAAACACATGCTTAATATATTTCTAAACGATGGCCAGAAATATGAAGAAGCGTTGTCTTATGTACTTAAACTCACACTTTTTCTCATTAATTCCAACGTACCTCAATTAAAACCTCTAATAACATAGAATTTGATAATCAAAATAAATGACGAACCAGTAAAATCGATACTACACGAACGATCAGAAGACATGGGTCATAATGATGGCGTAATATCGATTGATTAAGAAATTAATTGTAAAAGACTGGAGTTTAAATTACATTAAAATTGTTTATTGAGATAACAACAAAAACTTATTATTAAAACAGAATCAAAATCCGGGAAAAAGAGAAGATGATACGTAATTATTTCTGGACAACAATTACGAATTTTTAAAATCGATTTTTAAAATTCGATTCAAAAATTCAATAATCGTTTATTCGCTGAATCGAAATTGAACAATTAAAAAAACTCAATTAAACAGAATTTATGTATTTTAAAAATTAATTTAAAATGAATTTGTGCCGGCTTTGATAAAATATAATCACGAAATCGGACGTAATGTTCGGAAGCCCATAAATTGTCTACTTTCTATACTATTCGAATTTTTATTAAAATATTTACATTCTTATCAATATTGCATAATTCAGCATATTTGAAATTCTAATAAGAAAATACCATATTTTTATTAAGGAAGAGAATAATTTATTATTGAATGTCTGGCTAAATCAACAAAATTGAATTTTACAAATATATAAATATTCTAGAGCAATTCACTTTCAATTTCAATTCCCCATTTGTGCATTTAATTTGGTTAGTTTCGTTCTAAATGTCGGTTTGAAAAGTTTGGGACACACAAAATGAAATTTATATTAATTTTCATTTTAATTATTTTTTGGCAATTTATTTATTTAGAAGGACTTGAAAGTTTAAAAATATTTCGAAAATCAAAATTTAAACGTAGTGATTTTCTAGAAAATTCAACAACAATATCAAATTTATCGACAATCAAAAATATCAATATTGATGGTGAAAAGCCAGTTTCATTGGTGTCCATTTTTAGAATATCATCGAAATGTAAAATTTATGATCATCGAGGAAATTGTCGTGATCGCAAGGTAAATTCATAATTGAATCAAGTAAAATTTTCTTTTAAAATAATTTATTTATTTAATTTTAGTCAAATTCTGAGGAAAGAACTGATTTAATTAGGAAAGTAATTTATTATTAAATGGATATAAAATGAAAATAATCAATATTTCAAAATTATAATAGTTTATAAGAAGTTAATATAAAAATTCATTAAATTCATTTACAAATTTTTCATTTTCAAAATTGCCATTTATTGCTTTGTGACTCTATTAATATTGATATAGGCTGGCATTATGTCAATTTTAAAAGAATGTTCAAATTTTTACAAAACAACACTTCCTTATTAGACCATAATCTCGTAAATAAACCGAAATTATTTAACAATTTTTATGTTTAATAAATACAGATAAAAGTAATAGTATTTAAAGACGAACTTTTGAACAGAAGCAGTGACCCATTGTTAATTAAATACTAGACCCATTTTATAACTTTTTGATTAACAAAATAGTTCTAAAATTAACACCATTCAAACAATTGTCTAATAAATGGTCACAATTTTAAATGACGAAATTTGAAATCTAATTATTATTAACTTAAATGACAGAACAATTATTGAAATGGATCCAAATACTTGCAGAATAATGACTTTGATATGTAATAGATAAAATTCATAGTTAGTATTTCGAACCATGAGAGATGAGAGTTCGAACCAATCTTCCCATAGTTCAGATAATAACACATGCAAACCCTAAAGAATTCACAAAAAGAATGGTAGTAAATATATCGTCAATATGACTAGTTAACGCAATCTTGGAAGATTACACTCAGTGACATCAAACCAAAATTAACTGACCAACATAGTGTAATAAAAGACCGAAATCAACCCTGTCCATGGATAAGGAAAGGAGGACTTATACGAAAGTTATAACTTTGGTACTAGCTTATAGACCCAATGTGCGATCAATATCGCAAAATGCACTCGAAAATTTGGTGTATGAATGTGACAGTTTTGCATTATCCAAGTACAAATACTCTTAGATTCAACGACACTTGCGGAACTACCTTTATGAAGGATCAGTCTCTTAATTAAAAAAAACTGAATATTTCAGATCTGTTTATCGACAATAATGAATCCATAGAGATTTCTCGTGTGACCATTTTGGTTTTACACATCCTTCTTAACCTAACATTTAAGTAAACAATAACTTTCGGTAGCACAGCATTACAATATGACCTAAATTAGGACTGTATCCTATATAACTAAGTCAAATTAAATTAAAACGATAAAAGTTTCTAATTGATTTTCGTCTTTAAATATTCGGTATTTTATAAACTCTTTATTTTCAGACTACAAGCACAAGCACTTTATTATCTAAGTAAATAAATATAAAACTGTCTGGATTAATTATGGACTCATTAATCTAATATCACATTTTTGATTAAATAAAATTTATTAACTTCTTAATTAATAATAATATCTTTAACTAATTTGTGTGATATATCATTTTTTAAACATCATTACAAAGTTGCACTTAAAACTGCATTACGCAATTTTTTTATATAATAATTATATTTCATAAAAAAAGTTATAAATAATAAATAATTTAATTAATTCAAAAAATAAAAGAAAAATATTTAATAATTTATTTAGTGCAACCTTGAAATTATGTTTCAAATATATTAAAATTAATATTAAATTACAAATTAATTTTTTCTTCAATTTTTCTGCATTGATTTGCTGCACAATATCAAAAAAAATAATTGGTAGTTGAGAGAATACTAAATATTAAGCATATTAAGTTAATTATTATTTGTCATAAATATGCATCTAGGGTCATGCAATACAAATTATAATTCAAGATAATTCGTTGTCTAAGAAAAACCTATGTCTCTGAACTGCAACAATATATTTTTTTATTACAAGAAATTTAAAATTTTTATGATACTAGTTAATTAAATTTAATTTATATTTAATTATAAACAAATTAAAAATTATGTAATAATTGAGGACATCAGATTATTACATTGTAGACAGAGACGTTTTTTTTTTAAATTTGATATTATGTTGATGACCTGAAATTTGAAATTTATTTATATATTTTCTAAATAGTTTATCAAATTAAGATGGTAACTTATTTGAAAAAAAAAACAGAACTTAAATAAAGTAAGATTTGGTATCATTAGAAAACTATGAAATTTGGAATTTAACAATTTTGAAAAGCAACCTACAAAATATATTCACACCTCGATTTAGGGTACACAAACCAATTTTTTGTAAAATCTGTCGTCATATGAAAGTTAATATAGTCATACCTCAAAGCAATCTGATCAACTGCAAAAATTAATCAAAATATTTAGAGGGAACAGTGACATTTACGTATGATCGTTACCAATAAATGTTCTTTTTTGCAATTATTTGGCTATATTGAAACTAAGATTGACCTATTAATCTCGGTTTGTTGTTAAGTGTATTACTTCTCCGGTTGAGGTTATACCTACCTAATTTTTTATGTTTCCTAATCACAATAATTCTTGCCTACACCAATACCTCGGCTGTTCTCTATTTTCGGCTGAATTATAAGCTATTTACAGTCAAAATAACAAATTCTTATATTCGGAAATAATTTACTTAAAAATCTTCAATTTGTAAAAACAAAAAACAAAAACTTATCGCATTTAATTTCGTTGCAAGCTGGGCGAATAATAAAAAATTGATGGATTATTACTTAAATTTTTAAACTTTATTGATAATATAAATTTTAATAGTTTGCAACTCTTTACCATTCTTTTATTCAAATTAAAAAAATATTTTATGTATTTTATTTACGAAAAGAAAGCCTTCACCTATAGCGAATAGTTCACTATCTAGTTTATTTGACAGAAATTGCAGAATGAAATTATAGTTTTGCTTGTGTCTGTCTGTCTGTTGTTTATTATCTCTAGGCTTTGTATTTATTCTGTGTTTGAAAAGCTTTAAAAATTCAAACACCGATATGATCAGCCCCAACGAAAGGTGACGGCTTGCACCATGAACCTTCATGTGAACTAACCAACTATCAAACTAAATTTTAATAGAGGTAGGTAGGAAGATGCCGGCCAATATGATAAAGTTCAATAAAGATGATTGATTGCTGTTTTTATACTCGTCGATATTAGCATACGATGATCAGATGAAGACTCTTTACCATATTCTTCTATATCTGAACTAACCAACTAACTAAATTTTTGAAAAAACATTTTTAGTTTTAGCTATAAGTGTCAGTATATTTGAATTGTCCACTGTTTAATTTATTGGTAATCGTTCATACTAAATGTTAACGAATAAATTTTATGCTAAATTAATGCTATTATATTTTTCAAGGCACTCTTAACAAACTCCTTTACATAATAATTTGATAACGTTTTTTTTAACTATTTAACACGTTTAAATATAATATAATGAAATCAAAAATTTATGCAATTTTGTTCAAATAAAACGTTTTTTTCTTTTAACATTTACTTAAATCCATTCCAAAAATTTCATATAAAAAAACCAATCCAACATAAAAATTTTATTCATGGTTAAAATAATAATCTAAATTTAGTACAAAACCTAATAAACTAAATCTTTAAAATTATTAATTTATTTATAAAATTATTGATTGGATAATTTGTACTGTAAAAATGTCTCATCAGATTTTTATGTTATGTATATATCAATTTTATTCGAGTTAATAGGTTAAAAAATGCAATTTTCATGTTAAATAATAAAAAAAAATGAGTTTTTTTTTTAAAAAACGAATGCAATTTAAATTATAATGAAGTTTTTTTTATTTTTTTATTAATCTGAAGAGAAATGCAAAAATGTTAAACTTGCTGGCAGTCCTTGACATCAATTTAAGATAATGTCTTATTTTTATTGAAATTAAGATATTGATAATTGTTGTAATTATTTAATAATAATAATGTTTAGTTAATAAATTTTTATATATTTTTAATTTATTATTAACTACTTAGTGACAATTTAATAAAAGAATTTAATGTAATTTTACAATTTGTCAATTTTGAATAATTTAATGTTATATTATTTAACAAAAATAAAATCTTTTAAATATGGATAATAAAAATGTAGGTGTAAATAAACCAATTTTATAAATACAAATAAAATATGGCTAATTATAACTAAAATTAGAAATGATGGACAACTGCTATTACCAGTTAGTTAAACTATGATTTCGTCATTAATACTTAAATAAAATATATATTGCAAAATTTCGTTCATTAATAGGAAGATGATTACATAATTCACCAGATGATGAAATAGAAAAGTGTAGGATTATTTACATTACCAAAAATTTTTAAATTATTGAAAATTGTGTAAAAGCATGTATTGATATGGCCTTGTTCAACTAACAACAAACTAATTTAATATTTACTATATGAAATTTAGATTGAAACATTGTAAGTAAGATCAAACAAAAATCCTGGAAAAATGTTAGTTAATTAAGATATTTTAGATTTTCGAAAGCAAATTTAAAATCCTGGACATTTGATTTTGTAGTATAATATAATCGTTTTTAAAGTAACCGGCAGCTGTAAACTTAAATAAGTAAGGTTGGAGACATAATTAATTACAAGATATAATTGAGCACAAGTGCCCAGCGATAGCCAGGGACAGGCATTGCTAACTTAGTAAGTATTACCTTAACGAACAACTAAACAATATCTATCTTTTATACTTGGAATATTAAAGAGTCTGAGTATGGACTGGGGTTCGTAAGTCGACTAACCAACGATATTGGCATCATTTTTCTTCCCCGGATTAAGATTAGTTTTAAAATAATTGAATTTATATAATTTTTAGGCAAACTGTTTGAGAGAAAATCCTGTTAAACCAATTATTTTAGTTACATCCTCAAAATACATTAACTTTTCCTCATATTCCATAAATTCTTATTTTGTGACCTATCGAAATCCATTAATTTTTAAGGTCAGTCAATGTGTCAGTTCGTGTCATCTCTAATTAGTAAATCATTACTTTAAAATCAATTTTAAAATATTAATGTCATTATTATTAATTATTTTGAAGGCAATTGAATAAAATGATAATTTAATTTGATTTTACATAATTATACATACTAAAATTCTTGTTTCTAAAATATTTTTTTTTCATCTTACTAACTGTCAGATATTTAATAAAATGCAGATAGAAAAATGTAATTTTTTTTTTATTCTTATTATGGAATGAGCTCGACAATTTCATCTAAAAAAAACTAATAACTAAATAAAATAGCTTATAACTAGGGTAATAGATAACTCGTACTTAGGTTCAACAGTGATTTATATACAATGTAGAATTGTAATTAAAAGTGTTTACCGATGCTTTTAAATAATTTATATGAAACCTCAAATTTGAAGGGCACAAGCTGTAAGGTTTGTCCAATATAATTAAAATGAGATGATAATTACGAATATATTCTAGAATAGAAAATATGCAATATAAATATCAAAGAACCTGAGCGCCAAATTCCATTGAAATCTGAGACGATTGTTGCGCATAAGTTATTTTTTGACGTTAAATTTTTGGACTCTTTATACGTTTGAAATGCAAAATAAATCCAGATTCCTGAAATAACTTTGTGATAACTCGAAACCGCCTACAAAAAAAATTCAGCAAATTTAATTTTTTAAGGGTAAAGTCCAATATAACACTCTTAGTTATTCTAACAAATCAGATTGTTAACATTATAATTAGTGTTGGTAAATACAAAAAAAAATACAACTAGTATAGGCCTCCAATTAGCCGCATTTAGTTTTTGTTTTATAATAATTATGACCGGCTTATTATTCATTTAATATTGATATTAAGATTTTTATGTGGAGCTACAGATTAATTATGAAGTAGTGTGAAATATAAAAAATGGAAATTGCTCCTTAAATACGTTTGGAATTCAAAATAAATCCAGGTAAGCCGCCAACTTGAGATTCTGCCCTATAAATCTGTTTCATTAACTCCGAGTTTTGGATTATTTACAAAATTATAATTTATATAATCATTTAAAAAGCAAAATTATGAAATTAGCTGTCATTGAAATTTATTATGATTCATTTTATTGGTTAATTATTTGGAATAAATTCTTCAAATATATTTAAAATTGCAATTATTATAATTACTTTATACGCTAGATAAAAAATTTACATATTAAATTTATGCAAGTCATTAGCAATTACAAAATGCTTCCATTTAATAAACGTTTATTTTATATTTGATTTAAAAATAATTGTTGGTAGAAACACAAATTTACTAATTTTTAATATAATATTTTTTGAAAGGCTAATTAATTTATACACTTTTGGTGTCTACGTTCGTCTATCTGTCTACTTGCCATCACTATAACTTTAGAACATATTGATATGAAGATGTAAAATAAACAAATAACTTTAAGAACATTTGCTGGCAACAAATGTTTCGCTATTAAAATCAAGCTAAAGTCAATTAAAAAAATGTTCACTATAAAGAAACTTATGGTTCGGAATCTTAATCTATATAAATTTAAGATTTAAATTGAAATCAAAATGTCACGAAACTTCTATGATTTTGGATCTGTTCTGCCAGTGGATCTTCAGAATTCTAGGGGTAGTTTTAAGATTGATGACCCGAAATATTGTTTGTAGTTATGTTATAGATCTTATATAATAGTCACATAACAGAATCGGAAGCAAACTATTTTGCAAGTGCTACGAATTGACATTATTACTGCCACGTAAAAAGTTAAATTTAAATTTTTATTTGTGTTCTTTTTGATATGATGTGAACAAATTTCGATTGATATTTAATATTATGCTATAAGTTAAATGCTAGGTGAGAATCAATTTTATAATTAAAAGGATGTGACGAAAATCCTGATCCTATAGTTGATATATCTTCAAACTTGTGAAGGGAACAAACATCTGTTTTATAATAAATGCAAACCTATAGACCAAATTACGAAATAATGGCGGCCAATTGTTGCCAATACTTTCACATTACCGAGTAAAGCCATTTTCTAATTAAACTAAGCTAATTTTACGTTTGAATATGATTTTTTTTTTGTAACAAAAATTATCTGTAACAATTTGTAAAACGGATGTAACTGAAACTAATTTTCGAATTAACAAATTTAATTTAACAGTTTTATGGAGTCGTATTTAGAGAATGTTGTTATCATAAAATATTTGGACATCTGTCATGAAAATACTGACAACTTTCAAGTATGTTACATATTTAATAAATTAACTATTTATGAAATTGTTGTACATGAAGACAAATAATTAATCAAGGCGTTTTCAAAATTATTTTTATGATGCTTTACGTTATTAAGAGAAGATTAATTACTCTAAAATAAATTACCGCTGTTCAGTAACGCGTATTAACTACTGTTGTTTTTCACAATATTACGTAACACCCTTCATTTTTTAAATATTATGTTATTCATTATGTTTTTTTTTTCATGTACTTTAATTTCTTTATATATAAATTACTTATTTTAACTTGAAACCATGCTTGCAATTACCTGATGAACTGAATTCATTTAAATTACTTGGTATAGTTATTTGAATAAACAAAATCAAATTACGAAATATTGACAGGAAACATTTTAATAGAACTATTTATTTGAAAATAATGCATTGGAAAATGTAAATATCGTAATTCAAAAATTTAAAAAGTTAATTTAGTTTACAAAAAATTAACCTTCAACTAATTTAATGTGAATTTTCAAAATATATTTATAAAATATTTTGAAATTATATTTGGAATTAAAAAACAAAAATTCGCATTTAAAGATGTGATAATTATAAAAAAAAATTATTTAATAATAAAACAACATATTTTTAATGACTGATAATAAAAATATTTACGATAGTTTAAACATTTTATAGATAATAAAAAACGTTATTAAACTGAATAATAATTTTATATATTTAATAAATATTTTACCACATCGATCCACCAGTGAAATAGTTAAACGATAGTTAGCAAATTCTTTAATTGCAATTTTTGATGTCAAATATTCTAGAGATTTATTGCCAATTTATGACAGGTTTATTAAATTGAAAGTGTTATTCGCAGACGGATTGGCAATAAGGTAAACAGGGTAAAGTTCAGATTCTTAACAGAAGATCGTTTATATCGCTAGTTTTTGATTTGAGCAGTTTTTAGTCACATGATTCAGTATTTTTCTTTCTAAAACTATTAACTTATCTAAAAACATTTAAAACTTTATAGAAAAACACTTTTTATCCAAAATAAAAATTCATAGTAAAATGATAATTTGGATTTAAATTCGTTTTTGGAAAATGATTAGCTGTCCTTAGCGGTACGCTAAAATTAACATTAATATTATAAATTAACATTAAAATTAATTGTGATTATATGAACCAATGTATATCGTAGCCATTACAGAGGTTAGTATGATACTCCATTAAGGAATTAATTTGTTTAAGCAAGAAGATGCAACTTCCATCGTGTTAACAAACCTTTAAAAGAAGTATTAGCATCGAATAATGGATGATAAGTTGAATAAAATTACGTTGTGTTTCTATTACACTAATCATTTTGTAAAATGTTACAGCATCAAAGGAAATCATTATAAAAGTTAAATTTAAAATTGTTTATGTACATAAAACCATTACTCAAGTTAAAACCAAGGTCAAATATTTCATAATTATAGGCCTATTTTCCAGCTAAATTTAATATTAAATTTATAGATTGATCAAATTGTTATGTCCTTAAGTAAAACTATAAATGAAAAAAATTGCAGTGTTAAATAAAGTATTTAAAATTGTCGACCATTAAAAGTTCAAAATTATCCAAAAATTTATTGATAATGCAATAATTCTTAAAATCCATTAAATTATTTTAATATTTACTAAATCAAATTTATATTTATAAATTTTGGTAATTTATTGTTTTATTAATTTTTTGAAAAAGATATAATTAAAGTAACAAAAAATATAATTATTATACAAGGACTTTTACGGGTACAAAATGTGTGACAATCGTTTAAATTTATTATATAGTAATTTTAGCCAAATTAAATATTATGTAATTTTTGTTTAAAATCATATATTAAAAAAAATATCTTTTATATGTACATTTATTCGACAACATAAATTCATTTTAAATTTAATTTTATGTTGTTTCTGTTTTTTTTTTTATTATTATATTTTTTACTAATTATGGACTTTTACTTCCATTTGCACTCAATTTAGGAATTTTAATTCGGATGAAATTTTTTTCAAGGTTTAAATTATTTACAGAGATTATCATTTATTGCTCTATTTTAATACACCGTAAAAAAAAATATAGATCAAATTCGAAATTAAAAGCAATACTGATAAAAAAATTTGAAAAACTTCATGATATTTGAATCCTTGCAGTTTTGTAAATAGAGTTACAGTAAAAACCTTGTAGTTGTAAGTAAAGTTTAAACTTAATTCAAAATCGTGAATTAAACTTAGATGTTCAGTAATTATCTTGAAGTTCAAATAAGTGATATATGACGAAACCAAAGAAACTAAACAATTGAACTTTTGGTGTCCTGCATGATTTAGGTACAATAGTTCTTAAAGATTTATCGATAATTGCAGAGCTACCAAATGGAAAATCAGAATTATTATTCAGAATTTTTGAAAAAGATTAATTATTAGGAATCAGGACCGGGAGTATGAAACTCAACTATGGGACCGACCACAAATTATTGTCGATTTTTCTTCACCTTTTTTAACCTAACGTAATTTGTGAATTAAGGAATTATGACACTTGACAGATAGTTATTATCAAATAGAATAATGACATAATTCACGGTAATATAATTAAAAAATGATTAATTTTTTGAATATAAATTTTTGCATGTTTTTAAAAATTTTGAGACAATTAATTAGAGAAATTCAATTTTAATTTAAATTTAATATCTCCCACAACCTGAGGTAAAATTTAACATATTCTTTACAGTGTATAATATTATAACAAATTAAAAATATATAATCAAAAAAAAAAATATTTTCTATAAAAAAAAACAATACCAAAAACAAAAAAACAAAACTTATGAAATCTTAGAGCTCATATAAGAAATTATGTAATTTAATAGCAAAAGTCATAAATTAAATGCCATTGATGATGATGATACCACAAATATTTTATTGGTGAAACTGAAACGGTTATTTATTTATTATTAGTTTTTTTTTGTAAATGAATGAAAATAAATAAACAATTTACGAAAAAGTATATTTAAATTTTAAAAATTTTGTAAAAATTACGGAAGAAAATTTATCATAACCTAAAATTACCAGCATTCAGGAAGAATACCAAATTTTTAATAATACTTCAAAGCATCTTTATATTTACTGCAATTTTATTATATATCTTAGAAATGTTAAATATCCTTATAAATATTTTCAATAATTTCCATTACATTTAGTCAAATCTAAAGAAAGTAAAAATTTGGTGTTTAAAATTACTCTATTGTGAGTATGACTAAATGAAACCATTCGCAAATATACTAAAATTTATTTATTCACAAAAACAGGAAGTATACGTTTTTGAAAATAACTAACCATTAAGTTTTAATATATTTAATAATATTATTTCTAGCTTGAACTTTTTACAGCCCACATGAAAATAAAATTTAAGTTTTCTTTATTATATCTTTATAAAAAAAAATTTAAGGTTCGTGATCTCCAAAAGTGCAAACTTTATGACAGTATCTAGTATACAAGAAAGTTTTTTTTTTTAATATCATTTTACCAAGGCTGTTCAATTCCCTGTCGTTTTATTGAATAATTAATATAATGTTTATATTATCATGAATGTTGTGGAGAGTACAATTTAATGTTGTAATGTTTTTTAATGCATATCTTTTGTTTATTTAATAATGTTAGAAAATGTTTCCGTATTGTTAGTACAATAATTTTGTTTTATAATGATGATAAATTTATGAACTTTACCAAAATCAACTTTGAATTAAATCTGATGAATATTTTGGTAATAATTAATACTTTAATAATTCAGCTTTCATCAAAAACCGAGGAAAATCCAAAAAAAATGAATTCAAGTTTTAGGGTCAATTAAAACTACAAATTTTAAATCGCTTTAACATAGAACCTGGAGGACGATGATTTTAAAATAAAATGTATGTAATGTCACTGCAAATAACTCAATTAATTATAATAGGATAAAAATATTTTGTAATATTTTACTTTAATAAAGTGATAAAATGTCAAATAATTAAGTTAACTATTTTATTTTATCTTCAATCATGATATATTACCTAATAAACATATTTTACCTTATTAGTTTTGTGTTAACCAAGGCACCCTCATAATAAAAACAACTAATTATATTATCGTTAAGCAATCTAGCGAATAAAATAGCACTTCTAATTACAGTGTTTATTCAGAAAATAGTTACAAAAACAAAAATGTTAAGTGAGTAACTCGATTTAAGAAAATTATTTTTCTGTTTATGTAAATTTGATCAGAAAATAACTATGAAAACTAAAATGTTAGGCGAGTAACTCGATTTAAGATAATTATTTTTCTGTTTATGTTAATGTGATTGATACAATCATACAATCATTTAATTAATTGTTATTTTGTTATAGAATTGGTAGTGAATTATTTAATTTTAGTTGGTAAAAATGAGAAATATTGAATAGTTTATTTGGATAATAGCTACATAAATAAAGTTTACATAAATCTAGAAACTTAAATAGTCAATTAAGAAAATTAATATAAAAAGAAGATAAATATTTCTTAATAATTATTTTAATAAGAATTTTTCAATTACAAAACAGATTTATCATTAAATATGACTTAATTTATCAAAATTATTTAAACTCTTCTGAACCACGATAATAAATGTTAACATCATCTTAAAGACTATAAAAATTTAATGTTATTTTAATAAAAGCTCACCTAAATTAACTTTTCTTAAATATTGTCTATGGATTTCACTAATACAAATTAACACACACAGCAAATTAACACAAATATTAACACAATATTAACATTAACACAAATATTACGTTATTAATATTTTTAATAAACCGCGAAATTTTATATTTAATTTTTTATTTTCAAAAATCTCTCAAATCAAAAAAACTATGCAACGGAAACTAATATTGAAAATTTCAAAACCGAAAAAAATAAAAATTGCGACCGATCATAAGAAAACTCGTTGTAAAAACTAAAATAAAAAAAAATTTGCGAAGATGTTAAACAGATTGTTTTAAATTCCACAATAACGAAAAAAAAGAAAGTTTTTCAAAATTATGTTAACAAAAAAAAAAAAAATCAGCTGGTGTTGACACAAATACCGATAAATTTTTAACTGCAATTTTTCATATTACCATAGTAACATATACAATTGCACCCAATAAAAAAGTCTGTAATTTTAAAGTGCGAAGAAAAGTTTTCTTTTTATGTCTGGTTTTTCTATACATATTTGAAATACGGTGACAAGTTAAACTGGAAATTGAATATTAGTTAAAACATAACTAAAACTCCCTCTACTTCCTTTGACTTGTAAAAACCAAATCAATAAGTGAATTATGACGCATTAAAGTTACAAGAAAAAACAAAACATTCCGGAAATATTTTTTTTTGTTTTTGGTATTTTTACAAAAATTCATAAAGCTATAAAATAATAGAGAGTTTGTGGATGTAATTCATATTATGCAATCATCCGGTGACTCTAAAATAGATCCTAAAAATTAGAGTATAGAAAGAAATTTTTCTGATATTAAATTTTCATATAAAATTCTTTGTAAATTACATAAAAATGTTTTATTTTTTTTTATAAATTACCAGAAATAATTAATTACTTACGCTTTCATTATTAATTTTTTATTCAACGTTTTAATGTTTACAATTTTATTATTTTAAAGCGTATATGAATTACGTGACAAGGTTACAACAAACAAACAAATTAGATAAACATTCCAAATTAATTTTATATTTAATAATTTTTAATTAATCAAAATAGAATATTATTTTAAAAAAAATCGTGTTAAGAATTTAATATTTTACATAACTTTCAAAATTAATTTAAAATCTTATACTAATCAATAATTTATATGAAGCAAAACAAAAATGTTAAGCGACTAACCCGATTTAAGATAAATATTTATGTAAATACAATTCAAATGATTAATTAATTTAAACGATATTTAATATCCGAGGTACTATTGTAAAAATTTAAATTATTAATGAATAATTTAATTTTAATTGGTAATAATTGATTCTTTTAGGTAAATATAATAAATATTAATTTAATATAATTAAACTCAGTCGAACCGAAACCAAATATAACGATTTATAATTTTATAAATAAGGGAAAAATTTATTGATTTATGATCAAAATATAATTATGCAAAAATAATGACCATAAATTTAGCTTATGCAAAATTAAACGCCATGAAAAAGTTCACTGATGACGTATTTGGATTTCCAGTTTTATGAATAAATCTTATATAATCGTAAAATTCATGAATGTAACAAGTACAATTTATTATGTAAATTCAGATTTCATAATTTAAGTGAATTGCAAAGAAGTGACTTACGGTTTTAAGATTTACTTTTCTTAAGATTATATTTTTATGATTTTGAAAGCCAATTTACATGACAAAATTTAAATTATTTTAGATGCATTTTTTTGGAGGAAGGTTTGACCACATATAGTTCTAATCGCTGAAGCCATTAATTTGTTTTTATAATTATTCATCTTTGACGATTGATCAGTGCCGTACTTTAATGAAAGAATACATGTGCTTTAATTACACCCGCCACATCGTCTAGACCTCAACTCCTTACAGCCACATAATATTTGTTCCGTTGTTTCGTCCTCGTGTTGACAGAATCTACTTATCTGGTCTGCTGATAGACTAATTGCGCTTTTTGAGATTATAGCAATCTACAAGTTTTGAAAAACAGGTCTTTAGCGGTTATTTCAAAAACCCTTCGTTCACAGATTGAACTGCTTACTACCACCACATGAGGAATAATCATAAAACAAAAAACAAAAAATTAAGATGACGGAAACGATGACAGACGGCGTACGATTCTGGTAAATTGGTATTTACATACAAAAAATTATACAAAGCTCAAAAAAAATTATTCAAACTGTCATTTTGTATGTTACTAACGCAAGTTCTCCTTAAGTGCCAGGCAAGTCTTTTTACTGGAAATTTGACATTTAGATAAGTTATTTATTTGCATATTTTATTATTGTCTTTCAATTTTTATTACATTTCGTAATTCCTTCATTCGGTAACACAATTTCTGATATTTATTTTCTACGAATTATTTTACTCTTTTTAAGTAATTGGAAACTAAATTAATATAATCCAGATAAAGAAATAACACCCACAATTTCTTTGACTACAAATCAAAAAATAATACTATATAAATAATTAAACGTTTCAGTTAATAATTATATTATTACTTAACTATTTATTTAGTTCATCTTATATAAAGAAATAATTATAGCAAAGCCAAACTCTATAATCAAGGAAATTAATATAAATTATTATTTAATATTTCTTTGAAACAAAAGAATCGATATTATCAATAAATATATAAGAAGAAAACGTAAAACTATATTTATATATTTATAAAAGTTAATTAAAGAGTAAAGAAAAAACATCAATCTTTACAAAAAACTAATCATAAGTTACCATCAAAGTTTCAATTTACTAATACTAACTATATAATTTATTTCAGCTTGACTTTCACTTTTATTATTCGAATTATAAATATTTTACAGATGATGAGAAAAAAACATATAAAAATAAATATAATCATTTGAACTGTGACATCACGTAAAGTCAAAATATTTTAAAAAAGGAATTGTAAAAAAATAAACAAAATTCTAATTATTTATCATAAAATATAATTAATTTATTAATTTAATTAATCCTAAATATAATAAATCATTTTAATATTTTTCATGATATTTATAATGTTCACCATGAACACCATGACCACCACCTTTACCACCAGACGAACCACTAAATAAATTAGATGAAGCTTTTGATGAACCACTAGATGATCCCAACGATGCATTCAACAAAAAACTAGTTATACCACCAACAACAGCTTTAACAACATGTTTAATAAAACCAAATGAATCAGATCCTTTATCTTTATCTTTATCATCATGTTCGTGATCATCTTTTTCATCTTTATCGTCTTTATCATCTTTTTTACTTTTCGCTTCGACAAATGTATTTAAGAAATTTTCAATAAAAATTTCTGGTTTTGGTGGTTCATCATCATCTTCCGGATCCTAAGAAAAATAATTAAATAAAAATTTCGATTTTTTTTGTGGTAAATGTATTAAAAATATTCGAAAATTTTATAAAAAAATCAAATTTTGTGCAATATTTGTTATAGGCCCAAAACAAATACGAAAAAAATTAAATATAGAATAAAGTGCGTTAATGGACCAATAAAAATAAAATTGGTTTTTCTAATGTATTTCTATTAAATTGCAAATTTATTTGAAATTAGTAAAATGGTAAATTTCACAATTTTTCAATTTAAATTGAAATAAAACACATTGAGAAAATGTTTAATCTGGAAAACCTGATTTTGTAAATTTAATTTTTATGATATGTATATTTAATTTAATTGAAAATAATTATAATTTATTAGTTTGAAAATTAATAATGATTGGCAATGGAAAATATTTTATAAAGAAATAAATGCAAGGCTTCAAATTATATTTAAAATATTTTGGTAAGTAATATCAAAAAGCATATATAAAAAGAGATCATTTCTCACATAAAAAAAATTGTATGGTGCAAATTTTAAGATTAAATCCTACAAGTTTGAAAGCTTGTTCAAATACACATACTTCCATTAAACCAAAAAGTTTTTAAATATACATATCAGTTCTTTGGAAAAGCTTCTTGCGTGTTGGTTGTTGGATTTAATCTTAGGTTATAGTGGCGGCAGAGCCACGCATAGACCACACTGGGTCCATAGCGGTACCACTTTTATGGATAACTAACTTTAAGTGAGTGCTGAGGGGTTGTCTCGTAATTCGAAGGATTTCGTAATATCAGCAAACTTAATATTAAAATCTTGAGATTAAATCTGACAATAAAAACTTTTATATGAATTTTGATCTCTTTCTATATATACTTTATGATAATATTCAAACTGAGAACATTAAATTGTTAAATTTATATATCTATAATTGTTAAATTGAATTTCTCGAAATTAAAATTACGATATTTGAAATTTCTATATATGAATAAATAATAATAATAATTTCAACTACTGTGCAATACCACAAATAAAAATATAATTAAAATCACAAGTGCAATTTAGAAAAAAAATAAAAATGTATATTTCAAGATAAATACTGCGCTTAATTGAGCAAAAATTGTTCCCAATAAGTTTCCAAGAAATTTTCCATTATTAATCTGTGAAAAAAAAGGAAAAATGTATTTTAAGTATATTTAAATTAATTTAAATAATAATTAACTTACCGCTCCGCCACCACCAGAAAATCCATCAAATGCTATTCCAACATATTCACCTAGAACAGTACCAAAATTTCTGCCACCCTAAAAATCATATTTTTTATTTAAAAATTAATAAAAAAAATGAAATAAAATTTAAACTTACTGATAAAAGGCCAGCAACTAATGATGTTCCACTACTAATTAATGATGGTATATCAAGTCCATTTGGCTTTTTATTGAAGAAAATTATAATAAATTAATTAAAAAATAAAAATTAGAATTGTATTTAAATATAATTACACCAAATAATCGTGATACGACTCCAGTAATTGCACCTAATAATGCTCCAATATCTGAACCTTCATCACCCTAAATAAAATAAATTAAAATTGAAAATTTAATTTAAAAGAGTTTAAAACTGGTATTATTTGTAGCCATTTAACTTACTCCACTTAAATTAGCAATTAATCCAGCAAGACCACCAGGTTTATTTTCATCTTTAGATTCAGTTGATTCTAATGATTCTGATTGTGCTTCTTGGTTAGCTGATTTATTATCGTTTTTCTTAAAGGGGGTATTGATATTTTTGGGTTTTTTTTTTGTAAAATATTTAATTAAAAATCATATATAATTAAATTTAATTTAATATGAAGAGAAATATTATTCTACTTTTCAAAACATCAAAAAATTTAATAAAAAAATTTAAATAAATAATTTCTGTATGGCCCCCAATTAGTAAGTAAAACGTGATGCACACAATATTAAAATATTTTTTTTTTAATTTTTTGTATTTAAAATTTATCACTCACTGTATCCTCAACAACTTTTGGATAATCTTCAACATCATCTTGCCGGCTTGCTACTACTTGAACTAAATTTTGATCACTCGAATCCTAAAATACAAAGAACAAGAATTTTCCAGAAGAAAAAAAATAATTAACTAAATTTTTGCATAGTTTCTTTAAAACACTAACCGCAAACATATCACTAATAATTCCAATTTGATCATTATCATCATCTTCATAAACTGGTACATTTGTATCCATTCTTTTTGTTAATTTTGAATTACTATTTGAATCAATAATTCCTTCTAAATAAACTATAGTAGCATTAGCTTTATCCTTAATTGTATTTTGCATTGTTGTAATATGTTTAAGGACATCTATTTTTAAATTATTCAATCGATCATTTAAATTACTATTAATATATTTCGTTTTATTAATACGTTGACGTTTTGTGAAATCTTTTAATGTTTTTTTCATTTCCTTTCGATATTCGTTACTAGTTATTGAATCACTAGCTAAATCCATTGTTTTACTTAAAATTTGTATAGCACTATGATCACGTTCAATCATTTTTTCAATTTTTTCAATTTTTGGTAATGTTTCTTTCGTATTATTCATATTTAAATTAAGTATTAAATCAGCTACACTATCCGTTAAATGTTGTTCTAAATTTTTTTCAGCTTCTATAGCACCATTTACTATACCCAATGTTGTGATTTTTTTCAATTCTTCTTTTGGAATTTTTGATTCTAGTTTTTTATATTCAGTTAATACTTTCATTAAATTAATTTTAAGAAGATTTGGTGGTGGTACACTTAAAGTATATTGTATTAATCCAAGGATCAAGGATATTAGAAAATATTTTAAAAACATTTTAATAAAAATTTTGGTTTTAATGAAATTTTGTATTTATTGAGGTAAAGTTTTATTTATTTTTTTGAACAATTCCCGACGATTGACCGATGTCCACTAAAGAGTTTACTTAAAACTCCACAATAAATATAACTAACTTTAAGCTAATAATTTGTATCGCTATATTGATTTTCTATATTTTATATTACAAAATTTTATATTTTCTATAAATTTTCATTTGTAATATAGAAATATGTAATCATAAATGTCATTTATTTTGATATGTTGTTATACATTTCTATTACTTAATGGCCACTTCTATAGTTTAGCTATCATCCTAAGTGGTTCAATGATTTTTCCATTCCATTTTAGAAAATATTTAGACTATGGTAATGATTTAAATATTATGTATCAACGTCAACAATATTTAATTGGGGATAAAGTTTTACATTAAATTTATGCAAATAATTTAAGAATTTTGTAATTTTTCTAAAAAAAAAAAATTTGATGTGAAATTTGTTTGTAAATACTAGAAATATTTTAGTTTTAACAATTGCAATAAAAAATAGTATTTCAAAAATATTTTTTATTGTAATGGAATTTGTTTCTTTCGCTAGAGTTTTGTAAGAAGCGAACTTTCTTAATTTGTTAATGATTCTTATCTCTAACACTTGCTAACTTGTCAATTTAAATAATTTAGCTGAAGTTTTTGCATCTATCTATAACTAAAAGTAATAAATTTAAATACAATTTTCCAGATAAACATCAACAAATAATTTAATTGATTAAATGTATAATAAAGTTTTAAATTAATTTCTCTATAACCCATTAATTTTAATGGGCTAATAAAATTACTTATAAAAGAATTTATTATATAATTAATTGACTAAATAAAATGTATAATTGAATATAAAAATATAATAGAAACTGAAAGATGATGATAATTATTGGCACGAGTACGGTAACCTTTAAATATAAAGCTATATAATCAATATGTCAAATATAATTACAGATAATCTAGAGACAATAATCAATTTTAATAATATTTTGATTAAATATGTTGCAGAATTTTTTAGCTTTTTCATATATATTACTCAGCCTTCAGTATTTTTCTGTTAGTTGAGGTACACAGCTGTATACAAAACAAGTTTACTTTATTACACCTTCACAAATTATAATCTATAATTTGTAATAATACGATTATAGATATTATCTACATCTAGAATATGAGTATGCAACCTGCGGCGTATGAGCCAAATGTGCTACGCTTTTCATTTTTTCGTGTAGCTCACACCAATTTTTGGATTGTCGTAATATATTTAGATCCTTCTTTCTGTAAAAATATTTGATTTTGGTAATAGTTACATTAAAAATATGAAAATTTTCATTTAACTTTCTTTTGTATATTCCCATAGAAAACGTTTACTCAATTCATGTACTTCACTGAATAGAAGTTAATATGATTTTAACATAAGATTTATTGCTGGTTAGTATTAGGTCAGTAATCAAATTTGATAAAATTTCCCGAAAATCTGATACAAAATTTGTTGGAACATCAACTAAGGATTTCTACAACAAAAATTGGTTCTTTCCATGTTTTACTTTATTTGTTATGAAAAATATTATTCAAATTAGCATAAAACTGAATTATAAACCCATTTAAAACCCAAGAAACTATAATTTTTTTGCAGATCTTAATCATGTTAAGAACTAAATTCTAATTATGGTACCAAAACACAAATTGGTTGCACATACCTGAATTATAGAATAATAACAACTTTATTTCCAAATTTATGAAATTTACATGCAAAATTGATTTGTTTTAATATATTAAATTATAATCATTTCTATAAAAACTAGTGCAACATGAAATTATGTAATCATAAAAATATTATAATATAAAATTTCATATTTTTTTCTAAATAATAAATACGTTTTTAACTCTGTTGTGGTAAATGCATCTTAAAGTAATCAGTTCCGTTTAAACTACATAATACATGACAATACATTATATCTTATTATTTTGCGAATAGATTTTGAGGTTATTAAATTTTGATATTGTAATTTTATTTTTATGTATACAAGCCACCAGCAGCAGCAAAATATCTTTAAAAAGAAACAATAAATTTTGTATTTATAAACTCAACGAACCGAAAATAAAAACACAATATACCAAACAATTATACAATTAAATCTTTTAGATATATTTTGTTTACAGATTTTTATATATACATAAATTTATTTATAAATATATTACCGTCGATTTTGTAACATTAAAATTTATTATATTTTTTTATTATTAACATCTTTATAAACGAAAAATATTATGTGGCTATGATATGATTTTTCCAGACCTCATTTTGGCTACAGTATGACTTTTCTAATCTCATTGTCGTATGACTTTTTTAAACTTAATGTTCGTTCAAATCTAGGTTTTATTATGAATTATGACATGTTCAGTTAAAACTTCTTCAGGTGTAGGCGATTTTAATCATTTGTAATTGGTTTCTTTCCAGTACACACTCAAGTGTAAATTCAGAATTTAAAAAAACTTAATCGCATCGTTAATAGCATTAAAAACAGAGCCACTGATGATGCCAACTTCTAGAGAGACTCGTTAATATACCAAAATTCCTTCTAGTTTAACTAATGATCATCTTACTTTATAGTGAGCTAAAATTTTACTTAAAATTACAATAGTTTCTATTCTATAGAGTTCGGAAGGTAATAAATATTAATAAAACTTTTATGTATTAATTTGTTAATTTAAGAAAATAACATGAAACTATAAATAAAATTGTAGGAAAAAAAAACAATTTCAATTTCATTTCTAATATAAAGTTTGTGGCTTACTCCGAATAAAAGTCTTTTGTTTTTATTTGTTTATTTATACAAAAATTAATTAAGTATTTACTTTAAATTCATGATAAGCTTAAAAGGTTTTCAATTTCTTTATAATCTGACACAAGAAATTTATTAATTTTGACATCATCAAGATAATTTTGACATAAAGATAATTTTGACATAAAGATAATTTTAACATGGTATATTTAAATCTAAATGTATAGCATAATTTCATTTTCTCATAAATATCTATTGAATTATTAGTTTTATATATGAATTTAAAATGCACATTTCCAATACTTTCGTTAAAATTTTATATTTATGAATATATTTAATAGATTATTCATTGATACAATGATTATAATTCATTAAATATTTCATATTTTTGCAAAAACGTGTGCAAAAATTAATATTTTCTCCAAAAAATTTAAATTAAGATGACAATTTATGCAATCACAATTATCGTTTCCTTGGACTTATTAAATTTATCTAATTGATTATCAAATGTTATTTAAATAAAAATACATAATATATCAGAAAATTTAATTTGATGATTTGATAACAACAAAAAATATTGTCTATAAAATAAGATTGACCATGTGAATCAAATAAAGATACAATCTATTATGTTTATTATATATATAAAACACACTTTATATAATTAAACTAATAACCTTTTTTTATTGGAAACATTGTAGAGAGTTGCAATTATTAAATAATAAAAAAAAACTCAATTTGAAAGCTGTTTTAAATATATTTATATCGTTTATAATTAAATGTAAGTTTTACAAAACATAACAACTTCAAGTACAATTTTTTTTTAAAAAAAATGTTTTAATAACTCTTTATAATTACATTTGAAAATTATATGAACTATAATTTATTTTTAACATAATTTACATTTATAAAGGTTAGAAATAGCAGTTATTTAGTAGATGATGTTTGAAAAAAAGTTGTTATTTCAAAAGTTTGTCAAAAAAATTTGGAAACTCTGGTGGTCTGTATAATAAATAAACGACAGCCGAATAGTTACTAATAATGAATTTTAAATTTTTAATTAATTCATACAGAGGAGGACACGAAATGCGTAGTCATTATTTGTATATTCGTTCTGCAATCCCATCGATGGTTCAATTCTGAACACTTCGACCCATTACACCTTCTTAATGAACATAATTAGATTGATATGTCTAGTTACCTGTATCAGGGATATTTAGAAAGTAGCAATATAACTTCAGTATCTGCCTATGTTGCACCAACGCACAATAATACAAAACGTGGTCTAATGATTGTTCCTGGTTTTCTTAACATCTGTAAATCAAGACAGATATCAGATCGAACTATGCAGTATGTTTCTTAATACTAGGTCTACAAACCTTCGTCTTCTTGGTCTTTCTATTTTTTATTTAATTTCTTTTTGGTGACAAATTATAATTTAATAATTTGTTACACAAGGACTTTTTGATTGTACAATGAATTAAATTAATATATTTAAATAACAATTTTCCAATTCATTTATAAAAGTATCTGTCATTTCTGAATCAGTATAATTTTAATTTCTGCCGGTCAGAAAATTATTAAAAATGTTAAATTTTCACTGATTATCAAAACTGGATCATTTTTTTCCTGTTGATCCCATTTCAACAACAAAAAAAAATAAGTAAAAGTGCAGCTTGTTTATTACAAGCCCAAATAATTACCACACGTTATACTGACACAATATTAATACATGGTGACATACTCAGTCGATGAGTTTTCAATAATGTATCATGTCCATACGAAATATTAACCGAAAATACCTAATTTTTCACAGAACCAAACCCAATATAATTTCACAATGGAAATTGAGTCATTCCACTTAATAAAATACAAAAGGATAATTTTACAAAATAAAAAATGATCACATATTGCATCACATTTTACATTAAATTGACAAGTAGGTGTGTATAAATAAATATATTTTCAATCCCTTTTTTTCATATCATGTCGCCAATCAAAGGAAATTTTATACCTTGACCTCATTATTTGAAAAATTCTGTTCAAAAACAGAAACCTTAACACAAATCTTATTAAAAAAAAAAACTGATCGACTTTTATACCAAAACTGCATTTTATTCTCATACTCAAACAATAAAGATATGCGCACTTACTGCAATATGTGCAGACTTTCTATTCTTAAAAGTTTCAATATATATACAACAAATTGATATCCCAAATAACAGCATAACCTTAAAAATTATGTAATAATGACTTAATTTTTTTGTTTTATATCGATTAAAAAACTACAAAAAAAAATAATCCAATTCTCCTTTCACTTTCGCACCGAATAAACAAAAAAAAACTGCGCTGGCAAAAATTGCAATTTTTGGCAAAAAATAACAACATAATTTTTGAACTATATAATCAACTCTGAAACCACAAATTGAATAGATATAAATTATAATTTATTTGATGATTGTATTTTCCCAATTGACAATATTATTTAATTTAATAAAAACAAAATACAAAAAACATAAAATCAGATCAAAAGATTTATTAAAGTAAATTTCCATTTTTGCAATCTTCCCAAAAAAAATTATTAGATATACAAACTTAAAATTTAATGATTTTTATAAAACAAAAATTATCAATAATATCATAATTCACAAGTTAATGAAGCTCCTAAAATTATTTAACTATTTTTTTTAGGATGAGATTTTTCAATTAATTTATATTATACAAAAATCTAAATTTGGTTAATAAATATATTTTTTACCATAAATAAATTTAATGGTAATAAATAATTTACTTGCAATATTTTTTATGTCACGTAAACGTAATTAGTAATACAGTCTCGTAACACGGACATGACATATAAATAATTTTTTTATGGCATAGATTTTATATATAGGTGATGAGAATAAAAATTAAAGTTCGTCGCTTAGTGCATAGAAGTCTTTTGTTTTTATTTGAATTTTACTAGGGGACAAGAATTAAATTTAAGTTCGTTGCTTAGTTCATAGAAGTCTAACGTTTTCTTTTGGATTTTAATCAGTAACAAGAATTAAAATAAAGTTCGTCGCTTAGTTATTAGAAGTCTAATGTTTTCATTTGGATTTTACTAGATGACAAGAATAAAATGAAAGTTCGTCGCTTAGTTCATAGAATTATTTTGTTTTAATTTAGCTTTTACTAGGTCACAAGAATGCTGCCAATTAAACCTGATTACTAATCAAATTTACAATATTATTATAATTTTTCCATTTTTAATAATAATTAGGATATATAATTTTGAATATCATAATAAATTTTATAGAAACTGCCAGTTCATGGCCAACCTACAAATTTGCAATTATTGTGAATGACCAAAAAAAAAATCTTCTTGATCTATGGATACAGTAAAACTTTAATGTCTACATTAACCTTACGCTATTTTTTAAAAATGATTTTGTAGTTTATGACATAAAAATACAAATGATCACAATTTATAATTACACTATTAAATTATATGATAGTGAACTTCTAATTATCAGGTGATGAACAAATTGTTTAAAGAATTCTATATACACTAAATTTTATATACAATATTAAATTAAGTATTACTATTTAATTTAATTCATTTTATTATATCTATTTTCCTATAGTTAATTATTAATAAAATAAATATTTATGAATTTCCTGAAACAATAAATAAATTATTAAATTAATCAAAAAATGCGTGCTTATAAATAGTTTTATTATTTTTATTTATTATGCTATTATGTTATTTGGTCGATATTTATCTGGTAGTTTATAATATTATATATACAAAAATACGAAAGCATAAATTTATGTTAAATTATAAAAACCCGGAAAAAACTACTCTTTGATTTATGTAATTTTTGAAGAAAAGTGTAACTACTAAAATCTATAATGTATTCTAAAAGAATTTAATAAAAATTAATTGAGAATTCTTTAAAAAATCCAGAAATATAAATTAATATAATCAGAAAAATTTATACAATGCCAAATGAATTCATTTATATTAAGAAAGACAGCCTTACGATAGATAACTTTTGAGTTCGTCCTTTAACATTATCTTTAAACTTTTGTTATTTTGTTACATTTCTTTAAGATTATTATTAATATTGATTTTTAATTGTAATATTAATTAACACTTTCGCGGACACCAACTGCAATTGCAGTGAGCTGATCATGTGATCTATTGTTTCTGCTATAGCTGAATCACGTGAACAAAATTGTTTCCGTCAAAGGTTTAATTTAGTTAAAACTTAGTCCAAAGAATTTATGCAAAATTTTATTGTAACTATTTACTTAGGATTCAAATTCCAATCAAGCATCAAAGGTTTTTTTACATTTTCAATATTTTATTATGTTATAAGTTGATCTTTTTAATATAAGATTTTTAATTAATAATTTGTTTATTATATTTTATTCATCATACAAATTATGTATTACGATAAATAGCTAAATATTTTTTTATAATTTATATTAAATGTAATTAAAATTGAAATTATAATTAGTAAATTATATTAGAAAACAATAGTTTTTTATTGCACTAAATTACATAAATATATAATTTTTTTAACTTCCTTAATGAAACTATTAACCACTTATTTTCATGGTTTATTTAATTAAAAAAAAAATTTGTATTCAATAAAATGAAATTGTATATTAGAAAATAATTTTATATATAATTAATAAATAAATATATAAATATTTAATATAAAAGATTTTAATATAATTTTAAAATTTTATAGTACGCACTATTATTTAATTACCACAAAATTTAATTTACAAAATATAACAAGGAAATTTAAAATATAAAGTTAAATAAAATTTATTTTACTTCTGCAACAAAATGCATAAAAACCACAAGTTTTTCAACAAAATGAATAAAATATTAATTAAAAATATAAAAATATTTAATTTTATTTTGTATGAAAAATGAAATTATTAAATTATTTATAAATATCGTAAAATATTTATAAATATCGTAAAATTATTTATAAATATCGTAAAATTTTATAAATATCGTAAGTTTAGTTATTTAATTGTACTCAGATCAAAATTGAATGATTTAAATAATGAATAACTTGGAAAATTTCTTATATACATTCACTAAGTACTTTCTTTAATATAATTCATTACTTGGATATGTCAGAATTTTAGAATTTTTGTAAATAACTAATTATTAGCTCTATTTCTGATTTATTCTATCATACACTCTACTATATAATAAAAACATCGAACTAATTGCTTGTAATTAATTTTCTATAATGTATTTCAAGGATAATTCAATCTTCTTTCTCTTTGAATAAGTGGATTCCATTGCATTGCATGTTATGTAAAGTTATCGCGTTTACAGATCGTATGACCAATTCACTGTCACTTCCGTTTCCTAATCAAGCTATCTATTTTTTCTATAAATGAAAATTCGTCGCTTAGTTCATAGAAGTCTTTTGTTTTTACTTAGCTTTTGCTAGGGTTCCAAGAATTAAATTAAAGTTCGTCGTTTAGTTTATAGAAATCTTATTAGGTCACAAGAATGAAATTAAAGGAGATGTATTGTATGAAGTTATTAAGTACATTCAAAGATTTAAAAGATAAATAAATTCATTTTATACAAAATATAATTTTACTGGACATAAACGACTTAGTTTCTTAAATTTTTATTGTGATCTTCGAAAACTTCACTTACACCCTTAATTTTAGACAGATCCTAGGATCAAATAAGTTAGACTCTTTCAGTTATTTACCTCGATATAAATTTTAATTCTACACTTGTGGCTTTTTCTGCGGAATTGTTAAAATTATACTCCCGATAACCAAAATTATATCAAACCTCAATTTCAAAACAACAATAATTTCTACATTTAACTAATAACCTATTAACATTTCCCTAGACCAAAATTTTACTCTGTATTTCATTTAAATCCTTTAAGTTATATAATGAAAATCATTCAAAAATTTATTAATTACATAAAATATTTCTGTAATAAATTTTACACCTGTCATACCACATTTCAAGTAACTAAGTCAAAATCTAGAAAAATATAATGATTTTTCTAATTAACTAAATGATTTGAAACCTTCTGAAAAAAAGGGTAAATATCAAATTAAATTTGCTTGTCTTCTAAAGCTTTCTTATTACCATCCCTTCTTTGATACTTCAACCACGAAACTACTAACACACTCTACCTATACACCATAAGAGAGAGAATCATTATACGTAAAACTTTAATGATCACTTTACCATCACTTCCTCCTACCACCCATTTTTATCACATTAATTTGTCTTTAGACGGAGAGCCTATACAGAAAAAATAAAGCTTTTCAATCTCTTGCGAGAATTTTCGTTTTTAAAAGTGTATTATACACCAACAAAAAAGAGGTGTAAGTGATATACAGCGCACATGTAATAATCCATATTCACCTGGTGTTAAATTTATACACGGTTTTACAAATACATAAAAAAGATACAATAATTTTGAGGATTTTTGTATTTTTTTTATTTTTTTTCTTCCGCTTTTAACACATGAAAAAATTATGGTACAAAAAATTTTATGTTTTCAGTGTTTTTTTCTTATAATTTTTTTTTTTTATAATACATTAAATTTTGTTTAAACTTTGGTTAGCTTTAAAGATAAGACAAGTTTTGTGTAGTTTTGTACGATCACCATAAATATAATATTAACATTTAAAAACGAAGTGTTGAACTAGTAAGACACAAAACGTTCCGAGTAGTTTTTTCTTTTCTACTAAAATATAATTTTTGAATAGAAAATCTAAAAAATAAATTAGCTTCAAAGAATTAAAAGTATACGAAAACGGATTATTAACGGTTAGTTGGAAATTTTGTAATAAAATTATTTTCAAATAAATTTTCTTTTAAAGATTTTCTTTTAAATTATAATATAAAATATAATTTTTTTTCGAAAATTTCATTATTTATTTTTAAATTACATTAAAATTAACGAATTTATTTCAAATTACATTTCATCAAACTAACAACAATTCGTGATGTAATAATTTTGCATTGAAATATTTTTTGAAATATATTTTGCCCGCCAACTTTTTATTTTTATTTGTAATTTAATCAATATTGGGAAAATTAAATAAAATTGATTGAAAAGTGTGTAATTTTATTGAAAGTACTCAAGGAAAAATAATTATAATATCGTGATTTGAATTTAACTTGAAATAAAATAATATGTAAATGAAAATTTAAAAGTGATTTATAATTAAATTAGACATTGGAAAATCATAATTCAATATTTAAACAGTTTTGGTATGCAGAAATTGTACTGAAGTGATTTTGTGACACCATAATGAATAAAAACTAATTTCTAAACTTTGTTAAATATAGTTTCACCTAAAAACCTCAAAAAAAAAACAATTTTTATAAGTCCAATTTAAATTATAATTCAAATATGAAAATTAAGTGAAATTTGAAGAAAAAAAAATTACTTTTATTAAATTTGATAGTAAATAAATTATTAACAATTTTCGATTGCGTGTTAATTTTTTTATATAGCACTTTTTAATAGGAAATTGATTTCGTTACATTTTAAATGCATTTTAAAAAATACGATGTGAAAGGAAATGGAAATATATTTTGGAAACATTACAGAAATAATCGAATACAGAATTAAATTACAACGAAAATTCAAAAAAAAAATTGTTGAAATTTGTTAAATCTTCATTAAAAACTCCAATAATTAAGACGGTTTTTTTTAGTTACTCTATTTTGTTAACAGGATAAGTAAAAAAACCAAAACTGATAACCTATGTCTTGTTTAGGTAATCAGTTTTGGATTATTCACTTATCCTGTTAACAAAATAGAGTAACTAACAAAAACTCGCAATTATTGGACCGCAATATCCAGACCAAAATTAATTCCCACTAAAATCATTAGCTTAATTTTAACATATTTAAATATGACATAAAAAAATCTTCATGTAATTATGAATATTATGTATTGAAAGTGTAAGATACATAATCAAAATGTCATAAAATTATAAAAACTAAAATTAAAGATTTATATTTTTGGAAAGTTTAACTTTTTTTATGGCAGACATTAAAAATAAAATTGACTCTGAAAAAGATTTTGACTAAACAAGAAATATTTTTATTTAATTTTTTATATTTTTTTTAAATTTATTCAAGTTTATTAAATCATATTAAAAAAAATCTATTACATAATACAATTTTGGTGAATGGTGTGGTGAATGGACTAGATATTTGATACTTCACATGAACATAATTAAATATGATTACAAAGTCCAGTCAAGCTTAACAATATATTGCAAAACTTTCTAATGGAATATTTAATTGAACCATAAAAATCAAGAATCAATTAATTTATATATAAATTATTTATTTAATTAATTTAGAATATAATTTGCAATCAAATATTCAATATGATAAATAAATTGAAAATTAATTATCGAGAATTACAAGTCAATTAATTATTAATAATAAATTATGTATCAAGGGTGCTAGCTAAACTTTGAAACCTATTTTTCATTGATATGAATTACAAAATACAGGGTGCTTTATTAATCAATGCAATAAATAACAATTGCAAAAAAAAACTTTAACTTTGATTTACGGATCATTTAAATTTTACTGTCCCTTAAAAGCAATTTTTCATATTTTTGTCCGAACCACTCATAATTTTATTATTCAATATATTCATAAAATTTAAACATAAAATTAACTTGTTTTTTATATATTAAATTATGCAAGGTGTTCAAGATTTTTATATATCACTTAAATAATTCAAACACGATCAACGTGTTATGATCACTAAAAAATGAATAATTCTACAATATACAACATAAAAATTGGTGTCAATATTAACTTAACAAATTTTTCAAGTTATCAACGAAAAATGTAATCAAAAAATAAAAAACAATTTTATGTAATTTTTTACTATATCTGGTAGATATAAAAAAAAAAGTGTTATTTTGTAAATTACATTGACTAAAAGTCCAAAATTTAAGGTTAAATTTAATTAGTCATACTTTTAATTATAAATTTTTTGTTTAATTTCTCAATTTAGTAACATTTACTTTCATTATTGTTATTTTAAATTAGTAAATCTACAACAAATAATTAAATAAAATTTGAAAAATAAAATTTACAATTTATATGATTATGAAACTGTCACCTTTCATGATGCAATTTCGTAACAACTTTAATTATATACTTTATTTATTTAATTATGATTTTAATTTAAAATTTATTAATAATTTATTTTTCTTATTCAATTTTCAGCTCCTTTTTATTTGGATATAATATCAAACAATCAATAATTTAATTTTACAACATTAAATTGTGTAAAATTAATTAGTATTATTAAATTATAATATATATAGAAATTAAAAACAATAAAATATGAAGCAACAAATAGTCTTAATTGCATGCCTATGCAGTGCAGCATTAGTCTATGGTCTACCAATTTCTGATAATGAAAAGGAATTAGATATCATAAATATACCATTAAATAATGGAAAGGTAAGACATTATTTAAAATTAAATTTTGTTAGAAATGTTGAATAATATGTAATACATTTAAAAAATATTATAATTGGTGAAAAACCATGACGAAAAGTTATTAAAATTAGTAACAATTTAAAAAAATTATTAAAAATTGTTATAAAATTTATCATGTCCACCGTACTATAGACGCAACGAAAAGTAGCTTACAAATTAAATGAATTATTTTCATAATTTTACATTGTAATTACGTTGCATTGAAGTATTATTATTAATCCGGCATTAAATCGGTCTACTTAGTTATTCATTATCTGCTTTACTACACTCAAACATCAACTTATCTAATAGTTTCATACGTTAAGTTGATCTAATCGTCTATGTCAATTTTATATCAATAACAAAAAAACCAAATTTTGAATAATTAAAATTTTAAAAATTTTCCAGGAAAACTATAATAACATTAAGTAAAAAATGTAAATTAGACACCAAAGAGATCACAAAATTACCTAATAACAATTAATATAAATATATGTAAAATTTCGAATGCTTGAAATTTTTAATTATACTTGTCTTTTTTATGATTGTGGTCTATGGATAGATACAACATAAATCTAATATGTCAAAACTGATTTATTATCATGAAAAGTTTATGCACAAAAACGTACATTTCAAAAGAAACAAAAATTATTTAGGCTAAATTTTAAATGAATTTGTTATGACTGCTGATCTACATCACTTCTTCAGTAGAAAAATCATCAATTTTTTTGTTTATTTGACTTAAATAAAACCGAAAATTATTTTTCGTTAAGCGTTTTTTTTTTTTTTAAATTTTTTTTTTAAATGAAATTATTACGAAATTAAATAACTTAGTGAAAGTTCAAAAGAAATTTACACGCGCGCAGTCATTAAACAGTCATCATAAAAAAAAAATCTGTTTTCTTACAAATTTTTGACCTAAGGTGTGTTTTTATATTGAGATAAATAACATCCAACATCTCACAAAAAAAAAAAACGAAATTTAATTACAAATATTATGTAATATATCTGGTAACCCCAAAAAATGATAAATTTTAAATGTTATGGCTAATTAAAATTAGATCAATTAATAAATTTGGAAATTATTTAAATTAATAAAATGGAAATTAAAATAAAAATAAATTATTAATGTTTTATGTGAATCATTAAATATTAAAATGATTTAATTGGAGTGACCAATAGTTTATTTATTAGATAATGATTCGATAATGCCGAGTATTATATAACATGACGGTGACCCCAAAACGTTAAAACCGTTTTTTTAACCTCCTGGTTTAGCAAGATAGTGATTTTAGATCCACTTCCTAGAACCACCTCGCAATTGTATCCTTTCTGGACTCTTGCAGGTGAATTGCGTTACACTTTCTTTCTAATTAAGATCTCCGCAATGGCGGCATGATTCTTTGAATAGAATGTCTAGTCTGACCGGATTTTCTGCAATTGACCGGTGCACCTTGAACAAGGCTATGCACATTCAGTATACTTCTTACTTCTGTCGTACGACAGAGCCACATTTCTTTGGTCGTACGGTACGTGGTTATGTATAGTTTTCAGGATTATATAATCCAGAAATTGAAATTATCTGCTAAATGAACTTAAATAAATTATGAATAATAAAAAATTGTTGCTTTATTACCTATAATTATAGTTAATCAACAAGTAATTTTTATTAATCAACTTCATTAATTTTTTATTAATTGGAAATCATATAGAATATTATTCTAATAAACTACGTCATAAATAAACTTTCTAAAGAATTATTACTAAATGTCAGCTTCAAAGTCAACTAAAAAAACGATTAAATAAATATCGTATATTAATAACCTTACAATTGGACAAAGTTAATTCAATGCAATTCATGGAATCCAGTTCCTATATAAAAACTTGGTCCATAAGTCTAAACTGTAATATTAAATAGGTTTTATATTTCTTCGTCACTGTCACGGCCCCGTAACTGCTGATAAAATTTACAGCAGTGTAATAGACTGTCACCAAGTTTCCAAATGAACGGCGACAACATTAGACTTCGAATTGTCAAAGTCGTCTACATATCAACACCTCACAGCGAATTTGTAGTGTTCCTCGGTTTCATTGTCATATTGATAGTACATACACACCTAGTCAAGTGACAGTTCAATTGTGTATAGGTCCAATGACCTGTAAGAAAATCTACCATTGCTCTGGTTTTCTTCTTATTTATTTGAATAAGGTCTGACTACCTTCAAGTGTCTTAGCCCTTCACTCATGGTTCCAGTGTAATTCTTGAATTGGGCAGTCAAATATCAAATGTTGCTATCATCAAATTAAAGCTACAACATCAGCCATTAGTCACATCTTGAACTTGTCTCTTCTGATTGTACAAATCATCAGTTAAATCTTATGGTGAATCACTATTAGCTCGACAGAAGACATTTTTCTTATATAATATTACATAAATAAAGAGTTTCTTCTGATCCTTATTTCACGGTCTGCTATTTCTTCGTTAATCGGTTATAAACTTTTAGAATTCCAGTCCGACACTGCATCCATTGCAATTAAATAAAATCAATTCTACCATGAACGTTGATAATTATTGTAATGTCATTAATTCGTCAGTGCAAATCTATAACTTTATCTATTTAAAAACTTCCAGGTTAAAAAAATAATTGGATAAATAAATATATAATCAAATTCCACTAAAAAATACAATTTTACAAGAACATAACCATAAAATTTATGTATAATTAAAATAAATATTTCAATTTAAATTCAATTTCCCGAGTATTATTTTATTATATAGTTTATTTCTATATTTAATATTATTACTAACTAAAATCAAAATCGAGAATTGCAAAATTTATTTAGGAATTTACACCTAATTTATTTACTACTCGTTGTATATACATAAATAATTATGTAAAAAAAACAACATATGATCATAATATTAATTTTTGTAATGCTAAAGTATAAAAGTCAATTAATTAATAGAAATAAAACTAGTCTAGTTATTCAACTTTAAAATAAATAAAATATGTAAAAAAAAAAAAATATTGTTAACATAGTTTTTAAATTTTATCTATATACAATCATAATTTCGATAAATATGAATTTAATATGCTAAAATATTATGCCTTAACCTAAACTCATAATAATTAATTTATGCTTGGGTTTTGGTTTTCACTTTCATTTGTCAAATATTGTTTTTTTTTAAACTTATGCAATAATGAATTTATTTTTCCTTAGGTCATGGAATTTTGTATTTTTGATATTATATATTATTAAATTCAAATTAACCTAAAAAAAATTATTGATGATTTTTAATTTAATGAAAATTAAAATTTCAAATTTTGACAATTTCAAATTAATGAATTTGATTAATATTTTGTTATTTATAATTAACAAATATAAAAAAAAAAACTATAAAAATT
The DNA here is from genome assembly GCA_963920725.1 of Rhamphomyia laevipes. NCBI lineage: Eukaryota > Metazoa > Arthropoda > Insecta > Diptera > Empididae > Rhamphomyia > Rhamphomyia laevipes. The sequence continues at coordinate 56,460,697 of OY987256.1, forward strand.
TTAAATTTTCTCGACATATCAATTAATATTGAAGATAACAATTTTATTAATATTTAATGAATGAAATACTGGGTGTCTCAAACGATTGTGTATGATAATAAAAAAAATTATTTACAAAACAAGATGGATTTTTTGTATTGTCTTATATCTTGGTTCATGTGATGCGTTTTGTAGTGTAGTGGGTTTCTAAAGGTGATTCTAGTATGATTGTTCAATTGGGAGATACGATATCGTAAGTTGATCATAGCGCCTTTATTAAAATAAAGTTACACTTACGACTTAACGTCTTATCCTGTGGTATTTTAAAAATTTAATTTAAAAACATAGAAAATTACGGTTATCTGTCAAAACTTACTAAACTTACTAATTTTCTTTACTACGCTCCACACAGTTTGAGTGAAGTAAGCTTTTCCCCCCGTTTTTAAAATGCTCTATACGTTTTTAAAATGCTCTATACGCCACGAAAACAAGATATTATTAGACACTCTGTCACACTGACTAACTCATGAATACCAGAATTACTATTACAAGAATTTACCTTAATGATTAAACTGTCCATCTTTTCTAACTGTCATAATTTTACTTTTTTGAATGACATAAGTAATAAAATCATTGCCAACTCTTGGTCTACATAATTTTTCTTCAATAAATCTTTTTCCAAAAACCATTAATGGCGTCTGGATAAATTTTTATAACCAAATTTCCATTTATTATTTAACCACAATTTAAATAATATACAACTATATATAAAAAAAACAAAATTATTAAATTAATTAAGTTTACAGCTCTCAAATGACCCTGCATAAATTTTTATATAACATAAATTTTAATTAATTATTAATTTAATATTTTAGATGAAAAAAAAAACAGTTAAAACGATGTCATGGCAAGAAAGTTATTGACTTGAATACAGAAAATATGATTTAAAATTCATTTTAAAGATGATTACCAAAAAATTCAATCAAAAAATTTAGTTCAAATATAAAATTTTAACAAAACAGCATTCAATATTTTTTCAATACCACTTTTTAATTCAAATTTTGTCTAGACTTTACAAATTGTGAAGTTGTGAAGGCCACATAATAAACGACACTGTAATATTAATTAATTTGTTTCATTGATTTTGGACGGTTCTATAGAATTATCTGTGATCACTGATCACCATTTATTATGAAAATGTAATAATTTCAATAAATTTAAACAAGTTTTAAAAATTTAATGAATTTCTGGACCATATCCACTTAACACTAAATAAAATTCATCATCAATCAATTTATTAAGTAATTTCTTGGACAAATATTTTAGATTTGCCCGAATTTCCACAGTTACATGATTTCTTCGAATAACATAATTTTTTTTATTTTTGCCAAACCTGAAGTAACTTTTGACGTCATTGGAATGAGAAGAAATAAATATTATAACATATTAATGCCCACCAAAATATATGTAATCAAAACGGCTCTATACCAAGCAACAACCATAATATTGGCATTCATTTTAGTAAAATACTTTCTCCAATTTTATAATAACAATATTATTATTATTATATCTGATAAAATGTAAATAACCAAGAGGCAGCTCAATAAACTTATAACATTTGCGGAACTTTCTTTCTGACTTAACAATAACGCTATAAAAACAAACGCTAAATAGAAATAAATTTTTTATTGTATATTGGTGGCAATAACGAGTTAAAAAATGTTTGTATTTTTTTTTTGTATTCACTTTAATCGTTTTGTACGATTGGCAATAGGTCAAAAAAAAATTATATAAATCAAAATTGATTATAAATTTCCTTCAAACCTAATTAGTGAATTTCCATTTAAAACAAGACAGATTTGATGAGACGAAATTTATATTGGAATTATCATTGTCAGTGATAGAATATTTAATTAGAAATAATTTATAATTGGATAATTCTGATTGGTATGGTTAGGTTAGTCTTCAAGGACAAAAGAAGTAATAAAAATAATAGATTTTCTAATTAGAACCATTATTATTGATTGCAAAGTTACTTATGAAGTAATAATGATCTGTAACACTTGAAATACAATTAATACAAGAAATCACACTTTATACAAATCGTACCAAAATTATATAGAAAAACGTTTTTATGGTTTTAACAACCCTTCTTACGTGACACCAATTTAGAATTGGTCTATATTATCTCATTTTTGCTTCTTGTATACAAAACAATGGTTAGTTGGTGGGTTAGTTGAGAGGTATGAAACGGAAAATCATATCCTCTCGAATGGAAATCCACATAGCTCAATTGTAACCTACATCCCACAATTTTATCATATCTACCGGCTCCAATCCAACCTGATTTTTTCAAATTAACATATAGGAGTTTCTACAAATACTTCTTCTGGTCAGTACATCTTCTGCATTTAAAGTTTGTGGTTAGTTTCAACCGTACAACATATTTCCTTAAGATGTTATAGCTTCTTACCATTCGTGAGATCTTCCCCACAACAATTTGATCGATTCCATTTAAGAATATTTGGTTGCAGTGTCCAATACTCCATAGTTTCATCAATATTAATGTGTATAGTTTTCTATATATTAACATTTGTAATTGAAAGTCTCGGTTTGAAAATGTTTTACCGAAAATTGATCAATTATAATAAAAGATTTACAGACAATTTTCCTATTTTCTTTTTCTTCCAGATGATCAAACTTCACAGATCAAAAATATCAAAAATGACATTTATTAATTAGAATTTCCGTAGAATGTTTTATTGTGTACCTTGGTCATGATCAACTATTCACAAAATGGGAACAAGTAGTTAAATCTTGTCAGTCCAAAAATATTTCTCATCTTCCCACGAAAATCATTTCCGCATTTTAAACGAAACTGTGATGATCAATGATCATGAATAATATGTCAAATAATCTAACTGTATATGCATACCTTTAAGCTACTGTCACTGTTAAATTAAATATTGTTTTTTTTTTTTACCTTCATTTATTTTCAACTTGATAAATATACACTAATTATTATGTACATTATTTTTTAGAGACTTCCTCCATCATAAAAAAACACTCCCATAACGAAAATTATATACTATCTAAAACATTAAAACTTTAATCATGAACACGACATAAAAATTTCCTCTTATTATTTAGTTTTTCCGCGGTACTTTATGATTATTATATCTTATTATAATTGAATACCGAAAAAGATGATCATGAATTTAACGTATTAGAAATTGAAATATTTTTGTGGTTATATTATGTTAAATGAGCGAGCATAAAAAAAGTATAAATTTTCTTTCCATTATCATGATCAAATTTGGAATTTCTTTTTATTTGTTTGTATCTTCTTTAAACAACTTTCAGTTTCAATGGCGCTACAGTTAAAAAAAAGAAAATTGATAAATTTTCCGATTTAAAACAGCGCAGCTGCAACTAAGACACGATTAAGTTCGTAGTGGTACCAATGTATAATTGTGAAGGTGTTTGTTATGTTAATGATTTTAAATTATATGTTTCTCGATGAAGATGAGCATCAGTATTTTAAAAGTTTTGTTAGCTAATATGTCGTTATTTAATCGCAAAATAAAAGTAAAAGCGAAAGATTGTTATAGAAGAGATAGACATAATTGACAAGAGGAAAAAAAACTTATATTGTTTCGTAATAAAAATGAAATTTAATTCTATTTTTTTTTTTAAATTTTTACTTTGTTTAAATAAATTATTAGAAATATTATGCGAAATTAAATTTTATAAATTTCGGTAATGTAAAAAGTGTTACACGTTATAAACTAACAAGATTTTTTTAAAGAAATTATTATGGTTGTCAATGGAAAATTAACATTGAAATCTTAATATTTCCATAATTTTGATTTATCATTTTTTATACCAATTAATTATAATGATCTGCCACTTATTTACATGCTTACCTTCCATTATAGACCACTGGGAATCTTAGCTGAATTCAAAACGGTTCTCCACCGACTTATTCTATGTTTTACTACGTTACTGCAGACTCCGTTTTCGTATCTGAAGCTGCGTATGTCTCTCATTCTTTTTCCTTCCAATGTTGAATTCAAAGACCAATTTCCCTGGACCATTTTCGTTGCGACCTTTATATATAAGACTTACAAATAAACAAATTACAAATATTTAGTGGTCCTCAGGCTTCTATACTCAATGATTATATAAGACCATATCATTTTTTATCAATGTAATTTTGTAACCAGCAACATTTGTAATTTTATAACTTTATATAATGTTTCACGACACATAATTGCCAATAACTAATAATATGCTTATAATTAGCGGATAGTCTAACAAGTTTGTAACCATCATAATTATTATTTATTTATATAAAAAATAGTCACTTTTAAAAAGTATATTAAAATCGATTTAAAATTAAATTTTAATTGAGAAATTCTGCAATTAAATATTATATGCTAATAGAAAATTATTATTACAAAAACTAGTACTTTTATTTAATAATTTTATAATCAATTTAGTACGAACACTTTTAATAATATTGATAAAGTTTATAGATTCAAATTAACACTTCAGTTTCCTAGTTATTTCGTTAATCGTAGCTAAACCGATTAAGATTTTGCCACCAATTAAACATAATTTCGCGAATAGCAAGCAAAATATTGATTATGTTGAACCTCAAAACCATATAATGACTAATTGATGACAGTTCTTCTCAATATGTGATCAAAGATCTAATTATGTGCCCAAATTTACCTGATTAATATTATCATTGAATAAGTGGAAGTGAAACAATATATTGAAATAACCTAATCAAAGTTCAATTTCTTACTTAAAAATTAAGAAGTAATTTAATCATAAACCATTTAATTAAAGATGAATCACAAAATTATGTATATAAATAATTTAATTTTGTATTTTTTTTTAGGAATTGGATGTTCTAACATTAGGTGATTCAGCAACAATGAGTGAAAGGAATAAAAGAACAATTGGAATACTTAGAGATTTATTCCCAGAAATTAGCAAGGTAAAATTTTAATTCTAAATTATCTTAACATATTATATACTATATAAAAATCATAATGAAAATTTATTTTTTCATTAACCTAAAAAAAAATTTATAGATAAAACATTAAATTTACTCGTGTCCAGAATAACTAAATCAATACTTAAAATTTTATATTAAAATTCTTCTATATTATTTCAACAAACTTTTTTGAAAAGACAAGAATATATTATTATAAATAAAAATAAAATAAGAATTCTATAAATAAATATAATAACCAAAATCACCTAATTCGGGGACAAATATTTATTTTAAAATTTTTGACGTCGCATTTTTCATGGCTTTTTTCCCAATATATTCACATAATTTATACTAATAAATTCCAAATATTTATTAAAAAATATAATAATCGGCAATATTTAACTTATAAATTATATATTTGTAATTTGATTACTTTAGAAAAGACCTTTAAAAAAAATATTATATATTTTTTTTTTCAATAATTATTCCACCAAAAATTCACCAGTGACGATACCAAGTCAATCAAATATTATTCAAGTGTGGCATATTAAAAATATACGGTCGCCAGTTAAAGTGAACCGTTAATGACATTTACGTTTCAATGTTATTTAGATACAAAATTATTTTAAAAAAAATCATATTTAATTGCAGATATCCGATATTTATTAATAAAATTGTAAAAATTTTATATTTTACACTTTGTTTTTAAAACTAATTAAATTGCATAATAAAGTTTACAATAAGTAGACCAATTTCAATAACTTTATGCTAATTATATTTAAAAAGGAAATACATTATGAATAATTGAATATATCCGTGGTAAGAAACTTCTGAATAAAACCTTGATTTAAATTTTCATTTCAATTATATTTGCAATCGACATTTTTTAAAGTCTGTTTTATATGAAAATTGTTCATTATTTATAATGTAAAAATGTAAACTAAAAAATTCGAATAAAATTTTTGTAAATAATTTAGTGAAATCGAGATAATAAATTAGGTACCTACGCAAAAATATTATTATAGATTAATTCAGGCTCATTTGACCAAAAAGTAATAACAAATTTGAAAATTTGACAATTTTGGAAAGCTTAATGGCTTTTTTTTAGCTTGTAAAATAATAATTTTTTTAATTTTTTGTTAATTAAATTTGTTATGGTCTTTTGAACAATTTAACAAATTTTAATGATGAAAAATGAAAGTGTATTTTTAATGTGTAAATATATTAATTCCATGTTTTTTGTAAATATTATAAATTTTTTATTTATATAGTTTTAATATAATAATAATATGATAAAAGTTGTTTCACAAATTTTTTTTCTATATGAGATTTGTTGCGATAGATTGTATATAATTCAAACTATGTTAAATTTTAATGAAATTTTACACTAAATTAATTGCTAACAAATCTCTTGTATATAATTTTCAATATTTTTTAGAAATTTCCAAGTATTTAATAAATAATTTGAATTAGAATATATAATTTTCCAAATTGCATCCAAAAACCCCCTTCAATTATAATCAATTTTATTCACCCTACCACACCCAAACTCTAGAAAAACTAGTTTTCCCCCATTTTCCATACTTTGTAATTTACTGTCTGACAAATGAACTCTTTTTGAAACTGACAACAACTTTTCTTATTTTAAACTTTAATTATAAATAACAACTTTATTAAAAAAAAAAAATATTGACAGACTTTTAAAATATTTCGAACTTTATAGTCAGTGCAGGTCATTTGCAGTTTAACAGATTTTTGAATGTAAAAACTTTTACTTTTTATTTTAACCAATTATGAAACTGTGAAACTGAAGATGATGTAATTAATAATAATAAAAAAAACATTGAAGATAATATTAATTTCCATTCATCAAAATTTCATTTTTATGTTTTTTAATATATAATTTTAATGATTGTAACAACAATGAACAAAAAAAATGTTTTAATGTACCAATTTAGAAATGTATGCTTTTAACGAATTCTGTTGCTGTTAACCATATTACAGATAAGCACAGCATGTAAATGATCTTTTAGTTGGTACGTGCTCTGACAGCAACTAAAATAATTTTATTAACGTTTTTTTTTTTTTTTCTTTTTTTTTAAATTATGTATTTTCGAAATCATATTAAAATTTAGTCTGATTACCTGGTTTTAAAGTTATACAAAACAAAAAATGCATAAATGTTGGTCACAACAAATCTGATATATATATTTTTAATATACGCGAGATTGCATTTTTCCAGCTGATAATTCAGTTAAGAAATTACAACTTATTTTTTTCATGTATTGTCGACGAAATCGAAAGTTGTTGAACAAGTTTAATAAAAAAAAATTATGTTTGTTAGTGGAACAGGGTTTTCTGACACAATTTTTATAAAAAAAAAATAATTAAATATTTCAGTTTTTTTATGATACCGGAATTTTCTGGTCATTTTTTTACATAAATTTTATCTGAACTCTTTTTTTTTATACAAATTTATATTATGACAGTAAATTTTAAAATTTGTTTCGCATATTTGTAAGATTACAGATCAGATTAATTTTTAATAGATTAGTTAACTGAAACTTGACAATGTTTGATGAACATAATTGTAGTTAAACCTAAGTGATGATTAAAATGATACAGTAAACGATTAATTTTATAATTTATTAGGTAATATTTTTAATCTTTATTTAGGTCTTATCGAACTTAAAGAAACCTTATCTACAATGATGAAAAGTTTAAATAGCTATTAAGTAAATGTCCAATGCAATTATTAGATGTGCACTGTTGCACTTAACGAAAACTTTATGATTGAGAACTGAATTACAATAAGTTAGACGAAAATTTATATTTAAATCTTTGTTAACTTAACGAAACTTAAAAAATTGTCACATTTACTAAGTAAAATTGACAAGTTTATGTTCATAAGTTTTATAGACTCCAAATTACATTCTTAAAACTTGACGAAATTCGTTGTAAGTACATTATAATCGGAATACGGGAAAATTCGACTAATTTTCAAACTTATAATAATCAACTTTCCTTAAGTGAATTCCGTATTTCAACAAAACTATATTACATAAATTTTTTATCACATTTTTTTTTTACCATCTCATTATATAATTTTTTATAAAAAAAAAATTAAAATTTAAAAAAAAATATTTCTAAAAATTTTTATTTATTGTCATTATTATTCTCTATAATTTCCTCTAAAACAAAAAAAAAAAAATCTGCCATAAAAAATAACATGCAAAATATTATAAAAACGCACATGAAAATTCACATAAAAATAAAACACAAAAATTATGTAGCAAATTGAAGATCAAGTGAATAAACTTGTAGCACAAGTATTACGAACAGTAGGACCAACTGTTTTACGTACAGCAATACAAGGTAATGCAAATGCTGGTGGTGGTACACGTGCACGTGCTGATTTTGATGCTGATTTTGATGATGACGATACAATAGCTCCTGATGATGATGCTGTATCAGGTACACGTGTTAAAATTGAATTACCAACATTTGATGGTAACAGTAGTACTGATGATGATGATTCAAAATCAACAACATCAACAACAACAACAGTTAAAAGTACTGATGATGATGCAGAAAATGAAACTAAAGTGAGTTCTACTACAACAACAACAGCAACAACAATACCATCATCAATAACTGAATCCATTTCTTTAAATTTAAATGATAATAATAATAGTAATAATAATTCCGAAAGTAGTACTAGTAATATTTTAATTGATACAATTTCTACAACTGAACTTAATGTTAAAAAAGATGATGCTAATAATGATGCTAATGATGAATTAAATTTAAATAATATTGATAATAATGAACCAATTAAAATTGATTTACCTATTAATTCAGATTCAAATTTTAATAATAATAATATTAGTAGTAGTACAACGACAGAAAGTAATATAATTTCGTTAACAAGAACTCCGGCATCAATTCTAACATCGGATACTACTACATCTAACATAAATACAATTATTAATAATACCGAATTTAATGATCTTAATATTAGGAATGATAGTAAACGTAGTAATAATAATAATAATAATAGAAAAGATTTGGATTCAGATTTTGATGAAGCAGAAATTTTAAAATTAATTGATAATATTTATGCTAAATTAAACGAAAAAAAACCATGATTTTCTTAATAGTGATTTCAACAATAAAACAAATCAACTTTAAATTCCAGTGATAAAAACAACATTTCAATTTCAACAAACTTCTATAATTTTAAACCATAAAATTGGGATCAACAATAAAAATATTTAAATTTATTTATATATAGTTTTATAATAAAATAAAATTGGACGGTCACAGGATAATTGACATTTCATTTATAATTTTATATATAATTAATTTTTTCTAAATTTTCTTTAAATTTTCTATCTGAGTATCCATGACTGGCTTATAATTTCTATTATCATTTTTATTTTTCCATTTATATACAATCTTTTCTATATTTCTCTTTTTTCTAAATTATTCAAATATTTATTATTTAAATTATTACTTAATTATTAAATAAATTAAAAAATCAGTAAAATATTTAAAAAATATAATTTTATTTAAAAACCTTGTAAATAAATACTTAATAGAGAATGGTACGAAATATTTTGATATTATATTAAAATATTGTAGTAAAATGGAAGTCTAAAGAATATAAATTAAAATTCAATTTAAAAATTTTATTAAATTGACAGATATAATAATTAAAATAAGCATAAAAACTATGTAAATTGAACGAAAGATATAAAATTTGATAAAAAAAAACAAAATTCAAGTAAATTGTAGTAACAGTAATAATAATAGTGTTATTTTGAAGGTTTAATGGTTAAAAATATAACTTAACGATTTTTTAAAAAACTTAACGAAAACTTAACGAAAGTTTTAAATTCATCTAAAATGGGTAAAATTTAAAATATATGCAATATTTAAGCATTTTATTAATTTTTTTCAAGCTCATTTTTGTAGTTTTCTTAATTTTCTTCAACTTTTCATTGTATACACTTTAGTAAAATTTGATTTTTTCAATATATTTTCATTTTATCTAATTTATTACTATTAGCGAATCATTATCATAAACCAATAGTTTTTTTTTTGGTAATTATATATTCATAATTATCTGTGTAGTTTAAAAAATCGTTTACTAATTCATCGAATATATAGAAAATGTTACAACAAACAAAAAACCAATGCCAAGTAGAAATTTTACGTTAAAAAAAGCATTTCTCATATAGAAAAGTAATTTGCTAAATATTTATATTATTTTAATAGTCATAAAATATGACATCAAAATATATATAATTATAATAATTATAATAAAAAAATCCTTGTAGATCTTTAGTTTTTGGAATTATTCTATCCTATACTTTATAAAGTAAGATTTAATACGAAAAATATTGTTGAAAATTATAATCGTAGTTATATTACAAAAATATCAAAAAAAAAATCTTTCTTCCTATTTTTCAGCTCATTATAATTTACTTTGATAAATATCATTGAACATATTATTTTTCAATGAACAATCCAAAAGTTTTAATTGAAAAATTCAATTTTATAACATATTTCGTTAAAAAATACTTAACGAACTGAATTTTCTAATTAAATACTTTTGTTTTGTCTGCATTTTGTCTATGAAAAAAAAAAAACTTTTTTTAAATTATTAATTTTATAAAATATTTACTAAAACATAAAAAATCATTATTTTCATGCTTAAATTTTCTTTTTTTTTCTCTTTCATATTTTTTTACACACGCACACATACAAATACTATATTGCTATACTTTATACATACTGTTATATAACACTGCACACACTTGCATATACAAAAAAAATACAAATACACACGAAACTGAAAAAAAAAAATCAAAAAAAAAAAAATTATTTGACATTGAAAAATGAAAAAAAAAAAACATTTTTTTAAAAAAATTATCTATAAAACAACAACAAAAAACTATGATTGATGATTGACATTTCAAAATGGCGCCACAAAAAAAAAATTCTTTAATGAAAATATACAAATTAAAATTACAACAAATATAAATAATCAAAATTAGCTACACGCTGATGGAGATAATTCAATAGATTTAAATGCACTTAATCAACAATTGGAAGAAACGATACGTGTTGCTAGACAAGCTAATTTAGCTGATAATGATGCCAGTGTTAATAGTAATCAAGTAACAAATGGTGCAACATCATCTGCTGCTAATGATCAACAAGCTTCAGAATCAAAATCACCAGCTATTGATGAATTAACATTGGATTCGTTAGAAGATGCTGATGGGGAAGATCGTAACAAAAGACAAGGGTAAATTACAAGTCATAATTTTTTTCAAATTTCTATAAAATTTATTTCATAATAATATTTTAGATTACTTGGTGGAGCATTTGGTAGTTCATCAGGTGGTGGCGGAGCTGGTGGTGGTAATGCTGGTTCTGGCAATTTCTTATTTGATATTATTCGTGTAAGTATTTAATTTAATCTAATTTGGATTTTCAATTTGGTAATTACTTAATAATAATAAAATTGTTATAAACAAAATCACATTTTACAATAAGTTAAACAAAATCGAAAATTTTACATTTTCAATTAACATAACCATAATTAGCAAACAGCTAGTCGTACTGCAACAGCTGTTGGAACTATGTATCGTTATATAGCTGGCGGGACAGATAAAAGAACAACTACTACTGACGACTATGATAAGACTCGTTCATATACTTTTACAAATTATGATATATCACCAGATAGAAATGGTCAATTACATAATATACAACATAATAATATTGACAGAATGGCAAGGACTATAAATAATGGGGTAACATTAGATAATTATTTGTAGACATTATAAACGTTTAAACTTTTGTAATTAATATTTACATATAGACAAAATAATTGTACATATATAATATAAATATTTAATTGCACGAAATATACTTAAAAAAAACTAAAAATCTAAAACTGAACGAAGCTTGAAAACTTAACGAAATATTAAACTTGACGAAAGTTATACAAAAGTTTATATATAAAAAAAATTAGAAAACTTAACGAAATCTTTCTAACAATCTAACTATTAAAACTAACTAATATTTTAATCTAACGAATATAGAACAATTAAATTAACACAGTACAATTCACCAGTCTCAGTCCCTACCCTTAGCTACTAATACTGACTTGAAATATGAACTATACTGTATCAAAAAAAAGTGAATGAAACTAAATTATTATACCTGAAATTTGTTATCTTAAAATTTCATTAATACTCGTTTAACTCTTCTTATGGATCCACTATTAAATATTATCATCCTTATAAATTAAATTAGCTTTTCTCTGGAAGTGTACAAAGTCAACCAGGTGGTGGAGCAACAGATGGTGCTGGTGAAGTTGATGAAGATGGTGAACCAAAACCAGCTGATGTTAATGATGGTTATACAGAAGGTATTCCCGGACCAGTAACAAGATTAGTTGTTTTAGCTAATCGTGGTATTGCTAATCTTATTCAAGATTTAATTTTGGTAATAATTATATTAAAAAAATTATAATATTCAGAATAATTTATATAATTAAAAATTAATTGTAGCGAGTGGCTTCAACAAGCGAAAGATTAGTAAACTTCAAAGCGAGACTTATTACAGCACTCATTTAAAATGTATAATCAACACATCATCACTACTACTGATATTTACCAATTTTCTAATATAATTTTCTGTATAATCATGGAAATTTTATCAAACAAAAATATCATGTCAATTTAGTAAAAATAATTTCTTTACCCCACAAAACTATAAGAAAATTTCTTAATACTTACACACAAATTTCAATTGTAAACCTTTAAAAAAACGAATTGAATTTTTTTAGTCCTTTTTGCTTTGTAAAAAATTTATGTAATTTATGTAGTATGCTTTTTTGTTGCATTTGTATTTATGTAAAAACAAAATTTAAATTTTTTGAAATTATTTAACAATTATTTAACACGTAGAATGCCGGCATATAACAAAAAATGTTTGGTCCTGATGACCGATGTCATATAAAATTAGATAATTAATACAACTATTAATTTATCAATATGACAGTATGCTTCAATATCAAACGGTGAGGTAAATTACTGCAAACTGTGAGATATAATTACAAATATTAACCAATAATTCCGAACTGACACTTTGTTAAAATACACTTGGCATTGTACGTGTTAAAAACTTGTGCTTTTAATTAATTAAATTTAATTTTCCTTTTAATTTGCTTTATATATTTTTTTAAATATTTTATTATTTGTTTTTAATGTTATTTAATTATTATGATTTCTTTCTACTTTTGTTGTTATTATTATTTTGTTTAACGCTTTTCCTTACCCATTCCTAATAACCTGTCTGTCACTTTCCTGTCATTACTTTTTTTTCTTTTCTTTTTTTATATAGCTAGAGAATTTTTTAAAATATAAATACTAAGGTGTAAATAGTTTTATTTTTATTATTATTATATAAAATAATTATAAATTAAAAAGAAAAATTTTTTATAAAAAAAAATTAAAATTAAAAATTTCTGGAAAATTACAAAAATTTAAAAATATATTTGACATTTTATAGTTTTTTAAGTATAAACGAATCAAAATCATTTAGAAAATTTAAATTATAAATATTTTTTAAATTCAATTCTTTTTATATAATTATTGACTGTGGTGTTTTTATTTTTATATATAAATAATTTTTAAATTTTAGTGTTTTTATTTTTATTTTATATAAACATAAAAAAAACATATTAAATTTTTTGAATTTTATGATTTTTAGTTATTAAGTAAATCCCTTTTCAAAATGGTAGTCAAAGTAATGTAAAAAATAAATAAAATACACAAACTATGTTGATCCTTGTTTGAAGGTATGTTAACTATGTATAATTTATACATTTTTTTTTTTTTAATTTTATATTTTTAAAATGTGTAATGAAATTATTTGTATTTGTAAAAAAAATATTAAAAAACAAAAAAATAAAAAAAATTTGTAAAAAAAAAAAAACTATAAATGAAGAAATAGAAATTAATAACAAAAAAAAAACTAAAATCTTTTTCTTCTTATCTTCTTATGACTCTACAGCTCTGGATAAGATTTAGCCTTTCACCAGTGTAAACATTACATGAACTGTCCACCTCAAACGTTATGATTTCCTAAAACTAATTATATCTTCATTTTTTATTAATTGTGTTTTCGATGTTAAATTTAATAATATAAATTTCCATTTTCCATTCTTATAAGTCCAAAACTTTTTGCTACGAAGACTGTTTTCATCTGCTATATTCACAGTCCATACTTCGCAATCAATGTTACTAAATATGCGGTAGTAATTTACGAATTATTTAGTGTTGTCTTAATAAATAAAAGCCAAAATGCACATCAAAACTTCAAACTTAAAATTAATTATTATCACTGTCCACAGAAATCCATGTAATTCCACAATTATACACGGCGTAAAGACTGAGTTAATATAGACTTTAAATATATTAACAATACTTTAAGCTATACAAATAAGTACAATTAAACTTTTTTTTAAAAATTCTAGAACGTTCTTTTCTAGAGCGTTCTGGAACGAACAAAATATCGATCTTAACTTATGAAAATATAGCAAAATAATTAAAATCGTGGAATCATTGAAAGCATTGTCTTAAAATAATTATTTGTAATGATTTTACTGTCCAAAATAAAAAACAAAAACAATCTTAACGGTCATACCGCCTGTGCGGAATTTTAAAGGCCGACGTACAATAAAAAGTCGAGAGTAAATAATTATGATTTTCAGACATAAGTTAAATTTTCAATAGTTTCAAACTTATTGATATCAAACAAATTTTAATTGTCATCAAAAGTTGATGTTGTTAGATTCATTTTCTATTCCTTTACAGGAATAGTCGAGATTGCTTTTCTGGTCCTCTTGTTATAATTTCTATTAACTTTTTAAAGCACTTCAGGCCAAGTATAGGATTTCGCACACCTAAAAAATATTACTCCTTACTGGACTGTAGATTTTTAATATTACTCGAAAAGAAATTATAAATTAATAATTTTTGTATAATATTCATTTCACATACATTAGCGCCTATTGCTATGCAATAGTATTACTTTTTCGAAAATAGTTAAACCAAAAATTTTGTATTACAAATTATTATTTTGAAGTAACACCGAAATTTACGAATCCTACCAAACGAATTCCTATTTAAAATATCGAATTATATTTATAAGAAAGTTTAATTCTGTTCTAAAAATATTAAATAAGTTAAATTTATTTTGTGCATTATAAAAAATCTGTTTTAAAATAATACATTTCATAATTGAAGAAGTCCTTCTATCTTGCCGTGTTCTGACAAAGTAAAGTAATTGCTTTTTTTTAAAAAAATATTGATGAATTGACGTTCTGCAACTCATATTAAGGTGATATTACTATTTAGAGATTGAATCGGAATCCAAAATTTGTTTTTCAATATTTGCATGTTGCTAATTGCTATTCTGTATCATATCACATCAGATTTGGCTTCTTATTTTATGTAGGCATTTTTTTCTTAATTACATTCAACATAAACAGAATCACCAATTGAAATTTTTCCGGGATTTCTTAATCCTAAATGTATACCTAAAACTGGGCTTTCACCAGTTTTTGGAAATTTTCGATATGATTTTAATGTTTTTAATGGATTATCATCAGGACTTCTAGCAGCAGTTACAGGATTTATATTAGTAAAAATACATCTACAAAAAAATAAATAAAAAATATTAAATTTTTTATACCATAAAATAATATTTTTTTTCCAAACCTTGTACATGGTTTAATATTTCTAAAAATTGCATCACTACCAATTCGTATCCATTTCCAATAATCTTCTTCATATGATAATGGTCCTTTCACTACAAAATTTGGTCGAAAATTTAAAATAGCCGTTGGATTTTCTAATCTTGAATTCAAATCAATTAATGAGCTTTCATTGAATAGCATAAAACTAGTAGCATCATGAAATGCTCCCTAAAATATTACAAATTAATTCAATAAATATTTTTTATATATATAGTTATTTACTTACAGTGTCTTCAGGTTGCATTGTATCAAAAATTTTATTTTTTGAACGTACATCACGTGTCGACAAATCATTGGGATAAAATACTAATCGTAAACCGAAATCTTCACTTAAAATAAATCGTGAAAACCAACGTGCTACATCTTCACCAGCATCAACTGCATCAACTTGTTGACCCCAAACTGTACATTTAATTGGTGTTAATTGATATAAACGTTCCATATCAACATCAACATTTATCATTCCGGGTGCTGAAAGTTTCATTATTGTATCAACGATTTTTGGTTGAATTAATACTAATTTTGGATATTGTCGAGCAGTTATGAATTCACCAGCAATTGTGATTACCATGAAAATTCTATACACAAAACAACAAAAAATTACACATAAAATATTGAAATACTTAGAAGCTTTTATCACCTATCTCGAAGATATCCATCTTCTAAACCAAGTTTCGAGCATCCAATATCAGTAACTCGTACTGGACCACATGATTTAATTGGATAACAAATAAGGTCACTTAATTCACCAACACGACGCCATCGTTTTGGTATTGTATTTTCGGATAAATGTTTCCGATACCAATAAACAAAACTTAGACCTGCAGTTACTACTGTAACTATACCAACACCAGCTGCTATAGCTAATCGAGATTGATCTGCGAGATCTGAAAATCACCAATAAGTATATAAAATTTATATTAAAGTACTGAGAAAAATGAATTTTAATAATAAAGTTAAAGTACGCATGACACCACCCTCAAAATTTCCCCTTTTAAAATTTTAGCGGCTTTTAAATGTCAAAATGGGTTTTCCACCCCACAATTTATACAATCTTGTTAGCCATACATAAAAAGTACTGAATTACGAATTACGACACCATATTTCCAGACAATTTATATAAATTATAAAAAATATTCGAACTTTTCATTCAACTTACTCGGCATAGTTTCTTGTAAAATTAAATAGCACAATCAAAATATTTATATAAAATCATTAAAAATAAATAGAACAAAATATTAATTTAATAAACTAATTTTTAAATTAAGAATTTTTAGAAAATAAAATTAAGTATAAAAATCACTTCGGTAACAAAACACCAAGTATTAGACAGCAGACACTAAACCAGACTAAAAATATTTGACTGAATATATAAATTTCATAATTTCTTCAATGGGAAAATTTTGTTGGTGAATTCTCATAATCATTTATTATTCTCTCCGCACGATTTCAATTTTGATGACATAAATTTATGTGGTCCCTTAAATAGTTGTAAAGTTGCTATTTACTTTTAATATCATATTGTAAATTGGAGTATATTTTTGTCTGTATAAAAATTTAAATATAGTTTTAAGTACATTATACTAAAATTTTTTTTGTTATTTTCAAATGGAAGAATTTGGCCTATCATATTATCAATTAATCCTCCAGCTGCTCAATATCCAGCATTCATAGATGCATCCAGTTTTCTGGCTTAGTTAAATCCTGAACATATCAAAATCTCCTCGTTATGAGGCCCGTTAAAGCTGCAAATATAAATTTCGGAAATAAACAAGCAATTCACAAGTTTTTAGTATGAATTGGTCGACTGGTTCCCTTCTACTTGCTTGTGCTATCATGTTGCAGTAATTGTTGATGTTTCCATATTTTTTACATTTTATTTTCGTTATGCGCGACCAATTATTTTAGCACCTTTCTTTGCAACTGGCAATCTGCTATTTCATTCCCAGTAATGTTAACATGTGCAGGAATCCACTAAAAGCAGATTGAGTTCAATTCGGTGTAACACAGCAAATGATTTTCTGTTGTTATAAAACTTAAATCGCTGCTTTTGAATCTGACATATTTAATTTTGAACGGTGTATAGCCGCCATTTTACTCATAAAAACAATTGAATTTTCCGATAATACGAAGTAAATTCATATTTAATTTGTATTAAATATGAAAAACTAACAATTCAAAACTACTTATATAATTATTAATTAATACCAATTTTTATACAAAACTTTGTTTATTTTTATATATCTGAATTTGTTTCCCATAAAATTCTTCCATGGCTTCGGAAACTATAAATAACAAGTAATAATAACAGAAATTTGTTTATTCCTCATTGTTTACATATTTTTTTAGCTCAATATAACTGAGAATTCTATTAAAAACTTTATTTCATTATGAATTTTATGAATATATCTAAATAAAATTATGATTTTTTCACATTTCGCACCTTTTATACATAAAGGTCAGAGAACAGAAAAACGCAATTATGCTTTAAGTATACAAAAGAATTGTTTAATTATCTATTGATAAATATTTAAATTATGTTATACATTTATACAGAATTTATCTCAAAGAATATTAATTTTATTACAATATTAATAATGAGAGTATTTTTGAAATTTGTTTGCAGTTATCACGTTTTTATCAGTTATAGTATAAAAAAAGTTTAAATACTTTTTTTTTTAAGATAAGACTTTTTCATTTATGTTTTAAGATTAAAAAGAATATTTATTTATAGAACTTAAAATAATATTTAATTCAAAATTTATATAGGAATCTAATCATAATTATACCGTGTAAAATGTTAATATATTATCGTAATTTGATAACATTCATTAAGAATGTTATTATTAAGAAATACGTAATATCGTAAAAACAATAATAAAAACTCACTAATTCATAGAATAAGAATATAAAATTTCAAAAAGTTTATAATTTTACTCATAACCGGACTTAAAAGCATCGATTTCTTGATATTCTACTGCAATTTGAAACCATACAGTTCTCTTTATAGTGAAGAAACTTGATTACACAATGATTAAACTTATAGCGACATCGATGTATGTGACTGCGGAACTGAACGCATAAACTAATTCATCACAACGCACCCTACGAATACGCTACCTTAGAACTTACAGCCGTAACATAGATAAGAAAAATTAGTGATTTCTAAGGACTTTGATATGTGTCAGCGGCCTCAGACTCAGATTTCTTAAGCTTTCAAAATAATTTAAATTTCTTAGGTATACTGATTTTATGAATGTTACTAAAATACAAAATTTCAATTTTGAGTTGTGCTATTTACTCAAGAACAAAAACAAATAATATCAGAAATAGAAAAATAACATTTGATTCTTAATTTGAATTTGATATTTTAAGAATGATAGTGGCTCTACAAGCAACGTACTTGAAGATCTGGTACTTGAAGATTTGAAATGAACAAAATAATTTTACAGTATTATTATCAGGTGTATTCTTCCGCTCTACGAAAACGAAGTGAACCATCAGAAATGGACCCATAACAGAAAATTTAAAATATTAAAATACTAAGTAAGCTAACAAAACGATTCCAGCTTTTACGCTTTTACGGAAAAAGCGCAAAATACAAGTTTTTGCGACATAATCTTCGAATCTACCCTCTGTTATTCGATAGATTATTTCTTTTTTTAATTAAAATTTTAAATTATATCACTAAGCAAAATAATTTATTTTGTCTGTTGAGTTGTGTAAATTTTGTAGTTTCTGATTATATAAATCATATTCAAGTTCGTATAATTTTCAGTGAAATTTAGAATTAGAACCTTTTAGTACAATTGGACATCTTGTATAAAAATGATTTCTGTAACTATAAAAAACTGCATAAAGATATTGATTACAACAATAATTGCATAACGCATTTTTATTTATAATGTTTCAAGTATAAATTTAATCTTGTATTTAATTATTAGCTTTGACTAGTTTGTAAATAGCATAAAGTTTACTTACCTTTCCAACACAAATCTTAATAGATAATTAAGTCTATTTAAATACAATTTTTGTTTTAACTTTGGAAACACATTATTGGTCCCATTTAAAATTAATTGATCGCAGCTGATCAACGAAAACCGTAACAGAACGAAATTTATATAACAAAACTAAAAAAAACTTAAATCAGTCGAAAACGAATCTTATCAGAGTGAAAGACGAAATTATTCATTTAACTAATCATTATTATTTTTTAATAATGTCTGGTAAATTATTTTATAATTTTCAATATTATAATTCTAAATCAAACATTAATTTTCTTAAAATATTATACAATTAATTCAATTTTCTAAAATTTTAGACAAATCATTTTTAACAACGAAAATGTTTGCAATTACTGGTATTGGACTTAGTGCTGCTGCAATGTCTGGTTATTATTATTATTTAACAAAAAAATGGAAATTACAAACACCACCAACTAACTGGAAATTAGTTGGTAAATTAGATGAAATTATTTATTATCCATTCAAATCATGTGCTGGTATAACATTAAATTCAGCTAATTGTGATGTATTGGGACTTGCTGATGGCAAATTTAGAGATCGTCAATTTATGTTAGTTAATGAAAAAGAAAAATTAGTTTCGGCTTCAATTTATCCAAAAATGTTAAAAATACAACCGAAAATTATTGATGGTAATTTATTTATAACTGCACCCGAAATGGAACCATTACAAATTGATTTTGAAAATTTCATTGGTCGCAATGATATTAAAGCTGAATTATGGGAAAAACCAGTTTATGTAACCGAATGTGGCGAAATTTATGATAAATGGTTTTCAAAATTTTTGCTGGATAAAAATGTTGGACTGAGATTAGTTTATTATCCATTTCCAACAACAACCAAAACAATTGGTAGTAAAAGTTTTCCAAATGGAATTAATAAGAATACAGTGAGTAAATAATTTTTGTTATATAGTTACTTATACATAATCTCTTTGTGAAATTTACGGCTGTTAACGCAGCCCTGCGGTTGAAACTGAATAATAATATGGTAACCTCAGGTTCGCCCACACCCCATACTACAATCATTCGTTTGATTGAAGCGTCGGGTTACAATTTGAATTTGTCCAATGATTATCTTCCAAGTACAATAATATTTGATGAAGGTATCATAACTAGAATACCGTCTAGAGGGGAGTGGGAGAATAGTACACCCATTCCCCTAAATAGCACTGTACTGTATACTGATGGATCCAAAATGGAATCAGGATGTGGTGCAGGAATTTTCTCCGTCGATCTGGACCTGAGTGTCAGCATCAGATTAGATAACCACACCTCAATTTTTCAGGCTGAGATTGCAGCTATAAAAACTGCAGCGGAATTAATAGTAGATAACAATCTGTGTAATAAAAATATTGTGATTTGCTCGGATAGCCAAGCGGCTATCAAAGCACTGGAAAATAGATCAATTAACTCCAAATTGGTTTTTGAATGTCGAACTTTCCTTAGGCAAGTGAAGGCAAATAATAATAATTTGCTTATTATCTGGTCTCCCGGTCACAGGGATATAATGGGAAACGAGAAAGCGGACGAATTGGCTAGAGGCGGAGCGATAGATAGCAGTCTCCCAATTTGCCAGATCGGTTACCCAGTCAGCTCAATAAAAAGACTGTTTAAACTATGGCTAGTAGAACAAAACACGTTAGAATGGGTTGCGCTAAACAGTTGTCTTCACACAAAACTGTTCTGGAGTAACCCCAGCGCTAAAAAATCAAGAAGTATTCTGAATATGTCCAAACCCATGCTCAGATTGTACACAGGAACTGTCACGGGGCATTTACTATTACGTAAACATGCCGGGCGACTCGGACTGACATCTGAAACCTCTTGTAGAGGCTGTTCTGAAGATGAGGAGACAATTGAACATATTTTATGTCACTGCCCTTATCTGTGCAATAAAAGATTAAAATTTTTCGGATCTTATTTTGTAGAAAATTTAACAGAATTAAGCAGTGAAAAACCTGCTAAGTTGTCAAACTTTATAAAGGAGGTGGGATGGCACGATTCGTGGTGAAAAAATAATGGTAAACGTTTCGTAAGGGGGTACAACGGACCGTACGGTCTAGGTACGTGGTTTGGCCGCTTCCATTCCCTCCTTTTCAAACCAACCAACCAACCATACATAATTTATGAAATTGTTTAATTATTTAAAAGGATATTCTACAAGTATGCAGTTATATGCTATTGAATAGAGATTCTGTCATTGATTTAAATACAAAATTAAAAGATAAAGTTAGTCACATTAATTTCCGTGGTAATTTTATTGTAAAAACAACAAATGGTGAAGCATATGCTGAAGATAATTGGAATTGGTTAAAAATTGGTAATGATACTATATTTCGTAAAGTATCGCCTTGCTATCGATGTGTTATGACAAATATAAATCCATTTACGGCTGAAAGAAGCTCAGAATTTGAACCCATAAAAACTTTAAAAAAGTTAGTATACAGAAAATATATTTAGTCATCAAGTAATTTGTTCAATCTGTTAAATATTAATAACATTTTAGATACCGTTCTTTTGGAGATTGTAAGGACCCACAAATGGGTATCCAAATGGGAATTCAAACAGTTGGAGTTGTGAAGAAGGGTGACGCAATTTATGTTGATGATATATAGAGTTTACATTTATATAATTATTTTTTTAAATTAATGAATTAATTATAAATATATTAAAATAGACTAAAATTTACTATACTTTTCAATATTTTTCATTAACTATAATAATAGGCCATGGATGCTAAATCTTGAAATATAGTTTTTCGTTATTTCTATAAAATTAAGGATAAGTTTTTTCTGAGTTTAGCTTTTAGTTCATTTCATAAAATATATTTTAATATTTTACTTTCCAGCAGTATAATTATTTATGATCTAATTTTATTGATATTATTTAAGTATCAGAAACTAGAATTAATTGATTGTCGTTTATTACATAAATTATTAGAAAGTTTCACTTTTCAGTAGTTTAATAAAATATGGATTTTCACAAAATTTCATTTTAGCTTTAATAAATGTTGAACTGTATTAAAGTACTGTCTAAATTTTATAGTGTAATAAGTACAATTATCAGAATAATGTTTAATTCATAAGCATTAATTATTTGTAGAGCTATGGTTATTTGGTAAATTAAAACAAAAAAATGGGTGTAAAAATACTTTGAATTAAAAAATACAATTTATAATTGAAAAAATCTATGGTTTCTATATTACAAATTATATAAAGGTAGTAAGAGTGAAGTAACATTTATTAAAAATGTTCGAATAATTAATAGTACTACGCTCGTTAACAAAATTGCGAACAGAAAATTCATTATTATCATTACCACTTCTAAAAGTACAAACTATAATACTTTTAATATAGTAATATTTTAATTAATAAGCAACTTATACATAAATTGAACATGAACTGAACCTTACAAATGATGATATTATAAGAAATTATCTGAATATTTGATTGACCTAATACTTCTTTTAAAAAAATCAATTAAATTCTTATTGTTCGAGGGGAATGCCAGATATGACCCTTTTATGCACTAGAACAATTATTAAAATACTAAGTATATCACAATATACTTATCCAGTACACCATTATTATTACAAATTACAAATATGTACTATACTTACTTAATTATTGATTAAATTTTAAAATCAAATTTAATAAAATAATCAGAATTAATATATTTTAAAAGTTATAATTTCAGAAACTCTTTATTGGTCCCAATTAAAATGTCTTATACAAAATACTTAAATAATCTCAGCTGATCAACCAAAACCATCAAAGAACTAATTTTATACCTATATAGTAAAAACAACTTAAACCAGTCTAAAATTAATCTTATCAGAGTGAAAGCCGAAAATATTCATTTAAATATTATCATTATTATTTTATAAATACAATATATTTATATAAATTATCTAATTTCATATTTGAACTTTGAAAACTTTGAATTTAAGAAGTAAAATAATATTTGGTGTAGCAATAATGTCTGGTAAATTATTCCATAAACAATAATATTTTCAATATTTTAATTCTAAATTAACATTAATATACAAATTCATTATTAATTTAACATTTCTACAATTTTAGACAAATCATTTTTAACAACGAAAATGTTTGCAATTACTGGTATTGGACTTAGTGCTGCTGCAATGTCTGGTTATTATTATTATTTAACAAAAAAATGGAAATTACAAACACCACCAACTAACTGGAAATTAGTTGGTAAATTAGATGAAATTATTTATTATCCAATAAAATCATGTGCTGGTATAACATTAAATTCAGCTAATTGTGATGTATTGGGAATTGCTGATGGCAAATGTAAAGATCGTCAATTTATGTTAGTTGATCAAAATGATAAATTAGTTTCGGCTAGAATATATCCAAAAATGGTAAAAATACAACCAAAAATTATTGATGGTAATTTATTTGTAACTGCACCTGAAATGGAATCATTAAAAATTGATTTTGAAAATTTCATTGGTCGCAATGATATTAAAGCTGAACTATGGGAAAAACCAGTTTATGTAACCGAATGTGGAGAAATTTATGATAAATGGTTTTCAAAATTTTTATTGGATAAAAATGTTGGATTGAAATTAGTTTATTATCCATTTCCAATACCAACAAAAACAATTGTTAGTAAAAGTTTGGAAAATGGAATTTTCACTAATTACGATACAGTAAGAATAATATAAATTTTTGGCAAAATTTTGTTTGTTCGTGTGAAATTGTTTAATTAGAATACTCTTTTTTTAATAGGGTACTCTACAAGATGTATCAAGTTATATGCTATTGAATGGAGATTCTGTAAATGATATAAATGGAAAATTAAAAGATAAAGTTAGTCACATTAATTTCCGTGGTAATTTTATTGTAAAAACAACAAATGGTGAAGCATTTGCTGAAGATAATTGGAATTGGATAAAAATTGGTAATGATACTATATTTCGTAAAGTATCGCCATGTTATCGATGTATTTTTACAAATATAAATCCATTTACTGCTGAACGAAGTCCGGAATCGGAACCGCTGAGAACTTTAAAAAAGTTAGTACACATCCATAAAATTATTTAGCGCGCTAGTTTTTGTTCCATCTAATAAATATTAATCATTTTTTTTAGATTCCGTTCTTTTGGAGATGTTAATAACCCACAAATGGGAATCCAAATGGGAATTCGAACAGTCGGTGTTGTGAACAAGGGTGATGAAATTTATGTTGATGATATTTAAAGTCTACATTATTAAGTACGCTACAATAAAACAATTGATTATAAATCTATGAAACATACTTTTTGATTATTACATGAATAAATATTTTATGTGTACAGCACCATTACCTAGCTATATCAGAAAATATCATGATTTTCATTTATTACGGAAATTACACTAATTAACCAGAACCAAATTAATAAAAATCTGTATTTTAACAAAATTACATTTTAACATAGTTAAATTATTTTGTAAAATTTATAGTATCATTACAGCTTTGAATTAGCAGAATGTTGGAATTTCATTTATTGTTATTTCTATTGCTATCCTATAGTTTTAGTATAACAAAAATATTCTTTATATTTTTGTTTATAAAAACTTTAAATATTACAATTTGTAATTCATAGAGCATTCATTCTATATTCTATCCTGCTAGTTATATAGTATTGTTTTGGTAATACATTTAAATAAAATATATCATCTCAATTGTATTCAACTTATTAAATTCCCGCGTCCAAAATTGCAATTATATAATGATTTATGCGATCTTAGCCATTGCTTAGCGAAAACCCGTAACTATGAGCTAGTGCAGTATGACAAAACTAAGAAACAAACATAAAATCTTGTCTGAGATTCATTTATAAATAAACTTAGCACATTAATCAAAGTAATTTTATGGCTGCAAACTATAAAATTCTGAAGGAATTCTTATATGTAAAACTTTCGTTTTCTTTTATAATTCCTAAATAACAAATGCAATTAAAATCCATTTCACATTTTATTCAGTCGCAGTTCTTTTTTGTTTTGATTTATCTTTGTCAAGTTAGCAACTTTTAATAAATGAATAACAACTTTTCAATTCCGACCACAAAAATATCCTTATTATATTGTAGAGCTACCGGTAAAACCACAATTTTTTAATATTATAATTATGTTTTGAATACTTGAATAATTTAATATTTGTATTTTATTTTATTTAAATAATTATATGATTAATATATTTTATATTTTTTGAGTTAACCCGAGTAACTAATACATATACTTAATTATAACCTAATTATTTAAAAATATATAAGCACTTTATGATATTTTAGAATTAAACCACGAAAAATTATAAAAAATATAAATAAATTTCTTATGCAATTATAAATATTATATTTCAAATATGTAATATCAAATATAAATAATAAATATATTATATATAATTAAAAAAAAAAACTTACCTTTGATGTCCTACATGACATCTACACGATCTCTAAGACAATGTTTTATAAGAAGTTTGTGCAATTTATTATTATATTTTTTTCATTATATTCCATTTAAATGTTATAAATTACAATATAAACTTTTTAATACAATATTATTATAGCTATTTATTACGCCTTTTTTAATAATTTACACAATATGATTTTAATCAACACTACACAATTCCAATGAACATCACTTTTCAAATATTTTCACACAATTTTACAAACCGGCGCATCAATAAATTACACTTCAAATAAATAAATAAAGATTTTTTTTTTTTATATTAAAAGATTTTTGTTATATTATTTATATCAATATTATGCTTCATAAAGATTTTAAAACACAATTTGGCGGTTAAAACACTGTTCCAATCGAAAATCATATTAGATTGGCGGGAATATGAAACCAAAATGGAAAAATATTATAATTGAATACCGAAAAATATTATAAATACGTATTTTTTTTTAAATATTTATTTTATTTAAACTTTTTTAAACTTAAGTAAATCCCGAAAACCATTAAATTTTTTATGTATTTCGAATTAATTGATCTGTGGCTCGGTATAACCTAATTTTCACATAAATAATAATTTGTTCTGGAAAATAAAAACACTTGAACAGGAGAAAACAACTATAAAATGATTTCTCTATAATTTAAGGAAGCATTACACTTTGCCATCAATATAAATTTAAATTAATAATTAATTTTTAACCGAAAATACGTTACTAATAATTTAGATGAAATTTCCTGTAAGATTATACTTTAATAAAAACAGAAGTAAGTCAACAGACAAAATTCACGGGACTATAATAACAAAATTATCCGCGCTGTCATTTCATTAAACTGAATTTGGATTACCCAATAGGAATATAGTAATCACATTTTGAGAATAGAGTTACCACCCATCAGTAAAAGGAATTAAAAAACGACATATTGTACATTATTTTTAATTATTACCTCATCGCTCCTTTATTAGCAAAGCGTAAAGATAATATAACTTTAACCTTTAACGCCATTCACCAAGGATAATATAAATTTAGCGCCATAATCCAATGTTAAAGGTTCTTGAGTTTAAATTGTCTATGGTTTTTTTTGGATTTTACGTCAATTTGTTTTGAATATGATATGTTTTATAAACATATGTTATTTTGTATATTGCTTTTATAAATTTTTGGAAAATTGAGATTACTTTTTTCCTATTCTTTAAACGGGTTTATGCACGGAGCTGAAAGTTGGATAGATATTGAAAATAAGTTGATATTTATTGTCTCTATACCATCCAAATTCAAGGATTATACGTCAATTCGTATTCTTTAAACGGATTTATGGACGGAGCTGGAAGTTGGACAGTGTATATATATTTGAAAATAAGTGGGACTTTACTATGTTACATTTTTTGTTTAGCGCCCTCCGTTCGTATATATGACCTTCCAAATAGAAATATATTATTTTCCACACCGCAATTACTGCTGATAGGAGCAAGATATTTTCTCGAAATTTTAAGGAGTTATGGATATTAAAAAAAAGAAGTTGGACCCTGTGGAACTTCATTTTTAATTATTAATACACCGCTAATAGAACCTTAGATAATATAACCTTAGGACCATATCTCTCCAAGGAGTGAACCGTAATCGAAAATATTGAAAAGTAGGTCCTATTTATTTAAAATTGTCTCTATACTATCCAACTTTTAGGATTGTACGTTAATTCGTTTAGAATATGCCGATATATATATATTTTACTTTGTATATAGTTCTTGAAATAAGCTTTTTTAGCCATTTTTAAATTTTATGAAAAATGAGACTACTTTTTTCTTACTCTTTTAACAGATTTACCTATGAAGCTGAAATTTGTACAGTGTAGATAATTTAACAATACTCTAATACTAATACATATCTATCAGAATAAAACTAAATGATGGCATTCGACTAACAAAACATACGAAGCTTCTCAAAGAATACCCGCATTGCACTGAATACGCGAAAAATGAACCAATCAATAGATGCTGCGTAACTTTCATCAAACACAGCGTTTATCTGCAACGAAACTCACTTTCAAGAAAAGACAGCTTTCCGTCCTCAATAAATCATAATAAATATATGCATACAATTTAAATATAATTATATTATCTTGTATATCTAATAGCATAAATTAAAAATTATGTATTTGTATCAGGTATTTAAAATATTGTATATTTAAGTTTTTTTTTTATTATTTTTGACACTGTGAAAATTAGTAATTAAGATATGAAATGTACCTTGTTTGGTTAAGGCGAGAAACACACAATGTCGCGTCACACACATGCGTGCGTGCGTAAAGCGTTGACAAGTAGAGTAGAACCTATGGAAATGTGGAGCAACTTAAAATGCAGTTTTGCTAACGCGCGCACGCTTCACCCGCGGATAAAGTAGATCTAGTTTCTACTTTTTTGGAAACGTACGCGTTTGCTAACTAATTTCACATCAAATTTGTTATTGTTAACTAATAAAAAAAATTTGGCGGTTAAATTAAGTAACAAATTGTTTGTTAAATAAGAAAAAAATATAAATTATGGAAAATTATGATGTAGTTTTGATTGAGAAAGCGAAAAGTAATGAATTTTATTATCACAAAACTTATAATCATACACAAAATTTATAATATTTAACAATAATCTTTTTAAAAATATTTATTTTATATTTCAAATATATAAATAAAAATTATTAAGAAATTAATTTACAAAACAATAATATCAAAAATATTAAAACGCACGCGGCATTGTGGTTCACAATTTGTTCTAACGCGTCTAATTTCAATGCCTACATATGTCACGCACGCGTGTGACTCGACATTATGTTTCTTGCCTAATGGTTCAAACAAGCTCGACTGACGACGGACGCGATGGACGCAACGGACGGACAATAAACGCATAAGAATTTTCGAACGAGCAGACTCGACGGTTGAGACGGCCTACATATTCTTCAATGACAGTTTATAAACAATTTTTTTTTTGTAAAAAAAGCTATGTACTTATATTTTATATTAATTTTTCACAACTTATAATACACAAAAAAAATTTTTGGAATGTCAAATAAATTTATTTTAATTCAAAATTTTGAAAAGTACCTATTTTATATCCGTCGTGTCCGTCAAAAGTTGAAATCGATTGAACTTTTCCGTCTTGCGTCCGTCGTGATTTTGTTCACTTTCATA
Source organism: Rhamphomyia laevipes (assembly GCA_963920725.1). Taxonomy (NCBI): domain Eukaryota; kingdom Metazoa; phylum Arthropoda; class Insecta; order Diptera; family Empididae; genus Rhamphomyia; species Rhamphomyia laevipes. Next base: position 56,490,198 of record OY987256.1, read on the forward strand.
TATTCTTATACATTTCAACTTTTTTTCGACATTTCGTCGTCCCAGTATTTAAGTGCCTCATATGCAAAAACTTGATTTTTGGGAATTTAAATAACAAGTTTAGATAGCGTTATTTTAATAGCTAAAGCTAGTTTGGTAAAGCTTTTTTTTTATTTTAACTAAATATTACTAACATGTTATAATAATAACAAAAAAACGTTCAAAATAGCCATAGTTTTTTGTATAAATTAATTAAAAAATTATGAATTCTGTACTATGAGGCACGATACGAGGAAAAATTTGTATGGTATGAGGCACTGTTGTGAATTTTTATGAAGTACTTAATTACCAACTTTTTCTAGTATTTAAATGCCTCATGCTATACATAAATTTAAAAAATTTGATTTTTTTAATAAAATGAAACATCATGTAATTTGTTTTGTAATTCATAATTTATTAAAAATTATACTAAGAAATTATTGAGTTACTAATAATTTCATAATTTATTAAGTTACTATAATTCTGAAGCAAATTAAAACATTATTTTAGCATGAATTTAAGAAAATGTATATATAGGGCACTTAAATACTGTATTTATTCCATCGTATTCCATCATAAGAGACTCTCTACAAAGAAATTGTATGTATGGGGCACTATAATACGATAATCCATTTAATAGCATAATATATGCCTTGGGCATTATTTTTCTAAAAACATAATGAAAGCATATGAGGCACTTAAATTCTTAATTTCTGTTTGAAAGCAGCGTTTGAGGCAATTCGCCTACTCGTATCTTTTAATTGGAATAAGCTAGGACAAATCTGAAGGCAGCATTCGATAGATCTCCGTTTTTTAAGTTAAGCTATGGTCCTAAGTCGTTTTTGGCAAAAATGCATATGAGCGCACTTAAATACTGGGACGACGATTTGAATCCGTCTCCGTTGCGTCCGTCGCGTCGAGCTTGTTTGAGGGGTAATAAATAAATAAATACGAAATGCACGCAATACATTGCATTGCCAAGCAGAATTAGATAAGTACAGATTTCTGATAAATATAAAAATTCTATAATATTTTCGTAACTTATATTGTAAATAAAAATTATCGGAACTAGAATTGGAACGAATATGGAATTTTTATTCTATATATAATTTGATATTTATCACTGCACTCACCGAAAATATTTTTAAATATTTCATTTATCAATACTGCATTTAGTACATTATATAGAAAATAATATTTAACATTTAAATAAAAAAAATTCAAACTGTTCTTACCGGCCGGCAAAGCACAATCATATTTATTTAATATTAGCAGTACTGTTGGTTGTTGGGTCAGTTGACAGCTGTGTTTCGCTGGTGTTGCTGCAGCTGTGTACTTACAATTAATTGTAAGTTTTATTTTGTTTGTGACGTGAGGTGCGTGTGTTTTCGTTTTCATATTTATATTTATTATATTATTAATTAAATTTGTACATAAAAATCTTTAATTAAATGAAAATATATAATAAAATATTAATATTTAGCGCCAACACTTAAATAAGTAATTTAAATAATCAATAATATTTAATATAATATCGCTCAAGCTCAAGTCGAATAACAAAAACTTTGTTTTTAGATCAAATCATCAAATTTTAACATGAAACGTATAAAACCGGAAGATATTACATTACAAGATTTTACAACAGTACCACCACCAAAACGTTTTATACCATCACCACATTTCTTTCAACATCCAACAAATCGTATGCCAATGCCACTATCATATCATCCATATAATTCGGGTCAAAATTTTATGTATGCTACTGGTTCAGTACAAATTCCTCCACCGCCATCAAAGCCGCCACCACCACAACAATGGCAATTTCAAAATTGTCATCCTCCACCATTAACACCACCTCCGTTACCGATTCCACAACATACAACGCCGCCACCTCCAAATCGTCATCCATTAGTATTCGATCCAACACAACCTCCACCATCATTTCCTAATCAAGAACATCGAAATTCACCTGGACCACCAATAATACAGAATAAAATTACAATACCACAATCACAATTGCCAACAAATCCCCTAATGTTACATCATCCGACAAGATTAAGAGGTCGTGGTAGAGGTCAATATAGAGGTACTGGTGTTATTGGTAGTTTTGAACGTGGTGGAAGAATAAGAAATCCAACTGCAAATATAATGAATCCATTATCGGTGAAACCACCACAATTATTATTTAATATGAATAATACACAACAACAACAGCATCAAATATTACCAAATGGACTACATAATTGTCCAATGATAGAAGTAGATTGTACTGATGGTAAATTTCTTTGTTTATAGGTATTTCAATTGTTTTCAATTTCTTTTTTGTAGATAATCAAACTCATATAAATAAAAAAAGTAAACGTAAACCAATGTCAACACGTTATACACGTGCCAAAGAATGGGATCGTGATGATGCAAATAAAGCATTAGATTTAGAAAAAGAATTTAATCGTTTACAACGTACACCAATGTTAATATTAAAATTTCCAGATCCAGATTTAAATAAATATACTGTTAAAAAATATTCACAATCTATTGAAACTGTACACTTTCAACAACCATCAACCCCACGATATTGTTTTGTACAATTAAAAGAGGGTTCAGATATTGAAAAAGTCAGAAAAGAATTATGTGAAATACCATTTGGTACTGGTAAAATAGTAGCAGAAAGGAAATTTCAACATACTGAAGATGGACAAGAAGTAAGATATTTTTGTCTGAATTATAATTTTTATACTTAATTACGAAAAAATAGCAAATAATATTTTTTGTTGGCTGAATTATATGGTTCTTAGGTTCTGTAATGACAATTATACATTTATAAACCAGTTCCAATATTTATATTGAAAAATGATTGACTTTATTTGTTTCAATTTTACACATTCGAACAATCGATTAATAAATAAATAAAACTATCGAAGGATAAAAATGTTAACATATATAATTACAAAACAAAAGTGTTTGTTATGACTCCCTCAACTTTTTTCGAATTTCAAACTATAAACCTTATTCGAAATGATTTTTTTTATCTAATTAACTAAAATATATAATGTTTTTTAGGTTACACCAGAAGAAATCGATCCATACACATTATACATTGGCAATTTGCCTACACAAATCTCAGTAAAAACAGTCAAAGAAAATTTTCCAAAAGCTACACGTATTGATATTGGTTATGCACAACGTATGAAATATACACGTTATGCATTTATACGTTATAGTAATGTTGATGATTCAATGGAAGCATATAAGAAAACATTTAATACATTAATTGCTAATCGTAGTTTAATAGTACGGTTTCGTCGAGCTAAAGGTAATATTGGTTTACCTGGTGAATCAAAAACACCAAATCCAAGAAAAGCACCAACAACATCTTCAACAAAAACATCATCTGAAATTATTACAACATTACCGAAAAATACACCAATTGATAATCAAATATCAGAAATTATAACAACTGAAAAAAATGATACATCAATATTATTAAATCATAATAATGTGTTAACTGATAGAACTGAGGATACTAAAGAAAATGTATTACGTGATGCTCAAATATTATTAACAGAAAATACAACAATAACGGATGACATAATAGGTAAATTAAGTTCAATTTATGTTTTGTTTTTTTTCTTACAAGTGCGTTTATTTATCACAACTGCACGGCTACACAAATCTTTATTTAGTGCCTGAATTTCTAACAGCCGAAATTTACGTATTTTAAGAATTCTGTTAAAACATTTTGAGTGAGAAACTTTGCTCGCAAGGTTTTAAAATTAAATATGGCAATTATAATATTCAAAATATATTTGGTTTCGTTTAGGTTTCGTTTACCTTTGCTAAATCGAATGTACATACTTTGTTCTCAACAAATAAAACTGATATTTTTATAATATATATTATATTTTTCCTTATTTTTGTAGGAACATCATCAATTACTGATACAAATCCTACTATTAAAACTGAATCGGAGAATTTGTCGTATCCGGTTTTACCAAAAACTAATGGTATATTACCAGTTCAAATTTTAGGTACACGAATTAAAGATGAACCAATAGTAGATGATGATGAATTATTAGCACAAGCTGAGTGTTATGAGGATGATGATATGGATGATTATGATTATGACAGTGGTAAATATAGATTTATAATATTTATTGTGTTTTGTTCTTAACAGAAATAATTTCTTAACAAAATGTAAAATTTATACAGAACCTGAAGAAGACGACGATGATTTTGATGATACCATAAAACAAAATCCTTCAGTTCCTTTAATAAAACCAACAACAGAAGAATATCAAGAATCAGGGAATTGGGCAGAATTACGACAGGCTGAATTAACAAGTGAAGAAACTAAACCAGATTTAGATACATTATTACCATTGGTTGATGATAGTGATTATAATAAATCTCAAACTAAGTTACCAGATCCATTTGGAAAAAAACCAGATAAAGAAAATGTATCATTAACTAATAATATTAGTTATAATGATGATTTAGATGAACTCTTTAATAGTATGAATCCGGAGGAAGAAAAAGATGAATTAGATTTTTAAAAAATTATAAATAGTTTTAAGATATAAAAGTTCTTTTTTTCATTTTTGTTGAAAGCTTTTCTTTTTAAATTAGATTAAGTTCATGATTCTTTTTATTTCGTTATAACTTAATTTCAAATATTTCTTATTTGTAGAAATAATTGTTTTTAAATAAAATTTTCTTTTCGTTTGCATTTACGTATTACGTATGGTTTTTAAAATGTTTTTTTTTTTTATTTTGTAAATTATTGTTTAAATATTAAAAAAATTTAATACAGTTTTTTTTTTGTTGTAAAACCAAAACTTTACTTTTGGACATATTTTTCAATAACTTCATCTTTTGAATTAAATTTAAATGCGGAGAACTATTTAAGAAAAGTCATTAGTTTATAAAATATTTTTATAAAATTCAGTAATTTATAATTTTACGTTTTAAACGCTGTGAATGTAAAATGGTTAATTTTTATTTACTTCAACAAATTTGTAAAAAAATAATCTCAAATTTTATTATTCAAAATCGTAAATATTATAAACTTTTCTTAGTATTATAAAAATTATTTATATATTTTCGCTTTAATTTAAAATAAATGTAATATAAAAATTTAAATTGATTTTTAACTTTGTAAGATACATTATGAGCTGATGAGCTAGATAATAATAGCAGAGTTTTACATAAATATAATCTCACAGTCACAAGATATAAATTTTAATTTATGAAAATAAATACAATTATGAAGCTTAATTTAGTTACTGTATTGTATATACCATAAATAATCGTTTTGCTATTTATAATGTTTCTAGCTTCTATTCCAACCAAATGTAAGCTTTTCTTACTCAAAACCAAAAATAGAGAAAACAAATTTAAATTATTTAATGTTTGCATTGCCCAGCTAAGATTAGGATAAAGAGTTTTACATATTCTTGAAAATATCTTTAAACCTAACACAACTGTAATTAAGATTTTGCTTGTTCATTGATTTCAGATTTTTAAATGAACAAAACCTAAATTTCTAATTATATTTTAAGAACGATGCATTTTATTTAAAAATACATTCATTAAATTACAAAAAATAATAATTTTCTTTACTTTGATCTTTTAATAAAATATTTTTAATAAATGAGATTCATACAACAATTAAATTACAAAAGCAAAGCTGATTAACAAATAATTAATAATATATATTAATATATTATATAGGGTAAATAAAAAAACAACATTTATATTTAAATATAATAGATACAATTATAAGTAGTCTTAATTATTTTTATAATATATATTTAATAATTAATTTCTTAATTATTTTTCGTCACTTTAGATAAATCCATTAATTCAGAACAAATTTTTTCACTAATTTCATCAACTCCTGGAATTTCTGACATTACCCATGTATCATCAGTACTGTCTAATGTTTGGCAACAAATTGGACAAGTTTTACTACTCAAATTCCTTAAAAATATGCAAATATATATAATTATTAATTTCAATTATATTTAGTAAATATATTTCCATTTCTCACCATTGCTCTATACAAGGAGTGCAAAAAATATGAGTACATGGTAATAAAACTTCTGTTTTTCTTTCTAAACAAATACAACATTCATTGAATAGTTCACTATTATCTGGTGATTCTGATTCTGTTGGTGATTTATTAGGTGAACGATCTAAACCACTTGCATATTCTAATAATGCAGAAGCGGTTATACTCGGATTGGCTTCCTAACAAAAAAAAAAAAAAGAAAAGGAAATTATATAATTTAATTAAAAAATATGACTTATAATTACCAATTGTGATTCACTAGAAAGTAAACTTTCTAAATTCGATTGGAATGTTTTGAAAACATTTAAAAATTGTTTTAAATTTAAAAATTTAAATCCATCAATTTGTCTACTTGTTGGACAAACTTTTACACAAGCAATTCGGACTGTCGCTTTCCAAAGTAAAGACGAATCTGTACCCTTTTTGATGAGGAAAACTAATTGTTTGCCGTCTGAATCCAAACATTTGCGAGATCTAAAAGTAGTATTTTAATTTGTTAGATTCTGGTGAATATATTTGAATATTAAAATTTACAAATCATTTAATTCATTCAGACATTTTTTAAAGTCGTCATATGATAAAGCTCCAATTTCAGACAAAATTTTTGATAGTACTTGGATTTGTAAATGTGGAACAACATCGTTGGATGTTAACTGATCAACACTTGCCGATTGTCCCATTTTCAAATAATAACAAAAACAAGTTTTTTATATCTTTTACTTGATATATTGTTAGAGTTTTATTACGAAAAACAAAATAAATGATCTCAACATTACCTTTCTTATCGTTAAATTATGACAGTTATAAAAAATCAAATGTCAATTATAATTTATGTACAAAAATATTATGTGGATTGTAGACATATTTCAATTTCAACTAGTGTTGTCATGTTATAATTTTTAAAATGAGACAAAAAAATGAAAACCCACAGTAGTAGATTATTCACAGTTTTTATATATGTATTTATTTATATTCTATTTAATAAGTACATAATTGTCAATACAAGGAATATATAAATTCGTTTTTTCGAAAATTTTAAGGAAACATCTCAAGTATTTAAAGAACTGGCTATAATAAATAAATAATGAAAAGTTTAGAGAACAATAAAAATACTTGAAACTATGAACAAAACTCATGAAAAAATATCCGAGTTATTTTTTTGGTAACTATTACTTGTTGGGTTATAATTTGGCAGTTTGAAGTTGTCAAACAATCAGATTGACAGTTCTACAAGGTTATGTGTCAAAATCAAGTGTGATAATTCTTAAAAATATAAACAAAAACATTTATAAATATTTTTCAAATATAAATTATCTAATATAAAATTGTACCATATGAAAATTAAGTGTGTTTTTATTTTGTTAATAAATGTAGTAATTTTTCAATGAAATACTTTATAACCGCAGAAAAAAGAAATTTATAAAATTTAGTTGTTAAGCATAAAAAAATATGAATAAAAATGATATTAGTTTAGGAAACATTTTACAGAAATTATTAACATCAAAACAAACAAATCAAAACGGGAAACAAATTAGTAAAATAATTTGTTGATTTTATTAATTGATTAAAGAAAGTTGACACTGGTACTGGACGAGATAGGCTTTCAAAGGTAATTATTTTTACAAAAATTTATAATTAGTTGATTTCCAATTGGATTTTTTTTTTTTTTGAATCATTACTTACTGTATTAAATACAAATAATCTAATTCATTGTATATATTAATATTTACATTATTTAATATTATTTTAATACAAATTTAATTATTTTAGGTACATTCCAGGATTCGTCATGCCGGTAACAACAAAACAATGTAGAAAACTGCATACGACTTTGGAGTCAACATTATTATTATTAATACATAGTTATGGTTAAAATGTGTAAGGTTAAGGTATGTAAATTTTAATTTTTTTTAGTACAATAATTAGGAAATCATAAATTATTAAATTTATATGTTGAACAAATTATAATTTCTTCGAATTGATGAATATATTTTTAAATCTTTATTATGAAATTAAAATGTATAAGTATTTTCCATTTGATATATATCATAAATTAATTTAAAAATTTAGAGTATTTGAAAAAATGCTTAAGTAATTGGTATCCACCTTGAATTTTTAATTCAATTATAAGTTTTCTAATAATTATTTATTAATTTTTAATTAATATTGATAAATTTGACTCAAGAGAAATATGCAATATTGATAATTATTATCGTAATTATGATAATTAAGTTCACATATTTCACAAAATTCTATTTTTACTTATATAATTAAATTACATCCTTTTGAAAAATTCCCACTGGACAAACCTTATATATCTCTTTAAATTTTATGCTTATATTCGGTATATAATTATTCTTAGTTTACAAAATTTATTTTGGTGTCAAAAGAAATACGATTTATTAAGACCCACCGGATTTCCTGATAACATTTTTAGGAAGGAACTACATTATTATATTGTAAATTTTGAATTATAACTGGAATAATAGTTTCATGAAATTGTATTTTATTTTATCTTAACATATAGAAGTTTAACAAGAATTTCATTTTATTTATATATAAAATATTCTATATCTAGACAGAAGGTAAAATCATATAAGAAATCTCTACAAAATCGCCTTAAGGATATTAAATTTTCTATTTTCATATCGGAGTTTAGTTCTTAGAAAGGTGGACGGAGTAAATTGTATATATATATTTTATATATTCAAATTTTTTTTTTGATATGGATACAATACAATATAATATTTATCTTAATTTTTCGATAACAAACATATAATTATTATTAGATTAAAAGTCCCAAGAGAATATCAAAATTATTCTTATGGACGCCTTAAAAGGATTCTTTAGTTAAAAATTGATTTTAAAATGCTGTATAAAACTTATAACCGAAAGATTATATTAGTTTACAGATCCATTTTAGTTAGTAGTATTAATATAAAGTTGATATAATTATGATCTGTTATATGTTTACACCCAATTCAATGTAAATTGTTATTCATTTTATTATAATTTATCAAGAAATTCATTAATTTTTGTTATTATTTTTAAAGGATTTCTTTTTAATATATAATTTCAATCGATTTATAATTTTAAAATTGAATTTATTTGCAAAAAACTGGAACCATAATTAAATACAATTGTAATTTCCATAAAGTGCTTAATATTTACAATTATACAATAATAAATATTTTTTTTCTTAAATGGGGTTGAAATAAAACCACCCTTCATAAGTCATCATCACAACAATTATTTCACTTCCATCAAATACAACAAAATTTCAGTATATATTTCAGTATATAAGAAAAAGAAAGCCGGATGTATAAATGTCACAGTTTCTTTTGTGCCAAAGTGATTTTTTTTTGCTGTATTTAAGGATAACTTTCTAACAATAGAAATATTTATCTTTTTTTATAAAAGATATTACAGAAAAATTTGTGATAGTGTTTTATTTGTTGGTAATTTTTTTCTTATTTTGTGATGATTTATAGTTTTTTGTTGACTCTTTTGCGTCGATTGATTTATCTTAAATATGGTATGGATGTAATTTTGTAAATATATGAGGGGTATTTGAAAACGATTGAAAGCGAAAAAGAAAGAACAAATTTTGTGGAATGAAAATTATTTTATTTTTCAGTATAGTCTCTTTCAAGCTCAACACACTTAGTCCAACGTTTTTCCAACAATTATACTTTATGCACCATGTTTATAATGATTTGTATCATTACTACAGCATCAATTGCTTTGAATTGGACGCAAAATCCTTTACAGAAATAATGTTTGAGAATTGCTTTTATCATGCAAAATATGGTAAAGACGTCCTCTTATTCTTATGGCATCATCAGCTATTTTACGCACTTTCAATCGTCGATCATCTAATACATTTGTTGAACAATTTCTGATGTTGTTACAGTTTTTGGACATCCAGTGCATGGATAGTTTTGTATGCTTGTAGAGTACAACCACGTTTAAACTCTTAAATTCGATTTGTTAACAGTTGAAAATGAACGAACAGATTTCTTTAATACTTTTACTTTTACTAAACTAGCTTGAATTTCTGTTGTAGATAAACGTTCCAAGTCAACTTTAAACAGAAGTTTAAGGGATTTAAATGTGAATTAAATTATAATATCGAGTAAAAATATTAAGAGAAGTAAAAAAATTATGATTGGCAGAATGTATGACATTGTTTCGAGAAAATTGCATTTCGGAAAATTTACATTTTCAACAATATTTACAAGTGAATCGTCGAAATTTAACACTGAAATTTCTTCTTGAAAATTATTTATTTCTTCTTAGATTATATATATTTGTTTTTCTAAAATTGATTACTTAATATTTTGCTTGTACGCCTATTCCATTACAATAATTCCACTGTGATAATTCGATGCAAATCCACTTAGCTACAATACAACTTGCACAATTTACCTTTTTATAGTCCGTAAATTCTTATAATTAGTGGTATAATTGTTGTTAAAACTAATTACAAAAAAAAACTGAAAAAGCGGATAAATAATTTAAATTGTAAAAATTGAATTGTTACCCAATTGGAATCACCCGATTATAATTTTGTTTAAACTCTCTAAATTCCATATAGTTTTAGATCAATTTTAAATATTGCCACCTGATGTGTTCGTACTAAACAAACAAAATTTAATCTTTATATTACGCGTACATTAATATTATTCGACTGACATTGGACCAACAATTTTAATTTATCATCCAATTATAACTTTTGTTCCTTTAATGGTTTTGAATAACTTTTCCATTAGTTTGTTGAATTTCTGTTTTTTTTTGTTTCTATACATCTTCTTTTACCTGAATTTTAAACTTTTGCGCCTTTTTTTCTAAACCCAATATATCAGTAACAATAATTTATTTAATACTATTGCCACCCTAGCCTAAATTTGTTATTGTTACGCTATTTTGGCTTGAAAATAAAAGGGTTATGTCCCGTGAGGGTCGTTATTTAACTTTTCTGTTCACCCTTAACAAAATCACTTTAAAATCTATAAAATAAAAATTTTTCAGTACTCGTCTCTAATCTTCGGTACCAAACCTCATTCAAGTTTTCTCTGGTTCAAATTTTACTTGACAATTTAGTTTAAGAAATTAATGTTTTTTCTTTTGGGGAATTACAGAATCGTATAATTTGTGATATTATTACCGATTGTAGAAAAATTTCGATATTATACTTAAATAAATTTTCTTTTAACAAATTTTCTTTTTGATTGTTAAATTTAATCTTTCAAGAACGGATATTTGTTTATATAAACCTATAAAAAAGAATTAAAATCTGGTCATTTCTGTAAATCGATTACATTTATATTTAAAATAAACGTTTTTTTTGTTTTTGTTTTTAAAGTTATTTACTTGAAAAACATGACAATTTATAACATGGTTAAGAAAAATTAAATAAAAGTTTTCCATTTTTGTTGGGGGAAAATCTGTGAAAAAATCATATTTGTTAAGTTTACTTTCTTATTATTTTGATATGTTGACTTTATTTTACTTGTTCTGTTTCATATTTGATTGTACAATTCAATTTTAAATGTCTTTAACAGAGGAAATTGTCATCAAAAAGAAAATTATAAAAGATATTTCATATTTTTCTTGTTTGTAATATTAATAAAAATACTTAAATATTGAATTTGTTCAATATATTTGTTAAGTTTTTTGTTTTGTTTGATCTGGTAGTTTTATTTATATAAGAAATTATTTTAATTTAATATTAAATTATAATTTAGAACAAACTAAATACAAATTAATAAAAAAATAAGTTTCGGACACAATTTCATTACGGATAATTCATTTGATCAAATTGGAAATAACGACAAGTATTTTCAAAAAATTTCAAAATACGAAATTTAGATTTTCATCATGCACTATAAAAAAGTTTCACTAGCAAATGTGATGAAATAAACTTATAAACTTTATACGCGATCTGTTACCAAATTATGAAGTTGGTTCGACACTACTTCACAGGATCTTTAAAGTCTTGTCGAATGTAGCGAAAATTAAAATTTGCCGAGACTTCGATTAATTTCTTTCTCTAATTCGAAAAAAACTAGTTTTATGAAGGTGTTTTCTAAAGTTACAAAATTCGGTAAGTAATTTTCTTCTTATTTTCTTGTCTGCTCATATTTACAAGCTCCTGCTACCTGGCTTTCGTTTTGGTTTGGTATCTTTATTTTTACTTCACTTGAATTTTACTATATAACTTGTAATCCAGAATTCATTCCTTTATCGCCATTTTTACGGTAGCTATAGTTCTAATGTTTTCCTCTCTGAGATACTAATATGCTTTGGATATGGGTTTAGTTAGATGCTCATAAATGGAACAGATTTAGTAATTTATAGATCCCATTCTTCCCTAACAAAAAGTTATTAGCTGACTTAAATATATTAAATTCTGTAACCTGTTTAGTGCATTAGAGTTAAATATCACCCAAATCAAAATAAAAATTATACTGAATCGTTACATAAACTTTTCGTTTCCAATAATTTGTCTTAAATGTTTGGTAAACATAATTTACCTTTGGTTTTTAAGGAGATCCGATTTTTAAATTTGAATTTGGAAGTACTCGTAAATTTAAAAACTATTTTTAAGATTTAAGAAAAATATAATCTACCAAAGATTAATTATTGTAGAACCTTTGAATTTCATTAAAACAATATTTTACTGAACTTTTTTCAACTGGCATAATTCAACTTTCTTCACCAAATTAGCCGGTTTTAGTCCAAGAACTAAATGCATTCAAATCATATTTTTGTAAATTCATCACAACATTTAAAATATAATTTCCCCTATTATTTTTTTTTTTTAGTTTTCTAGAGACAATTTACAAATTTAGGGGTTAAAAATTTAATCTATGGAAAATATATATAATCAGGAAACTATGAATTTTCTACACCAGTAGCTATTATAATAATTTGTAATAATCAAACATCCCCTTAAATATTGTTAATCTTTTAAATTATATTAAGAAATTCGGTAGCACTGACAAAATAATATTATTTTGGTTAATAATAATTTTTTTATTTCAAAAATTAAACGAGTTATTATAAAATAGAATATCATTTCAGTTTTTTTTATCATTTCAAACCAAAAGTTTTGGTAGGTCACGTGCATTTAACACACGACACACTCATTCAAAATACACCCAAGAAAATTCGTAATATTCGTTTTTTTGCATACATAGCCTATCATCATAAAGGGTCGTCCTTGTTTTGGGTTTAAAAACGAATACGGTACGAAAATGCGTACAAAATGTAAAAAAATGATAAATTTGAGGTTATATTGACGTGGCAATTGCTAATCCGGGCAGTTTTGTACTTTCTTCAATTAAATTCGAACATAAAGTCCCCACTGATTGTTCTTAAGGGCGTCGGTCATATATCAGTTAATGCTCACTTACTCCCTGTCATCCAAAGTATTTGAAGTTTGATTTCATTGGTAATAATATGGGGAAATAGAATAATTGTTAGCAAAAGAAATATTATTTGGAGACTCTTTGGTGTTGGGGCTTATGAAATACGAAGTATTTTAGAAGGATCAACTTAGAGACTTTACAATTTCGAATGGGGTTAGTTTGAAGTTTCTAGTAGCACTTCTAGGCCGTAGAAATAAATGATAACAGACGGACGTACAGTCGGACAAAGTGTAACCATACTTTGTATATTTTCAAATGTTCTTAAAAAGGATATTTTACAAATCATAAAGTTAATATAAATAATTCTGATCTAGTTGTAGTGTAAAGGTCAGGAATCTTCTTAATTTTCCATGAAGTTTTTATATATTAAGGAAATTATTGAAAAATATGGTGAGAAAAAAAAAATACGATTATAAATATAATTTTTTTTAAACACTGAACATTTTTCGATTTATATACTCATATAATAATGAAAAATTCACTCATCGGATTAATTGAAGATATCAATCTAATGTTTAGGGTAATTCCATATATAAATTTCATATTTTTATGGTTATATATTTTTGAATATCTGTTATAAGCTCAATACTAAAAGGGCTAACTGACTTTTTGTAGACTTATATTTTTATGAAGGATTGTCACAATTTTAATGGTTATTTTTTTGGTTTTTATAAAAATATTTTTTAAAAAAAAACAATCAACAATGACGAAGGCCACGTTTTTAAGATAAAGTCATCTTTTTTGAAAAAATATGCCTTTTTGATTCTTTCAGTTTGTTATTTAAAATTAGGGTACTTCTTATATAAGTCGTAAAGACTATGTAAGAATTGTACTACTTGAATATGGATTTTCTAATACAATGAATAACATAAATTTTGATATTATTTTTATGCTTAAATACTTTTGGTACGTGTGTGCTTAGTGAAAATTGTATATATAAAAATTCAATTGATCCAAAAATAAGATAAAATTATTTTAATTCATATTATTATGATTATGTGTGCATAATCTAATTTTAATATTAATAGATTTAAAAATTGATCATATTTAGTTTTGAAATGCGTGAAGAACAATTATTATTTTCGAAAATATTACTTTAAAACGTATTCTAAAGGTTTGTTGGAAAGTGTATTACAAAAATGATTTTCAAAATTTAATTTAATTAAAGTGATACTAGAAGAAATGGAAATTATATGGAGAGAAGGTCGTAAACCTTTCGGTACGGGATGTGTATCACGTGATAAGGCTGCATACCGAACGGGTTAAATAATATTTACTCAACCTTGGTCAAATGTTGCGGTCCACATAATTTAACTGGAAAAATACATAGTCTACAAACTATCATTCCATGTTTAGTAAATTCATAAGAGTTTGCCTACTCATTTTCATGATTGTTGATGAGAAATGATGAGAAATGAGGACACATTTTTAAAGGCAGAGCTTAGAAATAAAAGAGTACGTCTGGTCGACTTATTTAAAGTCAATTATACAAATTTTTTTCATCATTTAATATACCAGAAAATGTAACACCTCACAAAATAAATGTTGAATGTTCAATTAAAATATTGAATTTCGATATCTAGTGTTAGATGTGTTTGTGCTAGGGTCAAATAAAAATATCATAGCATCTGGATTATTAGAATTGGGTGGTTGAGGTTGAAGAATTAATTAAGCTTCCCCATACCGTGACCTAAAATATCTATTATGTATTTGGTTTTTACAAAGTTCATAGCCTTTGGATTATTATATTAGATTAGATTGGGCCATTAAGGCGGTAGAACCTAAATACTCGTATTAGGATAGTCAATAAAGAAGAACCTTAAGATTTATTGTGTATACCCTGTTAATATTTATAGTCGTTCGATATCTAAGCTTTCAAAGAAGCTCAGAACCTTACTGACAACTTAGTCACTAATCTCTTGAGGGCTCAGAAATTATTTTTCTGGGAATCAGCTTTTCAGCTTTTTCATGGAATTGGTTCACCAGTAATATAATCTGAATAAATATTACAAATTTGTCTTCATCGAATAAATACAGAGTACAGAGCCAGACAAATATACCGAAATAAATGTTTATTTTAAGCAATTTAAAAATATGCTTATGAAATTGTAATCAAAATCATTATTAGACCTAAAAATTCGTAATTTTAAAAGGGTACCCAAAATTCTTTTATTATTGTGCTGGTTTTTCTACAATGTTTCTTTGTTTCTTTAAGTCAAGCAAATGAAAAATTATTTACCTTTATCCAAGGCTATCAATCTTTATTTTTTGGCTACAATAGAGGTGCATGTCCTTAATTTAATAAATCCTATTTTCTCTGTTGCCTGTTTGTGTATTGGGTGTATATGTATATAATAAATATAAAATTATACTGTCCCTTGTTAATTTTTTTTTTTTTTTTACTTTTTTTTTTACAATTCGTCCCCCTTTTGAAATAAAATAAGGGTAAATGTGGTTAACCCGTTAGCGTGGTTAAGAAAAATAACACTTTTTTTTTATATACATTATACAAATTTAATTCTTTTGCTAACTTCTTGCTCTGATATCACGTTTAATTAAAATTTATTACTTATACATTATAGCTGGAAAATTCTCATCAAAAATTTCATACTTTTACGGATCGGAGCATATAAAACATAAATTATGGTATTTTTTCTTTTAAAGAATAAGAAAAAGTAGCCTTCGTCGTAAAGGACTTTTTGAATTAATTTTTTTTTTTTTTTTGTAAATTGTAAATAAAAAATGATTTGGCTTTTTAAAAGGTTTGCCCAGAGAGCTTGTTAGTTACTATTTTTTGAAGAAAATCATTAATCATCTTAAATCTTCATCTATTTTAGTTTTTTTTGTTTTGTTTAACGTATCGAGTGAGAAGAGGGCATACAGTAATGTATTGTTATGTGATTATAAGGGGTTGATTTCAATTAAATAATTTAATTTATGAATTGTTTATTCAATGAAAAGAACTAACAATTTCTTAAGATATTTTAATATATTTGAATTGTGTCTTTATATATAATATTAAATTTAATCTGGGAAATATAGAAATTTTGGTATGAATTATTTGTAGACAAGTTAAATGACAGTAATTCTAAATAAATGATAAAAAAAATATAATTTGAAACTATTAATAAATATTATATATCGGCTCAAAATTAATCTGATATTTTTTATATAATATAATTTTGGGATAAAATAATTAAATAAATTCCCATATATTTATAATATATTAAATGGAAATTGAAATTCAAGACAAATTAAAAATAGAGGAAGGATTTTTTGTATAGGTAGGTTAATTGCTAATCAATGTTTCTTATTTCCCTTTTTAAATCCCTTCTGAAATCTGAAGCTTCAACAAATCAAGTCATTGATTAAGAACAATACTGTCAACAAATCTGTCAGGCTGTTTCAGTGACGATCGAAAGATTTGAATTAAAAGATATGTGATCAGATTACAATAGAAACCAAAGAGTCCGAAATTGTGTACTCGTTATTGTTTTTATTGTACAAAACATATACAAAAAATTCATGCTGCTGAGATGAAAATGTTGAGTTGAGCATGTAGTGTTATTAGTATCGACAAAATAAAAAATGTCTACATAAGAGAAAGTCTAAAAATTGTTCCAATAGCTGAAAAACTAAGTGAGAACAGACTGAGATGATATGGGCATATAGTAAGAAAAGCCCTCAATATAGAGGAACCAGAAGATGACAATTAACATGGTTAAGCACCATTAAGAAAAACATTTGGTATAGTAACCTAGAAGCAGTACCAACACAGGATATAAATAGGACCCCAGATATGGAAAATGCGAAGAGGGAAGAAGAAGTATCGAAGTTGTTTATACCTGACAGTCCACTAGGAAAAGTTAGTTCAAGATAGTGAAATTATTTTTTGAAAGTTAGTCTAGACATAACTGAATTGCAAAGTACGTTTATCAATGAATTTATATAAATATTCTTGCTTGTTCTAATATATTTTTAGCTATGTAGAGAGTGGAAAAAGCGTTTATCCGGTAACACATTGGTTCGTATCATAATTCTAGTTCTATTCAAAAATTGCAAATAAAATGTATCTGCTTAAGAAATAATTACTAAATTACTAATATAAAATTTTGATAGAACACTAACGATAAATACTTTTATTCATTGCTGGCCCTTATAAAATTCAGTACAACTTTCAAAGCAATATGAAAAAATTTAATTTTTTAGAATGAATTTGGACAGTTTACAATGAATTTTATTTTGCTCTAAAACAGAGTAACTTTCAAAATTGCACATAATTTGTAAAATTGAATATTAACTAATTTATTTTCAGTTTAATTGAAAAAAAATGTTTCCTTACCTTTTTTATCCAGATATTTTTATAATTTTTCTTCTTAGAATTTCTGCGTTTTTTTAATCAGGAATAAATTTTTTTTATTATTTTTTTTTAAAAATTTTTTATTTGAACATATCTTAATTTAAAAAAATAATAATATTTATATCAATCTGAGCTTTGGCCTTTTAAACAACAATAATTCAAACTATCGAGCACAAATTTCAGCATAAAAATAAACTAATTTAAAATAAACAGTTTATTGTCTGTCGGTTATTATGTCAAAAAAATAATCTTTTTAAGTATTTATTTACTTAAAAAAAGAGTAACTCGAACAAAATTCTCGCCACTTCTTTAAAAATTATATTTCCTCGCTTGTTGTTTTTTAAAAAAAAACTATAGTCGAAGGCTACTTGCCTCCACAGCACATCGACTCATCCTACTTCTCCTATGAATGACTCATCCAACTTCTCTTCACTTTACCGGTCTCAAACAGATTGGTCTTAAAATTGTTACAGTCTTCTACAATGTACGTTGGCACAGTAGAAGGATGCGTCATCCCCCTGCATCTGTGTAAGTCCTAATGCCGCCTCGAGCAAGTATTGAAACTGGTTTACCCCAACAACCATATAAGAATATGCTCTCTTCGGTTCACACGTTTAGTAACATATTGGTCATTGATTGTGGATGACCATGAATACTGAATCACCCTGTTTACCAAATAAAATCTATATTTCTATAGAAATTTGATTAAATTGACATCAATTAAGAAAATAAATAAATAAAGAAAATATTTTATTTTTATTTCAAGCAATTTTTAATTTAGTTTTGTTGTATATATTTAAAAAAAATATCCTTGTTTTTTTTTTTTTTTTGATAATGACTGAAATTTTTATTTTCTTGTTTTTATTTTTTAAATTAATTTTTCTTTTAATTGAAAAAAATCATCCAAAATTAATTGAAAAACATTTTCATTATTTTATATTTTGTTTTTTATAAATTGTAAATAAAGTCGAGCGATATTTTTTTTTTGTGTTGTTTATCAGATAATTAAAATTTTCTTGTAATATTTTAAAAAAGTGATGAATTTTAAAGATTATGTCAGTAAAAGTAACATAGGCAAAATAATATTATTTTTTTTTCTCTTAAGGGTCAGTCTAGTTGTTTATAGGAATTAATTGTAAATTCATCTCGTAATTGTTAAATTTACAATTATTGTAGAATTAAAAGTTGAAATTTTAAAATTAAAGTAATTTTCAATATAAATTAATTAACTTTCAAAAACTGATTGCCCAATTGGGTGAAAATGGCCGATTGATCTATTTCAAGTATATGAAGACATGACATTAAACATTTTCTCTATGACTATAGACTCAGCAGATTAAAAGACTGAGCATACTAAGTTACTGTATCAGTTTTGATAACCTGGAAGAAGTAATGGCGAAGCTAATGGCCAAATCCTTAGAAAAGAAAAATTGAGGACTGAGTTATTGTTGTTTCAACGAAATCGATATTGACACCTTCTTTTTCAACTACCTATTATAATATCATACTACAGTCGATAATACTAACTTGGTCGTTTGAAAATTTCATTTTTATAGCCTCAACTGTGAAATTAGTACCTGTACCATATCAATTTAATAATTTGTAGGAGGTGGTGATTATTTGAGAACAGAAAATACATTTCTGATTTTTTAAGTAAACGCCGTGCTTTATCATGTGCGTGATAATTAGAAAAACTAATTTGCATATTTTTATTTAAAATTTTAAACTTATTAATTGTAAAATTTGTGTTAGGAATAGTAATAAATAATCCCCAATAACCAGTCTTATCGTAGCTGCAAAGAACCGACTGAAAAGAAGATAATCACATACTTCGTATGCAAATCTCCAGCACTGGCCTAGGGCCAGGTATTACTCCCGGTAACCACGAATTAAACTATCAAAATCTTTAAGCCAATAAACGGTCTACGGTAACGCTACACTTCCTGAATGAAACGGTTCTAAATAATCCAAATTAGCTTATTTCTAGCGACAGTTCACAAGTGATTTTAAAATGATGCATTAATTTTATTAACCAACTTACTTTAAGCAAGTTTTAATAAAAACTTGCTGAAAGTCACTTTGTCATTAAAATTATCATCTCATTCGGTAAACATTTTAAAATATCACTTTTATAATTATCAACTGTCAATCAACAAACCCCATTGTGTTTTCTTTATCAAACTCTCAAAAAAAAAAAAATTATAAAGTTTTTTTTTTGTTACAAAAAATATAATTTAATTTAAATTTTTGCCAAGACGATTTTTAAATAAAGAAAAATTTCGACAAACCAAAAAATGAAGATAAATAAATTAACTAAAAAAATATATTTCTGGTCCATTTCATATTTTGTTGTTGTTGGATAATGCTCCACCCCTATTTTTAGGTTCTTTTTATCAACATTTTAAAAGGCGTTGATAAAATAAATTTTAATTCTCTTATTTAGTTATGTTGTATATCGCAAATGATTTGATTGTATTTGTCCTTTATCAAAGTTTCATCCACAAAAATTTATGTTATTCGTTTACAAAAATTTTCTTCATATACATATAAACTTTATGATGTCCACCAGTTGCTTTGAAAATTTTCATTGGAAAAATCATAAAATTATGAATTGCGCAAGAACCACCTTAAAATTTATGCTATAACATTAGAATCAGGATATTAGCACGTGTAGTATTTCCCCTTTCTTCATTTAAAGCGCCTGTGTCAACTATTTCTCCTTTTTGCAAATTTTCACGTGCTCGTGCTTCTATTTTACTTTATATAAACTTGCATTCGCACTCAAAACAAACCAAAAAAAAAACACTCCAATTTAAAAACATAAACAAAGATTTTCCTTACAAATGTGAAACATATAAATATGTAATTGAAAATATTATGTTGAGTGTATTAGTATTAGAGTATGTATAATTGTACATTTGTATTAGTGTTGATAAAATATTGAATAAAATATATAATTTTATTTTTTGTTTTGTGAAATCATTTGACGTTAATACGTCGGCAATAACGGTTCGTTTTCTGTAATATTGTGTATCGCCCGCCATATTTAAAATTCTAATTAAAAATTGACATAATAAATTATAGAATTATTAAAATTAGTGTAACGATTTTGAAATTACATATATTAAAATAACTAACCTAAATTTTGTTGAAATATCAAAAAATTTCATGACATATTTCTGTTAAATATAATTAATATGTCACGATAATAATAATAATAATGATGACACTTAAGTGTTAATCAATTCGTTGGCATACTAATTTCATAAAAAATATATATAGAAAAGTGTTAAATTTTTAATACAATATTTGAATAATAAAAATAATAATAAAAATATTTTGTTACATTTTCAATAAGCGGATATACAGCAAAAAAATAAATAAATTATTTAAATAAATAAAATAAATAATTTTGTAAAAGTGAAATTATATACAAATAAAAAAATCACAAAAAAAATAAAATATTATTGTATGAAAAGTGAAAATTTTAAATATACAAAGTGAAATAATTATTCAAAGAAAATTGGAAAATTAATTGGATTAATATCATCAAATCAACAATTATTTTAAAAAGCCAGTAAATTGTTTAATTACAAAAGTACAGAGAAATTTTAAGTAAGAATTATTAATTTTGTTGATTCGGTAATCTAATAAATAAGTGATTTAAATAGCCAAATTAATTAGAAAATTTTTCTTTCCTTTAAACTGTGATTTGGCTATGGTGAAGGATTGGAGTTTAGAATTTTAAAAAATCTGTTTTAACAAGGAACTGTTAACATTCATATTAAACTCGTTTAAAATTTAATCAAAGGGAATTTGTGGTTCCAGCAATTAACTAGTTCCTAAATTTCAGTGTGATACGAAAGTTGGGCTCAAGTGAATATTTGTGTGCCTGGGCTGCTATTCATATATTACGTACAAAGGTTTTAAAGTTTAATCGCCTCGGAGCAGTTACCCAACAAATATCTGTAAAATAGACTAATGCGTCATACAATACAGCTTTGGCTTATATATGAAAAGTCGTTTAATATTTTTGTAGTCTGACAAGATAATGGAAACTGGTTTGAATTTGTTTCCATTTATTTAAATTACTCACTTTATCCTTTGATTTACTCACTAGCGGGCTCATAAGATGATTTCTGCGTACCAATTCCATGTAATTAGAACTAAAATATTGTAATTGTTTGTACTAATAATTTAATTTATTTTAAATGAATTTTCTATAAATAAAATTAAAATATTTTTGTATTATTGAAATTTATCTTGTTTAAAAATCGTGGAAATTATAAAATTAAAAATAAATTTTTCATTATTTCCTTTGATAAAATTGATTAAAAAATAAAATTGTATAAACTTTGAGCTTGTGATTAAATTGTAAATAAAATAAAAGATTTCAATGAAGAAATAATTTTCCAATTCAAAATGGCATTAAAAATATAAAATTTGATTAAAATGTGTTAATGATAATTTTTAAAATTAATTTTCCGCACTCCAGCATTTAATTTTTCAAAATTTTATTTGATTTTTACAAATTTAATAATTTTTGATGATGGCATTTAAAGCGGTTTGAATTATTTCGATCCATAACACCAAAACTATTGGAAAAAAACTAAGAATTCATTAGTGGAAAAACAGTGTTTTAATTTTTGCTTAACGTGTTACTTTTAGAGACATAACATTAAATGAGCCAATTATCCTTTTTTATTATACATCCTAATATAAATCTGTAATTCTTTTAATTGTCAAAAAAGTTAATTTGAATGTCTATTTAGACACCGGAACCAGCTATCAAATCATTTACAATGTAATCCGAAAAATTTTATATATCTCAGTAAAATTATCAAAAATTTTATTATAAAATTTTCTATTACAAATAATTTATTCAGATTTTGTAAACCCAATTCTTATCTGGCTGTCCAAAATTGGTACAAAAAAAATAAATAGATTATTAAATTACACAATTACAGTCCACACTGTATCAATATTTAACAATAATGAAACCCTCATAACAAACAGAGTGTAAATAAAACCCTTTAAATTGACTAAAATTTATGTTAATTTGCCGGAAAATGTAAAATATATGTTTAAATAGACCCGCTTATCACAAAGAAATCAATTATTTTCATAAAAAATTCCACAAATTTTGACAATTCCTATTCTTAAATGTAATAATAATAATAAAATTAATTATATTCATATGGTAAATTATTTAAATTGTTTAAGAAGCCTTTAACTATTAATATAATTTTAAACGCCCTCACATTAGCTGCTTTAATTGACTAACATTGAAGACGTCCTTTAAGGACACTTAACCTCAAAATTACAAATCAAATTAGAACCTTTTTAGCTAATTTTGTTAGGTATTTTAATAATTATAGCATTTTCAAATTTTTAATATCACTCCAAAAATGTAATAAAAAATATTATTCGTTTACTAGTTCCAGCATGACATTTTAAACATAATTTTTTTTAACTATGTATTATGTGACTTTTCCATATTACATAAAACCGAAACTACATAAAACAAATATGATTTTCTTTAACATTTTTAATGCTAATAATGTATGTGATTTTGTGGTGCATATTATTGTGAATTGTGGCGAGAATTCACTACACCGTACTGTAATAATTATGGTATTTTTGAAGTTTTAAGTATATAAAAGTTTGTTTTTTCGATGCATGCTACTAAACAAGACCATACGTAAAACATGAATAAAAATTAGACGGGGGTTAAATTACATGGGTGCATAAAAAACATATTTTTTTCTGTTGTACCTTTATTTTTTTTAAAAAAATTCTGATTTAATTTTCGAGTGAGAATCGTGTTTCCTTAACGTGAGTAATACGATTTTTTTTATATTTGTATTTGACTGTACAGTTTTTGCATACGTTTTTTTTTGTAATGTTATGGAAAACAAGGATTTAATTTGGTCAGGCAATTAAAGTTTTTATAAAAAATGTTGTAGAATATTAGAAACTTGATTCAAAATGATTTTAAGGTTGGCTGTCCACGTTTTTGGTTTCAATTGTTACATTTAAATGTGTATCGCAATGTGTCCTAATACAAAATATATGAAATTTTAGAATCCTTATGAACAATATTGAAATGATACACTTCGGTTTTTCTTATCTTTTTCCAGAAATTGTCAAAGGATTATTTACTTTTAAAAATTTGACATTTTTAAGGTGAAATTTCATAAAACTCACTGTAATTTTAATAAAAAATTTAATTTTAACCTAAATTTTTAATGATTAAGGATTCTAAAATACTCCTTGTTATAAAAAGTTATTTTCCTTTGATATATTTATTAATATTTTACCAAAATTCTAAAAATATTTTTGTATATAAATATATAGAAAATTTGAAATATTTTAGAAAATATTTACTTTTTTTTAGAAAATTATTTTTCGGAAAATGTCAACAAAAGAATTTTCACCTTTGTGTCGTATTTAAATTTGTAATCCTTTGGTATAATTAGTTAAATATTTTTGGAAAATATTGTCATTCTTAAATAAAATTAAGTATTATATATGTATTAATAAATTACTTGGAAAATTGAATAAAATTGTTTTATAATTTTTATAAAATTAAATAAAACTTTTTGTAATTTCGTTTACAAGAAACTTAGGTTAGGTTAGAATGCCAGAGTCTGTCTCACGCATATATCGTAAATTCATTTAACTGTGTCATTTAAGGGAATCATAATAAATTAGTTATAGATCAATTAACCTTAGTACTTACAGGTGCTAAGTAATTTAAATCGAAATAGGATCAGTTTAGTTTTGTAACTCTTCTTTATGTTAAATTTCGAAACTTCATCGAAGTCGGAACAGGAACTATATCCTACTTTGCACATTTCTTCGCGATTGCCAGACTGAAGATGTTCCAGGACTTTCTCCGGTCTGGATTATTCAGCTTCTGCATAGAAATTTATTGGATTATTATTAAGAATCCATGATTTCACCATTAAAAAATATTTAATCTAATTGCAATCTTAATTACTTTCTTAATAATGAAAATTGGGAGTTTTCAATCTCAAGCCATTCACATTTATAATTACGAATTACGATTATCTTCAGAAGAATTCTTGAAAAAAAATATTACAAAATTATACTGAAAAAAAAGATCCCTTTTTTTGTTTTAATAAAATTACCCTTTGTAACTGAAATCAAATATTTTCACATTGAGTTTGCTTACTGTGTAATTAGTTTTTTTTCGAAAGGGATGTATACAAAAAAAAAAACAACCAAGTATCGAAATGGTTCTAAAATATTTAAAAAATAAGGGACGAAAAAATCACTACAATTTAAATTCAAAGTCAATCGCTTTTAGGTCAATAGTAATTTGGTTAGGGTAAATTTTAGATTTAGACATTAGATTTAGCTTTACTTCAAATTTATGTAGTAAAGTTTTAAAATTATGTTTTCGCAAACTACTAATTTGATCCAGCTATTTCCGAATCTAAGCGTTTTCCTTTACGAATCAAACTTCTTTAGAAACCAAACTACTAATTTGATCCATGTTAAGGTAGATAACGAAACTTTGTTTAAAGTGGAGGAGGTCAAATTTTCAAAGAAGATAAATTTTGAAAATTACATAATTGCAATTTTTAACAACCCCTACCAACTATCAAATTCATGATCCTTAAACTTTGTGAAATTTGGTTTGCGCGAACAGTCACAAGTTCTTCAAAAGTCTGACTAGCTTTGACAAAAATCCATATTTCACTAAAAACTCAGTCTGTATACAATTTAATATAAATTCCTGAATATTTTAATTGAACTTGGTTAATGAAAAAATTCTTAAGTAAAACTTTTTATATAAAAAAATTACTTATAAAATGTTAAAAGTTATTCGATCTCATGTTAACTTTCAATTCTGTTTCGAAAAGGCTACGATTCTAATTAAGAAAAATTACGGTTGCAATTGTTTTGCTGGACAAATATTTCGAAATAATTTAATCATAAATCTAGAAAACATGTTTTTCTAAATATTTTATTTAAATTGTATATACGAAAGTAAAATAGAAAAATCAAAATCGGCCATTAATTTCAAATATGTGACATTTTTTTTTTTTTTTGGTTTTTATTTCTGTTTGTAAATATTTTTTTATTTTCTAGTTACATACATCCGGTAGTGTCGTGATTCAAAGTAGTTTAATCAAAAACAGAAAAAAAAATTATTTAAAATAAAATCTTAAACTTGGGAGTTTTTTAAGATAACACTTCAAGCTTAAATCGTGAATTTTAATTAGAATATAATTTTGTACCAAAATTACAAAAATTTATAATGAAAATGAATGATGAGATTCATTCTTTGTATAGTCTTCAAATACAAGCATCATCCTGATAAAACCTTCCGTCAGTTTAAATTATTTTTTTTTAAAAAAGAGCCAAAAATAAGGTACAAAAATTAATATTTGTCCTGTTTACATGCTGTCCCTAGATTGAAAAGCGTTTTTTCGGTTGTTGCTACATCGGAAAATCTATTTTAGATTGTTCCTACAGTGGAAAGGATATTTTTCAGTTGTGCTGTGGAAAGTATGTTATTCGGTTGTATCTACAGTGGAAATCCCCTCTTCGATTATCCTTGTTTTCGATGGTTCCTATAATGAAACGACTAACCACACAGAAAGTTAAATATTTTTAAGTAATTTTTATATTTAAAGAAATGTGCTAATTAAATATTTAAAAAAATGGTTTTATAAAAAGCTTAACAAGTATTTATATATATACACTTCAAATTGGCTAAATATCCTTACAACTTTTGGTATTGAAAAAAAAAAATAATTTCGTTCTTCTTGTTACTTTTAAAGAATTATTCTATATTAAAACTCATTAATGACACGAAACATCGGAAAAATTAATTTTTTGAATATTTGACGGAAAATGTTCATAAAAATGTTAAAATGCAAATAAACTTGTTTTGGTCATGATATCCAATTTTTAGCTATAATAATTCGGATCACCACCAGCTGTGTTTCAAACAAAAATTTAATATTTAACATGCTTTATAATTTTCTAGAACTATAAAATCTAATTAAAATTTAATAGTTTCTTCATTGGTTAACATAGAAATTATATATACATTTTTTTATTAGGTTTTATTTAATTAAGCTGGTGTAGATTTGTGATTAGTGGGACAATTTTGATGAAAATAATATATTCATCGACCGCCGACTAGTTTTTCTTTATATTTTTGAATTAATTTTCATATTTATTTTTGAAATTCAATTAAATTTTAATATTAGTAATTAAAATAAATAAATCTGCTGACCTAGGAATAGCCCAAAATAAAATTCATAGTAGAACAGTGGATTCTATAGTTCAAGAAACAAATTGGTTTTCTAAATTTATCTTAATCGGGATAATAATTACAATGAAATATTGCTGCGCACTTAACGTGGTCCTTTCAATTGTTGAAATCTCCACCCACGAAAATGCATAGAGCAAAATCCATTATGTGAGCAAAATCCATTTTTCTGACCAGTTATTCTATTTTTTCATTTTGTCTACTCCCATCAATAATAAAGGTTCTTAAGCTTCTATTGCAATTTGGACATAAAAAATTTATTTGGATTCCAAATCATAAGCTTCTGAATAGTGGAAATTGGCAAGACATTTGATGTTAGCAAATTGTTTTAACTTTTGTATTACTAATATTCATTAACTATCATCAATAAATATTGACAGACTGTTTGTTGTCTTAACTTAAAAGATAATTAATATTTTATTAGTAAATTTTCGAATGTCTTTAAATAAGTTTATTAATGACAAATTCTTTAAATCTTATGAATCCTAAATCTACCAGCATTAGAATTTAGTTTAGTACTCCTATGTATAAACACTAAAATAATTATAGAACAGTCACTTCAAGAATTTCATTATAGAATAGGATACATTTTGAAACGATATCGATCCATTTCAGTAAAATTCTAATTATAAACTTCATTTATTATTGACTTTGTTATTTGCCTAAGATTTAAGCTATTTTTGACACCATACTAAAGTAAGAAGAATCTTAATAAATTTATGGTTATTTAACTATCACAGCTGATTAATGAAAAGAAAGTAGTTAATTTTATTGTAAATTTTAGATGTGCTGGCTTAATTCAATCAAAATTAGTTACATTCATAGTCAGTCATTAATTTTTACTGAATCGACTATCGAAACTGAGTAATTTAATCTTCATTTATATAAATTTTGTGATGAGTTAGAAATCAATTAAAATGTTTTCAGTATTGTCTCGTTACCGGAACGAACTTTCATTTTACTTTCGTAGAGGTACGAATAACTTTGGGAACTAATCCACTTAATTTGTATTTAAAATTAAAATGTTTTTAATTTTTTTGATGACACAATTATTTATTGAGAAAAATGTTGCTGTGTTTGATTTTATGAATCGCTCAATAGTAAATTTTGACAATTATTCAAAATGATTCAATGTTTGACATCATTTCGACATTATTTATACATATTTACAATAAATATCCACGATTTTGGATGTAAATTTTGTCAAAATGTAAAAAAAGGCTCAAAAATTTTCATTTTTGTTCTTCTAAATTTCGTCTTGTTAATATTTCTGTAAATTATGTTAAATTTTCAGTAAAAATCATAAATTTTCGATATATTTCTTTTCCTCTTTTAGAAATTATTATTATAATTTCTTGTGTATAAATTTTTTTCACGATTTTAATAAAAAACACAAAAATTAAAAAAAAAAAAAAAAAATGTTTTAAAAATGTATTCTGATCCTTATTTATGTCCTGAATATAAAAATATCTCTTACATGTTAAAATATGACATTTTTATTATTCTAAATGTATAAAAATTAAAAAATATACAAGATTTTTTCAAACATTCATTTTTATTTTAAATATTTTTTTTATTTTTTACATTTTCCTCTGAAGGATTTTCCACAAAATAAAAAAAAAATAGAAAATCATCCAAAAACAAATCATAAAATCATTACAGCAAGTGTACAAATCATGTTATTTACATATTTAGGTAAAAAAAAGGAGCACAGGAAAAAAAATATCCTGAATTTCTCCCAAAACAAAAAATTTATTATGAATTGTTTAAGTCCTTTTCATTTTATTTTCTCATTGTTTTTCAGGATAACTTTTTTTTTCATATTTTTTTGTACTAGTACATTTCTGGCTGTCCATAGAAACATAAATACGGAAAATTACAATAAAAATAATTTTCCTTCGCTTTGATATCGTCTTTTTTTTTGTGGCCTATACGTAATGATTATTTTTTAATTGTTTTTTTTTTTTTTTGTTAAGTAAAAAAGTTCAGAGGGTTTGGAAATATAAATCAGTGGATAATTTTTATTTAATTTATTTTTATGAAATTAAAATTATATAAAAGTTTTTCCATTCAATTTGAAGCCATAAAGATTAACGAAATTTATTTTGGAGGAACACAAAAAATAAAACTACCCCAAATAAAATATAAATCTTTTTTAAAAAAAATTAATAAAAACAAAATAAAAAAATGTTCCTTTTGTAGGCTAATAAATTGCATTTTAAGGACAATAAATTTTAATTCACTCTGTTTTTCGGGACGTTTGAATTTTGTTTGTTTGTTTGAACAACATCATTACAAGTTGTTACATTTGGAAAATAAAAAAAAAGTTACACGCACTCAATAATAAAATAATAAAATAATCGAAAACAATAAACAAGAAGAAAATCTGGAGAAAATTGGTTTTTCATATACCAAAATTATATATAGAAAATATAATGTAATAATTTAGTTATAGAAACGTATCAGTTTGCTACAACAATTTATGATACAGTAAAATAACAATTTATTGAACTAAACTTCAATTTTGCTCACTAAGGAAAGCGATGCAAGTGTGAATCCTAAATATTTACTTTTATTGAAAGCATATTTATTCTGAAAACGAAAAACATATAAAATATTGAAAGGTACCAAAATAATTAGTGATCAATTATAGAATTTTAGTTTTTTAATTGAGTTGATGGTTTTAAGTTTTGTATAACTCTTTTATATAATCGAATAATAAGCGATAACAATCCCACAAAATGAAAGAATTTGTACTAGCACAAAATATCGTAAACAGACCCACAAGGATTACATGTATTTTTGTAAGGTTTAAATTGAAAACTTTTAGACAAACACTTCAAAAAGTATCACCAAATCAATTATAACAAATTCGTGCTGAAAGTGGTCCACTCTACACATATTTTAATATATAAAAATTCACGAAAAATTGCTAGTACAAAGACACAATCTCAAGACTGTTGCTTGCCAAATTAGCCCTGTTGTTTTAGAACCAACTCAATTTCAAATTTCTTAGTTTCTTAGACCTATTGACATTAAAATATTATTTTTCGGTATTTGACTGTAACATTTTCGTATTATGTACTCGTATCGCAAAAAAAAAAACAGCTGGTGCTTATTTTTCACTAGCCAACTTATCACATGACACATGTTTAGTTCCTGTCATTTTTTCCTATTATTGTTGATTATGTTTGGAAGTGAAATATTTTGCTTTTTTTATACTTCTTATATATTTCCAAATCCATAAATACCAATCAATTCCATGTGTCACACAAAAATTAAGTGATCAAATATGATTTAAGTGTTTTGGCAATAAATCTTTAACTTTAACACCCAAAGGCGTTAGAATTGTATTGAGTTTTTTTTTTATTTTATTTTAAATGTAAGAATGTAGAATATTAGCTGATATTGCTTTATTTTTCGATTCATAGATAGTTAAATGGTTTGTAGAGAAGTTAGTTAATTTCAACTGGTGACATTTATATTAATGGAAATTATTGTTATAATTGTAATATTTATAAGTATATTTATCTTGAATTTAATGAATGTTAATTTATCTATATCTGCTGGGTCATAGTAACAAATAAATAATCATTTATCAGTAGTCGAATATTTAAATTAAAATACATTTAAAATTTGATTTAGTATTTACAATTCTTAAATTAGCTTAACCAATTGAAGATGTTTCCTCTTACTTATTAAAAAGCACTGTTGTACTCTCTTTTTCTTCATTGAAACGTGTTGGACTACCCACTTCTATGATAAATTTACCTAATCATTTTAGCTGGACTTATCTCATTGCTTCTTCCAAGTTATTAAGGAAGAAATTTTCCAAATTCTTAAACTTTTTTAGTTGGATCGAGGGGTTATAGAACAGTAGATACTCCAATGACTACTCCTACTCACAAGCTCTATTCTACATGTTGAGGTAGTGGTTAAACTTGACCTTACCATATGCATTCTAGAAATTGTATGTCCCATTTCCACTCCAGTAAAGAATCTGAATATCGCTTTGTTCATTTTTAAGAGTTTCCTTGTCAGTTTTGTGCATTGAGAAATGCCTTATCAGGTTACTTTTTTTTTGTACAGATTTTCGAAACTGTCTTTAAAATAGTAAAAACCTAATAACAAATTCAATTATCTATTTCGATAAGAAAAACACAGAAAATTGATATCTTAAACGAACAACAATAATTAAATGATTTTCTTCAGAAAATTTCTAATCCTTTATAGACCTGACGTGACTTATAAACTTTCAAAATACAAAAATCTTCTCGTGACACCTCAACTTCATATGTTCTCATATTCAGTGATATGACAAAGCACTTTGAAAATTATTAAATCACATATGTTTATTTATTTTGTTTACTTGGTACATTGAATATCACTTAAACATTTAGTGCTTTTTACTATATGCTTTTACCCTATCCTTTTATAAATTTATATCCTTTTTGTCTCATATCATAATTATATTATACAACAATCTCAGATGGATTAATACCTGAAAAGTTTTGTATATATAGTCAAAATTATTATTCATAAATTTTTAATGATATTATATGATTTCTAAAGCCAAAACGGTGTGTCATAAAACTGACTAAAATATAAGATTATGACGCGAAGGATAATATAAAACAATTAATAAAGTTATAAGAAAATTTGTGTTTTATTTGATTATTATTGGTAGTTGTCAAGATAATTAAATTGTTGTTATATTTAAGTAAAATGTAGTAACAAATTTAGAACTTTTATTAATGAAAATTCTTTTTTTTAAATAAAATATATTTTTTTTTCTGTTAAATAATTTATTCGTTTATTAAAAAAAACAATTAAATGGAAATATAAATCTCCTTTTTCTTCTTTGGAATTACAGTTCTTGTTGAGCATTTCGTCATCCTTAAAAAGATATTTGATTATATTAGATTGAATTCACAGCCCATAATTCTTAGACTGTTAACAGATTTGATAAATATATGGGTAATAACGCAGCTCACAATAATTAATCAACCCTCGTTGTATAATCAATTATATAATACTAACTACACTTACTTTTGATAATGTTAAGTGACCTAGTATATATCTTTAAAACTATAGTAATTAAGCAATTTCGATTTCGAGCGTATACTTTGCCCCATGCTTGCAGGAAGAATTAAAACATATTTTTTTATATTTCAGTGAACTTTTCATTAGATCATCGTCTAGATTTTCACATTTTATAAAAAGTTACTACAATTTTCTTATATTCTAATTTATCTTGTAAGCATAACAAAATAAATTTCTTTTAGAACTTCAATTCTTCAGAATTGCATAATTTTTCTCTTAAAAGAAATTAAAAATTCCAAAGGTATGAGTCCTTTGAGTCACTAATTACAGTGTATAAATAAAGATTTATACTAAAACATGTTTATATGCTAAAATTTAATCCCATCTGAATAATATGCATCGGTTTTTATTTATATTAAACCTTTGGTAACATAAAAAAAACTGAATAATTTTAAAAACCAAAACTTTACAATAATTAGAAACATCCTTGGTTTGCTAGTGTGACAAAATGATATTTAAAATTTCTGCATATGAAGTCTAGGTCGATGAAAATGGTACTATAATCATAATGTATACTATACGTAAAAATTTTGTAACCAAAAATCATAAAAATAGAAAGGATGATATCAAAAATATACACCGCCGCTTATGACAGGTTGTTGAACACTTTACGTGTTCACATAAAATGTATACGCAGCATGGCTTTTATTTACCATTCCAATTTTATTTTTTTATGTATCCATTCATTTTACATTAATTTACTATGTAATTAAATGTATCTGCTTGGAATGAATATATTTAGCTACTCTATTTATCTATAGAGATAAAATGTTGGTTATTTTAAAAAAAAATTATTTTAAATATGTTTTTAATGGTTTGCAGAAATTTTGTAAACCGCGATGCTGATATGCTCTCTATATAAATTTTTTAGCTTTATTACATAGAAATAATGTCCAGAATATTTAACTTTGTAAATAATATAATTTTCCAACCATTTACTATTAAAATAATTATACATAAATGTATATTCATGTAATATTAAAATCTACCAACGAGCGATAATTGGTAATTAATTTAATTTCAATAAAGATAACGCATGGACATTTCAAAAAATGTTAAAATTGCAATAGTGTTGCAAATAACATTGTTTTTAGGCGTTTGGAAATATATTTTCAAATTTACATATATACATAAATATAATTTTCACGTAAAGGTACGATATGCGTGATTAATGAAATGGACATAAATCATTTTTTATTTATATTTTTTTTTAAATAAATTACATTATTTTAAATTTATAAGGTAAAGTGTATTTTTATTCAACCTCAGCAATTTATAATCAATATTAAAACTTTTTTTAATTTAATTCTATATTTACAGTCCTATTATCGACCTAATATATAATTTCCAATATTGTACTCTACACAGTATCTCGTATAGTACGATGTTTTTAACACTTGCCCCAAGGTCGTTCTAATGAATCGTAAAATTTATTTATTCTACTGACTTTTTATAATTCGTTCGTTCAATTAATTTATGAAAATTAAAATTTTATGATGTCCTATTATCGGCGTCATATATTTTTACTATTACAGTCTCTTACGAGTATAGATCGATAATAGGAACATTTGCCCTAAGATTGTTCTAACCAAATTCATAATTTACAAAATAAACTTTAATAATTATTAAAATAAAAATTATTGATATTATTAATGAACTGGTACTCGTAAAGTACGATGATGGTAACACTTGCCCTAAGGTCGTTCTAATTTTCAATGAATCGTAAAATTTATTCATTCTACTGACTTTTTATAATTCGTTCGTTGAATTAATATATGAATATTAAAATTTTATTATCGACGTCATAACTTTTTACTATTACAATCTCTTACGAGTTACGAGTATTGATCGATAATAGGAACATTTGCCCTAAGGTTGTTCTAACCAAATTCATAATTTACAAAATAAACTTTTATAATTATTAAAATAAAAATTATTGATTATTATTATTAATGAACTGGTAAATACAAAATATTTGCTGTTTTAAATGTATTTGCTATAAAGCGTGGGATTACGTTGTTTTTTTTTTTGCAGAATAACTATCACAATCAACCTGAACCATGTGTTTTTATTGAAATCAAATATTCTTATAAAGTTTGATTCTCTTCTAAAACATTAATTACATTATTTTTTCCCTTTATTAAAATTTTACCAGTTTTGTTTTGTTGATATCATTATGCGTGCTAAAATATAATTAAAATTATAAATATGAATCAATGAATCTTCTTATCTGGGAAATAATAATTAAAATTTTCTGTTTATATATAAATAAAATTATGAATGTTTGTGAAAGGATTATGATTTTAACAAAGCAATATATGTAATAATTATATATGGTTAGATATTTTATAGTTTTGAAAAAGATAAATATATTTTCAAATGGAAATAGATGTAGACTGTGAAAAATGTAATATATCCTTTTTTTATACAATTAGGACAAAAATCAGTTTGATTAAGTGTAAAAATAATACCAGTCATGTGTAAAAAAGCAAAATGCAAGAATATATATAAATTAGTTAAGTGTAAAAGATTTTGACAGTAAATTTATGACTAATGTGAGGCAATTCTCCTACGTACATGAATGTGAATCAAAAAGAAGGAATGATGTTTCAATGACATATTTAAGTTTTTTAAAAGTAAAAACAACAAAAATAATCTTTCCTTCTTTAGTTACTGTCATATTTAATTTACTTCGATTATTTTATTTAACTCCTCGAAAGTTTTTTCCAAATTATGAAGAATTTTCAAAGCATATCATCAAAATTAATTAGAAAACACGATTTCTATAACTTGAAAATAGTTCAATCTCTTTTGATATATAATATTTAATAGCATCACTCTAGAAAACGAATATATTTTCAACATTTTTTTGAATCCAAATTTAGTCCATTATTATCCTTGAGAGCATGTATACATTTAGCTTTTAGAATATCCAACATTTATGATTTCACATGAGAAACATGACCAAACTGAAGTGTTCACACTGACTTTTATTATCTCTCTTAACTACCATAGTTCAATTTCAACTTCTGAACTAAATATAATTTTTCATATTATTGTATTATAGCTTGCCAAAAAAAACTATATTTTATTAACATTTGTAAAGAAAATTTCACTGAAACTTATAAACTGTCAATAACAGAACGATTTTAAAATAATGAATTGAAAATTATCAATGTTATAGTGAAATTTTGAAATGATATAACAAACGAAATGCCTAAAACATGATAATTTATTAATGCTAAATTGTGGAAAACCAATTGTGTAAATTGTATAAAAAATTAAATATTTACTTATTTCAAAAATTTAAACAATTTCTATAAAACATAATATAATTACGGTGTCATGTAATAAGGCCATGCGAAATAAAGCTATAATTTCATTATGGCAATAACTTCTTTTATGAAAGTAAAAGTGAATTAACGCCACTTCCAAAACTGAATTAATATAAACATTAACAAAAGTTTTATTAAATTACTTTATATTATTCATGATTAAACATAGAATATATTTCATAAAACATATTATGTAAAAAATATGCTAAATCATATTTATATGATGTTTTTACAATTTTTTTAATTCAATTAAACAAAATTTAAAGTAACCAAGGCTGTAGCAACGGTACAAAACAAAATCTTAATATTGAGTCCTTTTTTTCGCCTTCCGAAAGTGAAAGGCTTTATTTCGCATGGCCTTATTACAATGGCACCCTAATTTTCATTCATTTAAACTTTTATAAAATCTTGATTATTTATTTTTATTAAACTTTTCATATATTTATAAAATATATAATTTAAGATGTCATAATAACAAAACGAATTATTATCACTTTAAAATAAAATTTTCCAGTCTAGAAGTGTATACAAGCTAGAAGCTAAATTTTCACTTCTTCCACATATTCAGTTAAAATTTTCAAAAATGTGACACTTTTTCGTTCCTTTTACTCTATTCATGCTCCTCATATCAAGAACATATTTTGACTTATCATAATATATAGAAATTTATATGTTCAACATATTTAAATTAATTATGAAATGTATATTTCAAAAAAAAAAATGAAATTATTCAAAATTCTCCCTGGTTTAAGTGCTTACCAGATTGTTATGACTCTAATTGAATTGTTTTTAATATGTTCAGATATTTTATATTTTTTGTCTAACAAAAAAACAAAAAAAAATATTCTGATAAATTTATGAGACGTAAAATATGTTTGCTTGGAGGTCTTTCAAAATATTTAATATGACTATTTGGACAAGTGAAGTTCTGACATTTTTTGTATATATAGTTTTTATGAATTACAATTTTCGTAAAATTTAAATGAATAATAATTAAGGTGGTGTAAAACTATAATTATAAGTTTATTTGGAATAAATAATGTAGTTTTATGAAATCTATGTTAATTGTGTAGGTGTTTTACATGACAATTTTAAATAATGTTTAAGGAATGTATAAAATAATGATAAGTGTAAATGACAAAAAAAAAATTATTCAGAAATTTAAACTGAATTATTTAAATGTCAGACAAAGCAAAGTGTTTATGCTAAATTAACTTTTGAAAAAAAAAAATATGAATGATATATAAAAGTGCTTCTCCCAAGATTGTAGATATCAGGTATAATAACATTTTATATGTATTTTCATTTTTGTAAAGATATTTTTAAAATATGCAAAGTTTTGTCAAATAAGGATAAAATTATACCAGAACTACGACATTTGAAAATAGATAACCCGCAAAGTTTTTTTCTATATCGTATATATTGAATCATGGCCATTAGCACGGTTTGAAATTTATTTTTTATACGGAATATTCTCTGCATGACATCATAATTAAAAATGTAATACTAAATTATAAAAAGTAATGGCACAATAATTAATAAAAAGAAACAAGATATTAATTTATGGCATTTGTATTTAATTGGTTTAATTTAGATGTAATACTTTTTAAAAACACAATATTTCTTTCCTATAATAAGTAACACGGTTAAAATTATTTAATAATTCATTAGTATTACTAAATGTTAATCAATTCTATGAAATAAATCAAGCTGTGTTACAAACATCCTTATCCCAATCCCATTTTGGACATAATTATCCAATGGTTCAGGAGAAGCAGCAAAGTAATTTACAATTAAATTATTAACTATGAACATATTTGGCTTCCAATAAGTTAAACTGTCTATATTCAATTTATAATAAATAATATTTTTCTAGACTTTACAAAAATGAAACCATTTTCGGTGCTGTACAGGGGGGACTTCAAATGATCCTTTAAACTAAAACTTATTATTATTTGAACTGTTAAAATTGGACAAATATTCTATATAATTTTCACAATTTTTCTTGTACTGTGAACTACAAATAACGATTATTTCAAAAATATGGACAATAATTTGTCTTCCCTTTCCTGTATAAAATGTATTTCACCAGTTTCGTAATTATATTAAATTTATCCTAAATTTCATAAAATCAAAGCGGTCACAATGGACAGTCCTAAATTCTACAAATTACAGTGAAAACAATGATGAAAAATAAATCTAAATCTAATATTTTTCAATTTTAATATAGTCTTTTATATCTTAACTTTATTTATATATAAATTGTATAACCAATTTAAACTCTATAGAAGTAACCAATTTATTCTGTCGTTTACTCTAATTTCAATCAAAAAAAAAAAAATATTCTAAAAATAATTTGCATAAATTGATTTGATTTTAAAATTGCATCAAAATTGAATCAATTTCAATGTTAAAACTAAATTAATTCAAATTGCTGTCCAAATTCAAACTATACAACAATAATAAAAATTATATTAAACTTATAATTCAAAATTTTTAGAGGTTTGTTTAAAGCTAAAATCTTTTAGACAATAATTTATTAAATTATATACAATTTTATTGGGAGTTTTTTAGCAAAACTTTTTTGCTGGTACATTAATTTTCAAAATATTTATAAATTCATAAAAATATTTTCTACAAGACTATAAAACCACAAAAACAATATGAATAAAACTATTCTAAAACTAATTATTTCTAATATTGTGGATCAATTATACTAAAAAGTTTACTGAACCATCAAACTCATGATTCTCACCGCTATATATACAAAAATATGAAATAAATGAAACGCGATAATATCGTAATTCGCGTAAATTGTCAAAATATGATAGGAAGTGGTATCAAAGTTGCCTGTAGCCTGGATTGTTATAATATTTTAGGGACAGTTGTTGTCTAAATGTGAAATACTTTTGAAAAAAAATCATGTCCACTAGATTTAGATGGAGAGGATGCACAATTGCACTAAATTGCATTTGAACAAATGTAAAACAAAATAGACAAATAAGGAAATATAAAGAAATCTAGGAGTTTGTATAAAATACAATTTAAGGAAAGAGCTTAAAATAATTTAATTTAATTTAATCTAATTAACGTAAATATTTTGACAGACTTGAGTTCATTTCAAACTTTTCTGAGACTTATTTGTAGGGTAGCCAAATAACCGAGAAGAAGTTTTATTTTTTGTTGTGCAATTTTTGAAAACCCACCGAGAGACCGTGACTCGAATATTCTGTAACACTATTTTGTACTTTTAATACTGAAACTGACTACATTTTGGTCTCAGAAATTTGGTTTCTTTCAAGGTATTTGCTCCATTAGAAATATGACAATAATGAAAATATGCTTCTATCCTGATGCTAAATTTAGTGTCAGTAATGATTTTACTTATCGGAATTAGTATCATTATCAATAATTGTGTAATTTCAATTTCCTTGACAGTAAACTACAAATTTTAATTCAAAATATGCTAAAAAAAAATCTCTCAATTTATAAATTTCTGTATCATTTGATGCTGTATAAATGAATTTATATTTATTTAAACACGGTCTATGATCCTGACATATATACAAAGATATATAATAAAAGGCTTCACTTACACGCGCTTATTTTATAAATGGACTTCATTCATATCCATATATAAAGAGTCTAATACACATTTATGACATTCCAAAATAAACTTACATTAATCCAACAAATAACAATATACCAACAATAACAAAAATGCTGCTAACTAGGGGGAACAGATAATTCGTAGTTAGGATCAACAGTAATTTATGTCCAACAATGTTTTGTAATTAATATAATCTTTGTAACAAACAGTGTTTTGGTAAAAATATCAGTTATCATCAATAATTCGAAAATTTGATAAGGACCCAACTGCCGACCATAATATAGGCACAAATTAGATTATGCACAAATTAGTGTACAAATTTTCATTGTGAAATCAGATGAATAATAAATTATATAATTCGAAAACTAAAACTGCCTGTCTAAGAACCCACTGAAAGTACTGGACTCCAAATTTCAAAAGCACAAACTAAAGAATTTACCTATGTGTGAAATGGCTTTGAAATCGGAAACAATTAAAATATGCTCTAATCTAGGACATATGAAATATTATAAAAATTATATAAATCGGAAATTTAAGCATGACCCATTTAAGGTAGAGACCCTAAATTTAACAACTTCTGTGTAGTAAATTACATTGAATAATTACATGCAATAATAAAATATATAATTCGGAAACGAAAACTGTCTATTTATAAGAACCCACTGAAGGTACAGCCTCCAAATTTCAGAAGCACCACCTACCTAGATTATAAAATTGTATAAAATCGGTTACCATGTTACCAATTTAGCGGGCGCGTAACTTTACTGTTTTGCATGTTTGAACTTTTCGCCCAGAAAAAAAAAGTTTCAGCCAATTTTTTTTTTTAGGATCAAGTCCAATACAACACTCCTAGTTATTCTAACTACTCATAAATTACTAAAATAAACAAAAATGATAATAATAAAAATAATAAAATAAAAACGAAGAATAAATTTTTGACATAAAATATTATTTATTTGTAGTCAACTCTCAATACACAATGCCAGATGAGCACATCAAAATTATTGGAGGTTTTCACATTCAAATTTGATGCCATCGTTTTGGCAAATTGAATAATTTTTTTTTACATATACAAATAATAATAATAATCAATTGTTATTTAAATTTTCAAGTCGGCTCGGCCGTTCTTGTCATTCAATTTCTCTTTATTAACTATCAAAAAAGTACAAAAAAAAAAATTTTTTATTAATTGAATAATTTTATTTTTTGTTAGTTGTCATTTTATTACAAAACCAAAAAAAAAAAAATTGAACTATTATTCAATTTGAAATCCAAGCCTTGCAGTTTTTTAGTTAAAATTTTTTGGTAATAATGTTTTGTTTTGGAAATAATATTAAAAATTTAAATGAATCTGTGAAAGGGTGCAATGGATTGGATTTAAGAAGTAAAAATGTAAAGGTACATATAAATTATTTATTGATTTTTATTTTAATTAATTCAAAAGCAAATTTAATTAATGTCATTTTAATTGTTCCTGTGTAAGCGGTTATAAAAAGATTTTCTTTTTTATATCGAAAGTTAAAATTGATTGAATAAACTTTTAAAAATGGAAGAAAGTTATTTGCGTTTCAACAATTAATTAAATAATATTTAACCTTTGAACTGTTTAGATGGATAAAATTTAGGCCAATTAAGTTTGAAAGTAGGATTTTATAATTTTTTCTTCAGTAAAAGATTGATTACATTTTTCGTTGTAATGAAAATTAATTTATTGATAAATTTTGATTGAATTTTATCTTTAATTTGAATGTGACAGTTAGCCTTTTAATTGTATATTAGAAATATTTTAAAATTATATATAATAGATCTAATACATCTAATACATTTCCAAACCAAGTTGATACCTTTCCAGGTTAAATAAATCATTTGTTAAAGTTTGCAAAATGAAATTGTTTAGTAAACACTATAAAAAATACAGCATTGAATTACAATTAGCAGTGGCAATTAATTCAATTTTCTAAGGATTTATGTAAGGATTGATGATTTACTTGACTTATTTTTCTTTAATTACTAGTTAAGCATTATAGCAATTATGTTGTGTCTCTGTTAAAGAATAAATGACAAAGAAACTTATACAATTGGCTTCTGTTATATTCATATTCAAACCGTTAAGGTTGGTGGTTCCATGGCAGCAACCAAATCAATCTCTGCAGAAATAAGGTCTGATCTAACAAGAGCAGTAGAGGTATGAATAAAACCTGATGCCCAAAACCATTGCACAAGTTTTGGCTAGCCACATAATTAATTTGTTATCTGCAGGACTAATAAACTAAATTATTTTATATTTATACTTTGTTAAATAGCTACTCGAAGTATACCTTACAATTACAACTACTGAATATAATTTATTTATAGCATACCAAGTAAAATTGGTGCCTTTCCAAATCAAATACATTATTAAACTCTAATTAACATTTCCAGTTATTACTTTAATTAAATTGTGCTGTTCTCCAGCTTGAAATTTATATAGATTTATTTAATAATGACAAATTTGACTTGGAAAAAAAAAGAATTTTATTTGAAAATTGGTTCTTTTGAAATTCTATAATATTTAATGGAAATGATGTTAAAAATTTAGAATCTTCCATTCTTAATAAGCTCTTACAGCCCAATTCAAGGTATAGATTAAACTTTATGCTTTCTCCATACATCCCACGTCTTCCGATAATCTTGCTCTCGGAAAATCTTCTATTAAAAATGTTTAATTGGTAGAAATTAAGGTTATAGTAAAAGAACAGATGAAATTTGATTTCAATAAAATTTCGAAAATTCATTAGAATTAGACTAACAACTCGTTGTCGTCTATTTCATTTATTTAAAAATCCTGATTACAAATTACTATAACTTTAACAATTCTTGTAATTACTATATTGAAAGCCATGACAGGCTAATAAAAATATTTTTTTTAATATACTTTTACATGTGATACATATTAAAAGGTTCATGATGATTAATTAAGTATTAAAGTTCCAAACTTGTACAGAAATTTCTAGTTGTTCTAATACTAAATTACTTCAAACTTATTTTAGCAATAATTTTGGGTAGGCTTCAAAACTGTTACTAAATTAAACTCCAAAAATAGATCATCTTCTTAATATTGTAATGACCAAGCTGTAGCTCAATAGCTGTCGAATCCTGGGTAAAATCAAGTTATTGGTCATAAAACTGTACATAGCAGGATGTTTTAGTTTAAAAGGAACTTAAAAGGATCTTTTACGTGATATTATCGATTGATAAATTATTTAATATACAACATATTCAGTGGTATTTTAAATATTTTATGAAATATCATAAATTTTAGTATTAAAATCATAATTTTTAATGTAAATATCTCAATTTAGTAAAATTTTATGTACAAAACAAACAAATATTTGAAAACATATTTTCCCTCCAGTAAATAAAACTGTGTGTATATCAAAATTGGCGGTAATAATAAAAATAAACTGTCAAACAAAAATTTTTGTCATGCGCACAATTATTGTAAAAAATATTTTACCATGTCGTTAAAGACATAAAGTAACTTTGGCATGGTGCTTGTGGTAGCCCCTTTAGCTCAGTGGTAGAGCACTGGTCTCGTAAACCAGGGGTCGTGAGTTCAAACCTCACAGGGGGCAACACAAATTTATAATTTTTTTTTTCGTTTTTTTTTTTTTTTAAATAAAGTGATTTATAAAATTTTTGTTAAAATTCCACTCAAATTATGTAAAATTTACTTTTCGATTTTATTTAAGTCAAGTGTTTTTTAAGTGTTTAAATAAATGAATTTTAATATTTATTAAAATTATTTATTTGAAAAAACCTTCACATTTTAAACACAAAATTAATCAAATTCACATGAATATTTATAGTATAGGAAATTTTTTTAAATTAAATAATTTTCCTTTACAATTCTCTTTCCATTTTTTCGTATGGTTAAGTCCTGATTTAATTATTATTCATTGAATACAGGACATAATAAAAAAAAAAGGATATTTTTTTTCGCTCTAAATATTATTAATTCGAGAAGGGTTGTTAGCTGTCCATTTATGGTTGTTGCATTAATAAATATGCATCTAAAGATATTAATCTATGCACATGCAATTTACACTTTGTGATTATGTATAACGAAGTTATGAAATTCATATTTTTACCTTTATAACAATGACTAAACACAAAGGGCGATTTATACAAATTGGGAAATTGTGAAAATATTATTAACTGATTTATTTCCACACTTCTGGGAAAAATTATATTTACATTTTTTAATTTGATAGCTGCGTATAAGGAAATTTTTAATAATTTATGTATTTAATGATTAAATTTATAAACTATATTTGATAAAATTGTTGTATAATTACATAAAAATTCAATCGAAAATTCATGAAATTTATATAAATTTTATTTATAATCAAATTTATTTACCATCAATTCCACAAAAATTTTATTAAAATAAGTAAAAATTTGA
This sequence comes from Rhamphomyia laevipes, assembly GCA_963920725.1. Lineage (NCBI taxonomy): Eukaryota > Metazoa > Arthropoda > Insecta > Diptera > Empididae > Rhamphomyia > Rhamphomyia laevipes. The sequence goes on from OY987256.1 coordinate 56,533,884, forward strand.
AATTTCCGATTTATAACCTAAAATAAAAAAATTTAAATTTGAAAAAACCGTTAAAAAAAATTTAATAAAATTTTTGACATAAATAATTTTTTTGAGTTGGATTGGAATAATATTCGAACCGACACAACAAAACTTTCAAAATTAAAATAAGAAAAATTGATAGAAAAACCACTTGTTTGAATGTCGATATACTAGTAATGTATTTGTGAACAGTATAGACACCGGCTCGTTGGTCTAGGGGTATGATTCTCGCTTCGGGTGCGAGAGGTCCCGGGTTCAATTCCCGGACGAGCCCAAGTTTGATAATTTTTTTTTTTTTTAATTTTTATTTAAATTAATTTATTTTAAATTTAATTTAAAATTAATTAATTTCATTTAATTAAAATGATTTTAGTTAAAAAATATATAATATTTTTATATTGACAGTGCTTGAGAAAATAAATAATAATGTTAAGAAAAATGACTCATGCGCATTGAGTGTTTTCTTGTAAAACCTTATAAATGTTCGGTTATAAATAATTTTCATTAGAATTGGACAAATTTGAGTGTAAATGCTTTTTGTTTTGTCGTTTGTTAAAATTATATGTGAATTTGGATATGTTCATATAGGATTTTTATGTAATTCGTTAATTTTAAAATAAAACAAGAAAGGAAATTATTTGTAACCAAAAACCAGTTTGTCCTAACTAACAGTAGTAATTATCCTTTTATCTGGACATGGTTTTCATATTTTACCATAGGAATTTTTACGGTTTTTATTTGATTTTTTCTGTTTTATTTCCTTTTGAAATTTAAGTTTAATTTTTTTTTTAAGGATTCATCAATTATTTTTGTGTTAACAGAGAATATTAAATTTGAAATACAAATTTTCTTATTTTTTGTATGGAATTTATTGAAATATTAATTTTTTAAATGAAATCTATTCAATTTTAAAGATTTTATATAACAAGTAAACTAAATTCTGGACCACCTAAGTACTCTCTGAAGGATCTAACAGTTATTGTCATATTTTAGGAAATTAACCATAATAAATCGTCGGTTAAGGGGTTAAATTAAGTCAATAATAGAGGACGCAATTACAAAATTAACATTAATTGATTAATTATTAACGTTTTTTGAAAAACATTTAACTGACACAAATTATAAAATTTAGAAGTTTTTATATGTTCAGTGATTTTCCAAATTTCCCCCAATTAAATTTATTTTTTATATCTCCTTTACCCCCTAGTCTTGCATAGCAACATATAAAATTGTTTCATTAGTTTTATAAAAATGTATATTACTTTTTTATTGAAGTTCTTTTCGAACTTTATAAAAAATGTTTCCAGACAGTAATAAAAATTGAAATAAAGTACCTGATCTCATCATTAGAATTTCCTTCACTTTTTCATTGTTTTAGTCTACACATTATCGACTCGAAATTTCACTCTATATCTAAAGAAAATTAATAATATCCTTAAAAAAATATTTAGCCAAACCCAAGTAATAAAATTATTTCTGGATATAATTAAGAATTTTTGATATTTTGAATTACATGTTTTTTTTTTTAGGTATTTTATTATAATATCAATTTTCCTGGTAAATTAATGTCAAAATTTGAATTACCATGAATAATATTATGATCATGAAATTAATATAAAAACCATTAATTTGTATACCTACCCTTCACATTTTAAACGTTTTTATAAGTTCATTTTCACTTTTATAATAAAAGTCTTTTTAATTTTCAAGGAAACTTCAAATTCCCTTTTTTTTAATACTATAATAAAAAAATGAATCTTTTCAAGGTAATTTAATTCTTTAGATTCTTTTATGCTTTGCTTTATGTAATTCACTTTAATGGGCCAAAATTCATAAGCCGTGAAACATTTGTAATTTATCATTTATTAAATTATAATAAACACAAAACTAATTTTTAGCAATTTAGCGTACTACGTACCACTTGTAAAATTTTATTAAAATTTATATAAATGGTCCTTAAAAAAATGATACTTTTATGTTTTATGTTTTTAATAAAGTGCCTATATAAAATATCCTTTTTCTATATATAAATTTTCATTATTTTTTGTTGTTATTGCAGATGATGACGATGGACGTCACAAAAGTGGAGCCCAATTCTGGGCAACAGTTGTGCGCTGGTTGTGGTAAATCTATCCAAGATAGATATTTATTAAGAGCTTTGGATATGTTATGGCATGAAGATTGTCTAAAATGTGAATGCTGTGATTGTCGGTTAGGTGAAGTTGGTTCAACTTTGTATACGAAAGGAAATTTGATTTTATGCAGAAGAGATTATTTGAGGTAAAAAATTCTTTTTGATGATCAAATTATAAAAATATTGATGTATTTTTTATTTTGTAGACTGTTTGGAAACACAGGAGATTGTGCAGCTTGTGCTAAAAAGATTCCAGCATTTGAGATGGTCATGAGAGCTAAAAATAATGTTTATCATTTGGAATGTTTTGCATGTCAACAATGCAATCATAGGTACAAAAAAATATATATTAATTTATTTTATAAATAGTTTTAGTAAAGTAAAAACTAAAACTGGCCAATTGTATAATTATAGTATCTGCTAATTAATTCTACTCTTAGTTAACTTTCTAACGATGACACTGACTTCAATTTTTCGGGAACAATTATATAATATCTTGAAGCCGCTGTTTCTAATTGTAAAAATTTGAATTACAGTGTCAGAATTTAAATTTTTATGTCGGTTCAATAATTATAACACTGCAACCTGCAACTATGGAAGTTTCCCAAACACAATTTATTTACAACGTAAACGTTAAGTTCTAAATTAAATAACCATTTCAAAAATTGGACAACACGAAGAGATAAACGAAAAATGCTTAATTTACACAGCCTTTCACTGATTGAATGTTAACACTTCAATAAGAATATATTTAATGGTGTGTCCCTTATAGACTTGTCCCTTATTTGTCGGTTTTTGTACCACAGACTTTTAACTTTACCACTAATAGAAATGGGACAGCTTGTAATGTAACTGGTTCAATATTACGGCCGTAAGTCATTAACTTATTTTCAAAAAGACTCATTTCTCGGCACATTTTCCAGAACGAAAATCATTTCAATATTTTTTAACATTATTTATAAGGAATATTTTTGTCATATAAAATTATTATCCTTGTAAAATCTAAAATTACAAAAAAAAAAATGTAATTTTTCTTTCAAAAAAATCTCCTGACATATCAACAAATTAAAATTTTCAATTTTCCATTCAAATAATAAAATTCAAAACAATTATTTCTATATTTTAACAAAAAAAAAAAAAAACACTAGAAAATCTCAAAAGTTATTCAGTCCATTTTTTTTTTGTTATCCTGCAGAAAATAAAAAATCCTGGATCCTATAGATATGCAAAATAACATTTAAAATTGTTTTTTTATAGCCTATTTTCCCTCATTTCGTGTTTTTAATTTTTTGATATATTCAACAACCTGTAAGGACGATCTACTACACCATTCAAAAATTTCTATAAATTGGCTCAGGAACGTTTATTTGTTGTTGTTACTCATTCCTTTAAATTCAATTTTTATTTTTTGTTGATATTTCAACCAAAATATCATAGAAATAATTTTATTGCGGTGAAACGTCAAGAATCCTTCCTACGACCAAGTCGTTTTAAATACAATTCCGTCGTCCTTTTTAAACATTTCTCATTGATATAAACAAATATTTGGAAAAAATAAAAGTGAAGTTTTCATTTATTTTTTTTGCAACAATTTTCCTCTCGGCTGAATATGTTAAGTGAACATATAATTCGTTTAAAAAGTTTTCTGAATATGTCCAAGTAGGAGGACATGAATACAATGTTACAAATAGATAGCAAACAAATATAAAAAAATGGACTTAGTTTTGTTATATTTACTATTAACTTGGATGATTTTGAATGAGAAAGTTTTTAAATTGAAAAAGTCGATTTAAATAATCGCATATATATAAAGAATTAAGTTTGTCAGTTTATTTCATTAGAATGCCATTTATAACGTTAAAGCTAAAATTACTAATATTTAAATGGAAATTAAATTTTTTTCGATCCTCGGGCACCTTGGTGTTTTACATCTTATTAATAATGTTAATTTTTCAACACTTTGTAAATAGGTTGCTGGTATCTAAACAAACGAACACTTCAAATGAGATTTAAGCAAAACCCTCAAAATGTTGTTTTAGAAATTGAAATTTTTGGAAAATGTTAAAATAATTGAACTTATCTCTTCACATTTTGATTCTGAATAAAAGAAACGAATTGTTTGTAATCATTTTTAACATTTCATTCAGAAGACTGATTTTTCCAGAAGTGTCCTTGAAGGATATTATCACATCTACTTTGAAATTTATTAAAAGAGGGCTTCGCAGTTGACCAATAATGGTGTAGTTAATTCAATTATATATTCTATTATATCTAACTGCACAGTTTTTATGGTGTATTTAAACATTTTTTAACCTGTAGCTGAAAAATAAACAATTTTTAACGCCATTACAGTCTTCTTTTTATGACCTCTCCAAAATTGTATTAAAGTTGTGATTCGTTTTTTGTTTACTGAGCTTGACTTTCATCGGTTTTTTTTATTGTTGTGGTCCATTTAGCTTGAAAGAGACTATACATTAAATTATATTTCAAAATATATTCTGCAATAGAATATAGGACACTTACAAATCAACAATTTTGGTGAACATTGAATTTTTTAATATAAGCTTCACCGTAATATCTTACTTCAGCCATTCGAAGATGTTCATAGCTTGTCCATCTACGTAATTGCTTGGAAATACTTAGAAATGCATGGAATGGATAGGAGGGAATTGAGGACACTGGTAGGCTTCCAGGACAGTTTAAAATAAATATGCAGATTCTGTGAAAACGAAGATTAGACTTCAGAACACATTATATTTGAATGTGAGGTGCTAGCGATAAAACTGCTACAAAACCTCGGTAGTTACTTAATTGCACTCTCAGAATCGTGACCAGAATCACTTCAGCGGTGTCCTGTTTTACAGTACGGGTCTGTGCAGTGACACATAATTAGGAAAGGGAAATTACAATAAGCCGTACAGCTAAGTGATTGTTGATAGTAGGTGTCCTTTCTGTAAAATAAATTATATCTATCTATCTAAGCCAGTGCGATATTCATGTTTAAGAAATATTTGATAATTTTAAAGATTTATTTAAGATAATTAACGAAATATATTAAAAGTTCTTTTAATTCGGTTTACCACAAATAGTTGCAACTAAAACTCGAAACTAATTATTACTAAAATTACTATAAAAATAAAAAGAACAGTTTATCATTTAAACAAAACACAAATGCTGCATAAGAAAATCATAAATAAAGGAAAACTGCTGAATTTATGTATTTACTATATTTTAATTTTACCTTAACTTTAAATCTCTGGACCTTCGTAGCTATTTAAAATTCATTAAATTGCCTCAATCTTTTTATAAAATGGCTATTTATATTTACGAATTGAATATACTTTCTTTTAAGTAATCCCAAAATGGCCATAAGAAATATTTCTTATTGAATTATATTTTTATCCCTTTTTTTTTACATATTTTATTGTTATTTAAAAAAAAACGGTGCATATAAAATCGCTAAAAATTACCTTTTTAACAATTCTTTGAATTATCCTCCAGAGTGTAATTCCGATTTCTGCTTACCTTTTTCCTTTCGGTATATTGACAAAATATTTAAATCAAATTTCAATTGATAAATTCAAATGTCTTACATTACAAAAATTATTAGTTCTTGTTGCATTCAAGTTTCTGTTGGTTGTAAATTTCATGGTTCGGAGTTCGGATTGATAATAAAATTAGCAAGTCCAAATATTTGTAGAATTTATATAGAAAATCGATGGCTCCAATGTTCACTTTTTCATTTAATTATAATTCAATTCCTGAGATCGTGTTCTAAGAGTATTGAGAAGACGAGAGAAGTAACTCCAAAATTCAATTCGTTTCCATATTAATAGTTTATTGAAGAATTATTGTGGATGAAATCATTAATCTTCGATAAAGAATTACTAACACAAGCTAGGAACACTTCAGGAACATAAGTGAGGTCTAAAACCATGAATATTTTAGAAATTAGAATATTAATTTATTAATTTAAATCAAATTTAGTAACGAATTTCTACTAAAAATTGTAGAGTTGCAGCAGTGCCTACCATTTACCTGAAGAGATTTTACAATATGGGTCATTAAACTTTCGGACAATGATTTCTTCATTTTTTGTTAAATAATTAATCTGTCCATTAATAAAATATACGTAATAAAATATTTTGGAAATAACTTTCCCCCAGTCTCGTACCCAATGCCGTTCCCTGCATTGACAAATTTTTTATTAAAATATTTAAAATCAAATTTAAATTTTTTATTCAATATTTTTTTTTTTGTTTTATTGAAAATTATTTTCCAAAGTTTTTAAATATTCAATTCAATTCACAATTCGACCATGAAAAATATTAAATATACAGGAAATTGAAATAATGTCCTGCGGAGAAAAATCCTGGTTTTACCAAAAAACACGACGATGATTAAGAAAAACTCAATGTAGTCACAGCTAATCAATATTTAAAAATTAATTCAATATACCAAAAAAAAAAAAAAAAACTTAAAAAAAAATTGGAAGTCATCGTCGTCCACATTTCAGTCAATAATCACGATTTTATTTTACCTTTCTGAGTTTTTTTTTGCATTACGTCAAATCATTTACGTTCAAATTGGTCCTTAAAAAAAAATAAAAACAAAAACATTTCCAAAAAAATTGAAAAATATTTGAAATTTGTTTTTCTATTTTTAATTTGTGTGTGTGTGTTTTTTTTTTAAGTGTTCAGTTTATTTTATTGCATTATTATGCGAATGAGATTTCATTGTACTGGCCACATGTTGATATTTGCATGGTTTTCCTAGCCACTGCCATGTCGATTATTTGATTATTATAATAGTAATGGTAGTAGAAGCGATGAAAATTTGATTTTGTTTTTGGTGCTGGGGGTTTTTTTTAGAGAGAAGTATAAATTTCAGTTTTGGTAAACATATCATGTTATTTTTAACATTAGGTGGATATTTGCAATGGTAACTTATTTCCGGAATATTTAATATTTTTTTTTTCTGTTTTATTTTATTGAATGACAAAATTATGTTGTTACGGACTCGTTTATTATGCATTTAAATTTTTTTTTTAGTTAAATTAAATGTTGCCTATGCAGACCAGTCAAGATATTACCACTGTCGCTACAATTTACCGAATACCCAGACTATTACTGAATCGGAAATAGTTATATCAACATCCCATCAGTCCCACATCTAAATTGAGTTCAAATTCAACCATTTTAGAAATGACATAAGTTTGAATAGCCTCTCTGACAATTCGAACAGTTCCAAATTCTCTAGGGTTTGGACTAGGGCTTGGGACTCTCATTCACATTGGTTAGGTTAACCTATATGCCATCAGCGCACATAATCTTGTTAAAATATAATCCCACACATTCACATTGTTAGTGTCCTGATGATCCACAATCCAACGGATATATTAATTTCGGTTAGCCTCACTTCGTGCTTATATTCATTCCTCATATTTATATGATTTTCATTTTTGCGTCATCCTTAAAAATTCTTCATTGTTATAAAGTCCGTACGCTAAATGATTTATAGTTGTAATTATTGCCAAACTATTTAATTATTTCCTTTTTTATGTTCCCTACGAAATATACGTACAATTAATTTATAAAACTTTTCTTAATTTTACATTTAAATATTATTTTACAGATTTTGTATTGGTGATCGTTTTTATTTGTGCGAAAATAAAATCCTCTGTGAATATGATTATGAAGAACGTCTTGTATTTGCATCAATGGCAAATCATCCAATGTTAAAACGTCATGCTAATTCAATGGCTCAAAATTCACCACCAATGAGTGGTACTAATGGTGGTGGATTAATTGGCGGTGGTGGTAACGGTATGAATAATATACCTCAAAGTGGTCAACGTACACCAGGTGATCATAATAATAATAATAATAATGGACCACATACTCCTACAAATGGTAGTATATCAGCATATGGTGGTACACCAACTCATATGAAATCAACTAGTTAAACGCTTTATATAACAAACTAAACAACAAAACTAATAAAAATAAAAATACTCCATCGAAAAAAAGGTTTACCAAAGATATACGAAAAAAATGGAAATTTCTAAGATAAAAAGGATTTAAATATTAAAGCTAAATACATAAATCATAAAATGAAATGAAAAAATTAATGAAATCTGATCGTTTCATTTGGCTGCGTATTTAAATGAATTCTCAATATTCGTTAAAAATTTATAAATTAACAAAATCGTAAATAAATTAAAAATAATTTTTTATTATGTAAAAGAAAATCATAAATTTCATATTTAATCAATCATTCGTTACAATTACTAGTTTACTTACTAGTAATATTTATTATAACTAGTAATAACTAGTAATATTTTAACGAATATAATTTTCAACAAATACCCAGCTCATTAAACGTTAACGATCAGTGTAAAAAAATAAAGCAATTTTATAAATTTTGAAATTATTTTATAATTTGCGCTTATTTCTGTTAATTATTTCCATTAAAAATTTAATTTAAATTTTCATTGAAAATTGTGCCAAAATAAAATAAAATTGTTTTAAGTAAAAAAATTTAAAAAAAAAATGTTATAAAATTCATTCCTCTTCCCCCCACCGATATTTTCTTATTTATGGACTTTTTTATTTTTTAATTTTTTGTTTCGGTAATTTTGTATAAAAACTAAAAAAAATATTAAATATTAAAAAAATCAATGAAAAATAAAATTTATTTGTTTGTAAATAATTGTTAATTATTTTTTAAAAAAATTAATTTTAGTAATTAAGATAAATAATATTAAATTTTTTAGTTTAATTATTTTTTTTATATAATTAAATTTCATATTTTTTATTTTGTAAATTTTCTAAATTAATATTTAAAAAAATAATAATAAAATTGTTAGTTTATAAGTAACAGTGTTTAAAGTGATGTCATTCTGACAGCTGTCATCAGATTTAATGTTATAATCAAAAAGTAAATAAAAGCAATGTTCATAAAAAAGGAGCACTAAAACAAATAACTTTTTTTTTTAATTGTTTATCGTTTTTTATTTTTATAATTTGTACATAAAATATTTAAAAAAACAAAATAAAAAAATATTTAATAATTCTCTAATTGTTTAAATATTAAGGACTATTACGCACACACACATACATATAATTCTTCTTGTATTATTTGGTAAGGAAATAATGTGTCTGTAAATTGGTAAAAATTAATAAATCAAAAAATAATGTAATTTAAAACAAAAAATGGAAACAAACTAAAAAATAAAAAAACACAAACAAAAAAAAAAACAATAAAATGAAAATTAAACCAAAGAAATAAAGAAAATTTGAAAAAAAATGTCGTTATTTATTTAGTGGGAAATTATTGTACAACAATTATCTGTAAACTCAATTTTCGATCTCGGTTCAAAAAACTCCTGAATGTGTTGAAATTTTACTATATTGTATAGGTTCATTTACGGCTACAGTGGGCTAAATAATCCAATAACAAGGACACTATTAAACCAAAAACGTCTTTGGTTCAGACTTCATATGAAAGTTTATCTCCGTCACATATGTCTGACAGAATTGTTTATAAGTATTGCTCTGTCAGACACATTTTATAAAACTTTGAGCATTTATCAATACAATTTGTCAGAGAGTGTTACCTATTAAAGTTTCTGACAAAATAAAAATAATGTTAAAGCAAACTGGCCGAGTAATGCAGAATTCAACATATCCTTTTCTGAATCTATATTAACATCTGGATTAGCTACTTCTATCTGAATCGAAACCATCCTCATCTCCAGAACTGAATATTTCATTTAAAAACTGTTCAATTTCTTTAACATTCATCTGCAAATTCAAATAATCATCGGGCAGAATTAATCGATTGACGGCCAGATAACAAGACGAACTTATTTTTGGAAATTTGATATCCGAAACATTCTACTACCAACTAAGTAAGATCTTATTAGTGAAGTACCACAACAAACTTTAATAACCAACAGTACCAAGTAATAATATTCTTCATCAATTGCTTTAACGTTTATTTCTTACAGAAAGCTTTAACCCTTTAATATTATGCTCAACAAAAACCAAACTTAAATTAGCATTGAAACTGAAAATTTTTCCAAACTATTTTAAACGCTTAGTACTTATTATTAGTTAAGTAATCTGTTATCATAAAAGGTCCATAAGTATTTAATGTGTATAGGAATTTGATAGAAATTTTGAATTTTTGAAATAACTTTATAATTGAAAAAGTTCTCTAATGTTAAAAAATCATTTGGTTACTTATAAATTAAGAATTTACCATTATAATCCAATGCAGAAATATAGCTAATAAAATTAAATTACTTATTTATAGGTACTGCATAATGTCAAAAAGCTAGAAGTATGAACGATTGTAATTCGTAAAATAAATTGAAACATTTTAATTTATTCAACTAAAAGTCCCTACACATAATATCAATCAGTTGTACAACTTTTCATTCGATGTGTCAAAATGTTATATGAAAAATCGAATGAAAATAGCAGCAATTAAATTTTTTTCATGCAACTATCAATTTTTATTTGAACACTATTCGATTTTTTGAACACTATTCGACTTTTCTATTAATTAATTCACTATTTCCCTAAATTTTTATCTTAATACGATATTCTTTAATAGTTTTAAATTTTACCCTTTCAATTCCAAGAACAAGGACCCTGATAAATCAATCTGATGAATCATAGGATCAGTTTAATTAAACATTTATTATAGTTAACTTTTAATAGAGTAACGTCCGTCACTCTATAATTATAATTTAATAAATTAAACAAATATTTTTCAATAACTTAGGTTTCTTATCTAATAACGTCCGTCACTCTATATTAAGTTTTCTTCAATTCGAACGGATATCCAAGAAATATATGCAGCGGCAGAAGAAGGTTATGATTTTTAAGAAAGATAATAAACACTATAAGGAAGCCAGTTTAGTTTAATGTTCAGTTTAACATCTTGGTTAAATTATCACTTTTACTATTTTAATTATACAATAAGAAATTTCAAATTCTGTAATTTATTTAAAGTCAATCCAAAATTAAATCGTAAATTTTACAATATTAAATAAAATTATTATTGTATTAGACTTTTACTTAAAATTTTTGTCCGGATCTTGTGTACAATTTCAATAACTGAAGTATTGGAGACAGATAAGTCTCCAATTATTGATTATATCAAACCTCTTATAAATATCTTTATATATTATGTTTAATTTAATATTTTCTGTAATAAACATTATCGTAAATATAAATTCTATTATTTTCGTTTTTCAATATAAAATGATGAAATCGAATAATTTTAACTTTCCGAATTTCCAATAACAACAAACTATATAAATAAATTAAAGTTTTCCCTTATCATCTAAGTATTTTAATGGTACTAATAAAAACCCTCAAACCAAGATAAGAATTATATAAATAATTTTTTGTTTTGTTTGGAATATTCTTCATTCGATTTTACCTCTTACTCGCTGGTTTTGTCAACCCTAAGCGATTTATTTATAAATATTATATTCTATTTAAGTTTTTTTTTGGAGGGAGAGTTGGATTGATTTTTGAGCATTATTTTAACCACTATACGATGCCACAATATCCACAAGTATTTTTTTTTTACAAGTAGTGTGATACCAGGAATTGATAACTCATTTTCCTCCCTAACACATTTTTTTATTCTTAACTATATAATTCCTTTATATGAAACAATAGTTTTTGATTAATATCGGATATCCTTGGGGCTTCCTTATACTAAATATTTTGTGTCGTTGTTTCTTATGTAGAAGGAGAACGTTTGTACTATATAATTTTTTTTTATTATTGTTATAAGTTTTGTAAATTCATATTGTATCATGATATATTTATTTAGATATATATGTTTAATGTAATATTATAAAGTTTTCATATCTCATAACATTTTCCACCGATATCTTTATGAAATAATCTTATAGAAACTGATGATGTATGGCTTTTTCCTTTTGAACCCGACCAAAAAAAAAGAAAAATAACTTTTGTTAAATACAATTTTACCAGAAATATATTTATTGTATACACAACAGACTCACAATATTTAAGAAAATCATATACAAAAATAATTATTAATAAAAAGGAATATGTATGTCTTACGTACAGTATACAAGTACATACAGTGTTCTAGGATTAAGATATTGCAGAAATTTTGTAGTGTATAAATCGGGACAGTAAATATTGGAGGGATTATGGTAATGTTTATAATGAAGTCAAAGTTAAAATGACTTTTCTATAGAAAATATGCTTATATCCTTTTTATTTTTTATTTAACTAATAACTTATATGTATTTAAACTTTCTTAATACTTTCTATATTTCTCTAGGCGATTTTGTTTTCTTTGGATACGTAATACGTATAGATTAAAATAGATGGCATTTTATATACAATTTATATTTCCGACATGAACAATATAATAATAATTTGTTAAAAACTTTTTTTTTGTATATTATATTTATAATCTTTAAAAATTATATAAAAAGTTTTAATATTTAAATACTTTTTGGCAAGATATTTATTATAATTTTCTTTATATATTATTATAATTGCCAGGATCATAAAATTTATTCCACTTTTGTAAAATTTATGTTTATATAAGAAAAAGAATATGTAGTGTTAAATTAATGCTGAAAGGTAAAAGATATCATTTAATTTGTGAAAGTTTTCTAATCCCTAGATATTTTTATCGAAAAATTTTATATTATATTATGATAATTTATTATAAAATATGTAAAATATGCGTAGATGTTGTAAAAATAATGAATTATGGTAAGAATTTTGAACATAAATACATATCGTAAATATCTAAACATTTTAAAATGTATATAGGAAATTTTGTAAGTAATCAAAGAATATAATTTTTGAATTGGAAAGATTTTGATAAATTACAAGGATATCATTTGCACAGAGGTGAGTATATACAAAACATTACATCTATAGGCTAATTATAAATGAAATCCTGATGTAAAAAATTCCAATTGTTTCAATTAGAATTGATAAATTTGAATACCAAAGTAATATTTTATTAATCCAACAGAGATTTATGAAATTTGGCAACTGCGGTAGTGAGAAATATAAAGAATTTATTGTAGCGAAATGCTATTTAATAAAGCATAATTTTTGTTTATAATAATTACATAAAGTGTTGGTTCTATTCCACGTCAATGAAAATGGTCATTTTCTATATGAATTTGACTGAGAAAAGAGCTTAATTGACTTGGAAATGCTTTCTAAAGACCAGATGTTTTAAAGACTAAGTTTTGCCCTTACAATTCAAGAAAAATTTAAAACCCAAAAGCAAATAATTGAATTTTTCTATTACTATTCATGAAGTAGAGCACGAATTATTGAAAAAATTGAGATTATTGTCTGTATGTTAATTCTGCGTGAATTTTCCAGACTTAAGTATAAAAGTTGTAAAAGAAAATCATGAATTTTTCAAGTTTATTTTATGTTTTATTCATAAATAGAATCGATAAACTCTTTTCCATGGACTTGAACCGCCTCTTTATAAGAAGGTGTTCATGATTTCACATTTATAAATACATGGCTTCGAATTATTTTGAATGTTTTATTTTAATTTTTAAGTAAAAACTCGTAATTTCATTATTCCATATTATCAATTAAAAACGACTGCGTTTCAATCATGAGAGTTCTAAACGTCTATCTTAATTGTTCACGATAATTTCGCGTCCTGGATGATTCATTCCCAGCTTTCTTTTTATCACTCACACAAACCATATAAAATATTCTACTACAAAAATTATAAATTTTGAGAATCAAGTACATATATATAAATATTTCCAATTAAATTTATGATAATTAAATAAAATAGTCAAAATTATAAATCTTAATTGAATTTTGAAAAAGCACCAGTTAATATTTTCCTAAATCGATTAAAATTTATTTACCAAAAATTAAATCTTAAATCCAATATAATAAAAATATATAGCGCCAGCTTATTCACTCACATATTTTACGATATATTATTTCATAGCTGCTGCTACAATATTGTCCTCAAATTTTTTGAATCTGTCAACCATATAAATATAACTGGCAATATATATATGGTAAAAATAAATTGTTTTAATTTTCAATGCGGTCAAGTTTTAATGAAAATCTGCATACGACAAGTACAAACGATGAAATATAATTTTGTATATAGTACTACAAAATTTATATATTTATTTAAAAAAGGGCTAATGATATATATATATATGAGTACCATATAGTAAAAAAAAAAAACAATTTTTTTATCCCTAATTAGATTTAACATCAACCAAGTGACGCGCCTTGATTAATGATACTTTACTATGTCCATGCTAAATTTATTTTAATTTAGAAATTTTGTTGTTCGGTTTATTCTGGCTTGTTATTATCCTACTACTATGAAATGAAGAGGACACATTCTCCTCTATGCATTTAACTTAATTCAACCGAAAATGACATATTCACAACAGGAACCGTCGTCTAGTTTTCTATATAATATTTTTGTTTTTTTATATTATATTGAAAATTTTAAAATGCTTATGATCAAAATAAACGGCATTGGTTGTATAACAAAAATCATTTTAATGTTTATTTCAAGTACACTTATAAATATTACGTTCCATATCCATGTCTTTTAAAATATAATATAAAAAAATAGAACAACTGCAACATGCCAAATAAACCGATACTATATAACGATTAAATATAAGTGACACTACTGAAATATCAGTGTCGTAATAAGGAAATATTTTGTGTCATGGTCATCTATATAATTTAATTTAAATTTACTATTTTTTGGGACTTTTGTTGTACTAGCAACTAGTACAAACTAGAAGGACTAAAAACTTCAGACGAATATCATTATTGGAAACGAAAAGTGTCAAGTTGAATTCTTTAGAATTTGATCTCCTGGCTTTTCATTTTCAGAAGTATTTGTAAGTATTACAAAATAGATTGACCCGCAAATTAATTTTCATACTTTTTAATTTTAATTTTAAATCAAACCAAAATAGATGAATATAATTTAGAAGTTAATTTTCTAGTACAAGTACAAAGCTAGAAAATTAATATTAAACCAATATTTTTTTAAAAATTATTTTGTTTTTGTAATTTTTAACCCTGACCCAGGCACAAGAAACCACGACCCTGGTAAAAAATAAAATATACATACAAAAATTTGTCAATATAGAGAAGGGGGAACAATCTGAAGGGCTGTTTAAATTAATGGGAAAAGATTTAAATAAATATTGGTGATGCTACTTATAAGGGTGTTTAAAATCCATAGGGTGGTTTTTTTTATTAATATATGCTGCCAAAATAATGTTATGGTCAACAATAACGCGGATTTGAAATTTTGTTGCGTACATTTATATTTATTATTTAATACCTAAAAAAACCAAAAGAATTCCATATGTTCCCATGATATCAGAAAATTGATATTTAATAACATCGTTAAATTTAATTTTTATGAAACTATAAAATATCAATAATTATTAACATAAAAAATTTAGTTTTAATCCAATTTGAATTTATTTACTTGGAATAAACGATTTATTTATTAATTACCATATAAATTTGACCATTAAATAAATAATTAAATTATTTTAAAATTTATGCAAATTAAAATTCAATATATTTTTGAAACTTATGGGAAATAACATAATCTATGCTTTTGACTTATGAATAGAATTTAAACGATTATGGGCTATTATTAATAAGGCGATATGTAGAATTGATATTGATACAATTATTAAGATTGAAGATTTAGTTAATCAACAAAATCTAGGTAAAGATGTTAATAAATTATTAAATAAATTCTATATTATATTTTATTTTAAAATTGCAGTTGGTGGTGGTAGTTTCAGTTTGCTATGCTATGATGTGCCAAAATTACTAATAGAGTTGGTACCAATTACATTTTTCTAATTATTTGTAGCATTATCTACTGCAAATCTTCCTCAACTCTTCGAAATAAATCAGTTTTGTTAAAAAGAAAAGCTATGATTATAATATGAGATTAGTAATTATTGTGTAGGTTCTCTTAAAGATATTTGACCTCAGGGTAAAATACGTTCTATGAAGGCTGTTCGTATTACTGAAAATAATAAAATTACTCTGGCCAGTCAAGTTGGAGGATATAAATAAAGTTTACAAAAATTACTTGTTCAGTAAACAGTGCCAAATGTACCTCATAATTAACATTATACCAGAACATTTAAAAATTATGCCTTTTGGATTAGGTTCGTCGAAGGGTTTGAAGGGAAGGAATGGTAACAAAAACGAGAGTATGTTGTATACTCCGCATGATGGCTTATTCTATGCTAAACCATATTCCAATATACCTGTCTCATGAACGTCTAGATTGTTTAAACCTGCTCGCCTCAAAAAATATCGCTCCAAACATTTAAATCCTTCATATCTTACCGAAGCGCAGTGTCAAAGCATTGTTTATTCTTCGTCCTCGCTTCCTTTACTTATCGAGCTTACCGTTAAACGTTAAACCTAATGTTATCGCATGTTTACTGAGTTGAATATGACCAGTAGCTACCACGGTATAGCCTTTTGACTATTATACTTTACTGATTATTTCATAATCTTTATTATTTTCAGTCGCAAGAAAGAATCGCTACACAGGACTATAAAAATAAAATTGATCAGACATTAATATGTCAATTTTAGCTTAAGTTCAAAATTTAACACATCACACAATTTTCACGATTCATGAGTTGCTGATAAATTTTAAAATTTCCTCAATTTGGTTAAAGATTTATAACTCAACGACTTACGACTGAGGAAAATCTTGATTTTCCTGAATTAAGATTTTAAATAAATAAAATAAAGCTGACAAAGAAATTTAATTGTTTTTAAGTATAATTTAAATAACAAAATATTTAAGTATTTTTCAAATTACTCAAATATTTTTACATATTTTGGTATACGTACTTGATTATCGGACAACTAAATATAATTAACCCAATTGAACAATAAAATTTTTTTTATTGGATTTCCAAAAAAATAAAATGAATTATATTTTATTATATTTTAAATATTATTTAAAATTAAATTATATTTGTGACCAACAGGAGGAAATAATCCGCGAAATGATTATCGTCTCTGTGGGTAATTTTAAATAATAATAATTTTATTCACTGAAATGTGAACTGATTACGTTTTTATAATGTTTACATTGTGGAATTTTATTTATTTTCCACAAATTATTAAACATTTTATTAATGCCACCATCGACCGGAGTTTATATACAAAAAAATTTAACAATGTAAAATTATTATATAATTTCCGAATTTATTGCCATCATTTTCGACATATAATTGAGTTTTTTTTTTAAACATTTCTCTGGTCTATTTCAATTACGGATGAGTAAATAATTCCTTTTCATAATTGTGCCATACGTGGATAATCTAAATATAAAATGACATGAATGAATTTTCCATAATTGATTATAGAAAATTTAATTGATTTAATAATCAAAATGAAAATTTTCATTTATTGTTTTTTTGTTATTTGTTTCGTTGAAAAATCTAAAAATTAATATTCTGTTTGTTAATTTCATTTTGATGATAGGAACATCATAAAATAATTAATTTTTAATTTGAATTACCGATTAATTTATGGAAATTTTGTTGGTTTTTTTAGGATAATTAAATGGTAAGGGGTCAACAGATAATGTACATAATTTGTTGAACAAATCAGAGATAATATTGACAGGAAAAAACTTAATTAACTTTTATATTACATAGTAACTACTAATGATTTTTTTTGAATTTTCAGGATGAATGGCTTCAGCTCATATGTTTTTTGAAGTTTTATTATTTTAAAAACGAATGAATTACCTAGAGAAGAAATGCAATTACAAGTTATATCGAAATCAGCTGCTAAACACTTTTTTGAATAAGAAAACCTATCACAAGATTTTGTCATAACCTACCATTTGAAGTTTAAAGATAAAGTTGTAATCTTGAGAGTCTTGGCCTTCTTAATACTTCTATATTTTTAGTTACTACAATCCAACCAAGCAACAAGCAACAATAACATTCTTAAAGTACTCCGATTTGACAAGCAGTGCCATAGTAATTTCTAAAATTCCTTGGATCGCATAGTGTTATATTCGCTGTAATGCGACCTTGACACTTAGGTATAATTTGGTTGGAAGTTCACATAATTTATTACGTTTACATTTTTTCAGCATTATGTAAATTTGATACGTTTCCTATTCTCTAAAGCCTCATTTCTAACACACGCAAGACACATAAAAGGAATGGAATATTTATAAGATGCGTACGAATGTTACGAATTCCAAATGTAACATTTTGTTAACTTTAGCACATGTAGAAATTAAAATTAAAAATAGTTTTATTAAAAATAAAATAAACGAAATTGTTTTGTTTGCATTCCCGTCTAATTAATAAATAATTTCGTTCCGATTCTTCCGTCTGTTATAAAACCCTATAAACATTTTCTTAAATTCTTACCTTTCTTAACTTCCAAATGTCTTGCGTGCTTGCGTGTATTATAAATTACGCATAATACATAAAATTATTGAAATTTAATAACAATATTATTAATTATATAAATAAATATTTGTTTGTAACAAATTGTTATAACATATTTTCTATAATAATTCCAATTTTTCCAATTAATGGTTAACGCTTAAATGACCCTACTATTTAGTAGAAAGAAAAAAATACTTTCAAGTATATTTTCCCTTCATTAACTCTATAATTTCCCTCAAAAATTTTAACATTTATTTTACTATATCTTTGTATAATGGAAACAGAAAATAATAAATTGACTATGCGGGAGTAAAATCAAAAGATAATGACAATGACGGATTTGCTAATTTAACCACACATTTCTCATCTAATAATTTTCACTGTTTAACTAAAACATAATATCCAATATATATTTATTTCAGTCAATGTAAAGATTAACCCCCCGATTAACATAATTGTTCTCTATTCGATTAATAGTATAGCGATTCAGTTTTAGAAAAGCAAATTTGATAAGGATTAGTTATGCTCCCATACATTATAGATAAAAACGATATTAGCAAAACAAAAGGCACAATGTAACTGATATTTAATATTAGGTTAGCATAAATACAAAAAAAAACTGTTTTTAGATGAGGCGAATTATGTTGTGGGGTCGCTTTTCCAAACTCAAAAAAAAAAAGAACAACAACAAGATAAATTAAGTCATTAGTTGGCAGCATTTTGGCCCAGACAACAGGGAATAAATTGCTAAACATTCTTTTTATTTTTTTAGGATTAGCTATATAGCCTGGTAGCCTGGAGGTAAAAACTGTTTTGTATTGGGTGTATTATTTTTTTCGGTAAATAATGCTTTCTGATTAAAAGTTTTCTATTTGTTATTCTGTGAATTTTCTCAGGATAGAATCTTTTGTTAAATTTTCTTAAAACTAAATGGATTTTTACATTTGAAACATTGCTAGATCCAAGAAGGTATCTTAGAAATAAAGAACATATAAATGTTCCATAGGAAGAAATAGTATAAATGGAATTAAAGTATTTATAAAAGTAAATTGTATTTATCACGTATAATTATTTGTGGTTAATTATTTTCAAGGATTTCTGTGAAAATTGCTATTTTAAATGGGGTAATTACTTTCATTCAATGTTTAGTCTTTATTTTTGGATTCAAGGAAGGAAATTTACAAAAAAAAATGTTTAGGTAAATACTCGAATTATATATAGAAAAGAATCATATAGAAAAGGATCTAGTTTAGTAAATCTACGTAAATTTTATTGATTAAATTAGTAAGGTATTTTATGGATATTAAAAAATATTGAATTAAATTTCAATATATGATTAGAATTTAAAATTTTCCTCAAATTTATTGATTACAGACATAAGATAAATGAACTACTAACAAAAACAAATTTGAATCAATTTATTATTTAGTTTAAAAATATGTTGAATAAGTTTGGTATACTGATAGTATAGCGTTCAAGAAACTCACTGACAATCTAAAAAGATGTATCCACTAACAAACAATTAAGTTAGTTCGAGAATCGTTTAATAAATAATGTTAAGCTACGACACTATCAGGAAAAGTTGATTCAGTAGGTTCAGATTGTTTGTTTTACTTAATGGACCAAAGAACTGCGGATCATATCTTATACAACTACATACGAAACTTTGCCCTGCTCAACTGTAATTTAGGATCAGCAACGATCAATCGTTATCATTAAACTACATTTTGTATTTTTAAATGACAAGGATTTATTCGTTACAGATCTTAGAATTCTTTCTCTGCTAGCGGTAAGAGATTTTCTGATTGAGGTTCTGATTTAGATGAAAGTTAAAGATTTCAAATAACTCACAGCTTTTGCATATGGTTTAAAATATTTTTTACACATAATATCTTATTCGAAACCTCCATTTTACAACTCTATATAAAAATGTATATTCCAATGTTCTTCAATCTATGTTTCGCTGAACCTTTAGGTTCCATAAAAATTTTGATAGCTTCCACATAAACAATTTATGGAAACCAATATTTAAAAAAAACCTGTCAGAATTTTCTACAGGTATAATTTAGGATCCATTTGTTTTAAAATGTACCTCCACTTTGGATTTTTTTTAATGTGAGATAACACACACCCCGAAGGTTAAAAGGCATTGGACAATTATTTTGTAATTAAAACAACTTCAACGGATTTGTAATAAAAAATAGAATTATATATTAAACTTAAAAAATAATTTTGTTAGATAAAACTGTTTTGTACTTTCAGCTAGAAACGTTTCATAGGCCGTAAAAGGTTGAATACTACTCTAAAGATTCCATCAACCAAATTGTAATGCTCCCAGTTTATAATTAAATTTTTCATAATATTATAGGCAAATTATATTATTAAGTAGGGACAGTTTCTCTGTTTTGTTTCTACATTAATTTTACTGAAAATTTTCATTTAATTTAATTTAATTTTTAATGTACTTGCCATTTTGAAGTTCAATCTAAAAACTTTTCTATATAAATTAAGTTTTGTTAAAAAAGTTAAAGCAATATTTTTTTATTACCTTTTGTTTATATCATTATTTAAGGAATAAAAGGATTTGGAGGACTTCTTAAGGTTGAAAATTAGAGTTCTTCTTATTTTTATTTTCATTTCCATTTTCAATTTTGTATTTTCTATATAATATTTTACTTAAACAATAAAAAATATAATATGAATTGTTTTTCATTTTGGTAAATTATTCAATTTTAATTTTCATGGTTTTTCTTTTAAAATAAAACAAAATTTTCTTTTGTTTTCCATAGAAAAATCACAATTAAATGAATAAAAAAAATTTGTTATTTGAATGTTTATTGTTTTTTTGCAGTCCGCGTCTCAGCAGGAAAATTGTTGGGCTTTTTTATGCTTAAACTATTTTTATGTTTTTTTTATGCTTAATTAAAAGCAATTCTTTCAATGTTTTTTCGTCTGGAAAAAAATATTAATAATAAATTTTTAAAATTTTTTTGTTTGTTTGATAAAATAAAAATGTTTCCAGTAATAATTTATTCGGTATTTAAACTATAATTGGTAAAAGGATAAGTTTTCTTTTTTTTAGGTTAACTTTGATAGCAACTTACAAGGGAAGTATGTACTTGAGTATTTATAATTTGATACATTGCCAACATATATGAGTTTTTTAGAAATATGATTTACTAAGCGATTTTGTTGAAGTATTACATATTTTTATTTAACTAGCAAATTTTTATAATTTTAATAGAGTTTGAAATATGCATTTTTATTTAGATATTAACATGAGTTGTACTAGGTAATTGTTCTACTGATATTATAAATATGGTTGGTAAAAAAATAGCTAATATAAAATTTACTTTATGTTCATACACTTTAACTAGCTTCAACTAACTTCATATAAAACAATAATATAATTGGTAATTAAACAAGTTTGATGATCGGTTGATCCAATGTACAATTCTCCTCATAGTAGATTTCTCCGATAAATCTCTTGAACCTATTTAAGAAATCTTGAACAGCATTGGCGAAAATTACTTTTTAACAAAATAGAATCACTGATTAGAGTCATCAATCAATAAATGGTAATGTGGAATATTCATTATCTCATCGATTGAAAACCTTGATCGATGTTAACCTTAAATTTAATTGTATGATCTCCAAAGATGCTGTAGATCTAATAGATTTAATTGCAAGGTTTTGTTTTAAAGGTTAATTAGAACTATATGATTTGCAATTAGTAAGGCAATACCGATCACAGTCAAAGTTACCTTGATAGCGAACATGAGGTCTTCTTCAATTCATTTTCTTATTGTAATAACAAGCGTTGTTGGCTGTACACTTTTCATTTTGGTATTAAAGTTAAATATATGCTGGAAATTCACTTTGTATATAATCAGCTGAATAACGCCTCCATAAAAACATATTATCACAATTTAAAATTGAGGCTGTGTTGATAAAATTGTTTTAGAAATTAATAAAATTTCGAAAAATTACTTCTCCAAATTATCTTTTACAATAAAAAAATTCAATTAACATAAATTACGGAAATTAGATCTGTACACAAATTTACAATCATTTTTTGTGTAATTCCAACACCATAAAAAATCCTTATTACGAAATGAAAATATAAATCTTTGTACAATTATTTTTTAGAAGAGCTTTAAGTGTTTATACTAATTAAGTTTTTAGCACACCAAGTGCTCTTAATCTAAGCAATTTATAAATTTTAAGTATTTCTTTTGAAAATAATACCTTCTCAAAGAAAAATCCTTTTAAAAATTGATGTGTACTATTCTTATAACATTAATTAATTAAGATTATATTAAGTGACGTCTATCAAAAAATATATTTCTATATAATATAATATAATTAAAATGGAAATAAGGGTTAAAATTAAATCTAATATAATCATATAAATTTAAAACTTTTTTTTTTAAAATAAAATCATTTTTTCCTTAGAGGTAAGTAGAAAATTTAATTACTTTTCTTTATAAACCATCAAGGATATTGTTCCCAGGAGTGAGAGAGGTTTTGTTAAAAATTTATATTTCTTAAGTGGCGCATAATTTAATCATTAGCCAAAAGTAAAAAAAAAACCTTTAAATCTAATTCAAAATTTGTTGCCTTTTCTCTACAACAACAACAACAAAAAAGGATTAAAGTATTAGTAAATAATTTGAAACATCACTTGTTTAATATTTTAATAAAATCCTTTAAGGATAAAATAAAATATAATACACTTAAATGTTTTGATACTTTTCCCCAAGAATAAATAATCCTTTTGAATATTCATTTATATTTTATTAACGTATTTATAAATATCATAAAATATAGAATTTATGTGTCAGTTAACACAAGGAGCTGAGATTTATTTAATTTCATATTCAAATTTTTTTGAAGGATTTCTGATATAAATTTTTTGTGATTGTTTTATTGAAGGATTGGTTTTTGTGTCAATGTAAATTCTGTAATTTAAATAATGTTAAAATTAATTTATTATAATGGAATTTAACAGAGCCGCCGATATTAAACAAGAAATACATTAAAATAAATTAAATTTTAATAAGATATTTGTAAAAAATTCTTAATTAATTCGATTTTATATAAAAAAATTACAAGTTATAATATCATAACTAATGAAATTAAATATTTGGAACGTTATTTTGTGTCCTAAGCTACAAAATATAGAACGTATGTACAAAGGAATTTCCTTTAGTTTTCACTTTTCGTAAATATAAACATATAAAATATCAAAGCCTTAACATAAATTACTAAAAATTGTACTAAAATTAACTACATTTAAATTTATTTAAATAATTGTTAAATTTTTGAACTTCCAAAGAACTTTTCTACACATTAAAACAAAATTGTGACAACCCAAAAATTTAAGTTTTGAAATTCCATGAAAGCATTTAGAATTTAGACAATTTTTGGAACACTATTGCGAAATCGTAAGTTTGTGCTGCCTTGACAGGAAGCTTATTAAAAAGGAGAATGAATCGTATTTCGTATTCAAAGTAATGGAGTTTAATGATAATGGTATAATGATCAAAAATTATTACTATATAGTCTATTTAGTCTATAGAGCGAGCTATTACGTTTTGGTGATAACAAACCTTCTGTTTTGGATAATTTGTGGATTAGATCCTTAATTACTATTAAACAAAGCAAATGTTGCCTTATAGACATGTTTTTATATATAAAAAGATACTATAAATTATATTAAATACGAGGAGCTGTGGTATAATTATGAAATGTTGCCATTGAAAGATCGGTTAAACAAATTAAATTTCCTTAAATCAATTATTATTGAGAAAGTGGAGATTTAAAAAATGCAAATAAATCAAAATTACTCAGTACGCGCAGCCTAATTTATAGTAATTGCTATCCGATTTTAATGAAAATTGGTTCACATTTTATTCCATGATCTACAACATATCAAACCGATACATTCAGAAGATTTATATGAAGTATTTTGATCTATAACATATTTTAACAAGTTCAGGGTTTTAGGTTCTATCCATAGTTAGCAACTTTTGTTTATTTAATGTTATTATATTTAATAAATGTGTTTTTAATGAGCACCTATAAATTACCCACATTTAAAGTACATAATAAAAAGAAATTTGGAATGTATGTCGTACTGCCGGCATTAGAATACCATAAATTTTCCTGTAGAACTTTGTACTCTGCTAAATTTTAAATTTAATATTTACCGAAAATAATTTTAATTTACCAATAATAATCATGTGTCATGTACGATGTCTGTCAAACTGTTCAATAACAAATAAATGACATATATATAATATTTTGAAACCTCTATAAAAATTTCCATTATTCAATTTAATTTATTATTTAGCTTATTATTATTATTTTGATTTTATCATAAAATATTAAAATATATAGTAATAAAAAATACCTTAATATAAAATTCATTGAAAAATTTATGCAACAATTATTTACATAAAAAAAAATCTAAACTGGTGAATACATAAATGTAAATTGTTTCATAAATATCAATAAAAACTTCACCAAGTCTCATTCAAAAACATAAAAAATATATATATAAAATAAAAAAATTCTGCCTTGCAAGAGTAAATAAATAATTCTCAATGTTAATGTTACTTAAAATGACATATGTAGAGGGCAGAATTGAACTGTTTTTCATCCTTTTTTTTTCTGTATCCCCAATCAACATATAATATACATATTTGAAATATTATGTAGAAGTATTAATGTAAAACACATCATCAATCAAATGCCGAATCCTTCAACTCTCTCTCTATATGGTCTACAAAAAAAAAATAGAAACAGGGTAAAAAATACCTTACAACAACAACAATAATTTTAATATTTCGGATTGCATATATACAGGAGCGTTCATTCATTCAGGAATTCCTTCATATATGTTTAGGCAGTTTAAATATATAAACGTATATCCTTAACAACATGTTATGTAAAAATCCTAAACATTATTCACTGATGTTTTCCAAGTAGTACAAAAGAAATCATTTTTATTGAAAGAATTATCATAAAAATGTTGCTATAGGGGGGAGATAAGGATAATTTAGGATATAAAAAAAATGGTTAAGAAAATCTTATGAATTTTATTTTGGTAGTTGAATTCATTTGTGTCTTCTTTAGTAAGATAAATACTTTTTTGTCCTTAATAAAATATTTATTACATTTTTTTGTTGTTGTATATTTATCTTTGTATTTATAAATTGTTTAGTTTTTTTATTATTGTGACATTTTTGCGGTGAGAAATTCACAAAGTTATTTTACTGTCACAATGCATGAATTATATTAAAAATGCGTTTACAAAAGGAAATTTTTGAAATTAATTTTATACTTTTAATTATTTTCTTAGTTCTTAATTATCTCTAAATTATAATTTCCAAACTTTAGATTTTATTACATTATTCAATGGACAGTAGAAAATTATAAAGCTACAAAAAACATTGCCAGTAAACGAGTGAAAAATGGTAAATTTTTAAAGATAATAGCAAAAACCACGTAGTTATAATGGTTTTTGATTATTGGTTCGAAACATAGAACCAATAGTAGTAACTGGTAAATATATTTTCCATACCAAGGTTGAGAAATGAGCGTGAAGATTTTGGTGTCATCATAAGACAGATTTCGATGGATCCATTTCACTTAAAAAAACATAAAAACTAAACATTAAAAACTACTTGGTCTTTATTTGGTAAGAATTCAAAGTTAACAAATTCGAAAGGTTCTAAAATTGATTTGGGCAGAATATATTACAATATTATCTAATATTATAGAAAAACGTAACGAATTGATACGAAGACAAGGCATGAGAATAGTAAGTACATCAAAGGTAAATTACTTTTTATTTTGAAAAAATCCGAGATCTTGATCAAGTTGATAAAGAAGAGTAGAAATAATTGCGAAAACATATGCCTGGAAAAAATTTAAGAAACAAATGTGAATGATAAATTATCGAATTTATATATTTTGACAATAAGAGAAATATAAAATTTAAAATTTTAACAGGGTGAATGAAGCTAAGAAACAATTAACATAAAAATTATCAAGTTATTTTAATTTCAAATTTTATTATTCTAAATTATTATATTGGATCTGTTTGTGAACATTTATGTTAAAACTTTGATATCTATAAAAATACATATAATTTAAAATTATTAAAAATAATTTACCCTTGTAAGTAGTTTAACAAACAAATCTCATCTTCATCTCCAGGCGAATATTTTCATCAGAAATTTCAAATTTTCACATAAACTGTATCACAAAAAAGAAATAGATAAAAAGAAATTTAATATATCAAATTTAATATAAATTTAATAAATGAATACAATATTTTACAAATATTTGATAAAAACCTTCTTTATACAATTCAAATCATCTGAAGGCTATTTAAATAGTAATTCTAAAGGTAAAAAGAATTTTTATTAAAATTAATATATTTGAATGTCCAAATGTCCTTTTTTCAAATATTTCAATTCATATGTACTACAAATATTTCATATTTGATGTTACCATAGTATTAATTCTTTCCTCAGAAAAAAAAATAGATTTCTTTTTAGTTCTGAAAGTGATGACGACGGTGAGAATATTAGCTTCTTGAGAATTTGAAAACTTTTATCATATTTTCAAAAATATTTATAATAAATTTATATATTTTAGTAAAAGAATATTATTATTATTTTTCTTAAAGAAGAATATTCAATTTACTTGAGTGCTTCTTAAATACGAAAAAAAAAAATGTTATTACAATTAATTTCAAAAAGTTTTGTTCACAAAAATAGTGAAAATCTTTCTTAAAAATTGGATTTTCTTTTGGATCAGGTGGTAGTGAAAATACGAAAAATCATGAATCAATCTGTAAAAAACTTGTTTAAAAAAAATAAAAAAAAACTTTCTAAATAAATTTTCACCGGAAAGATATTTATATGAAAAGTTTTTCAAATCCTTTTGCTCAATTCATTTAGATCACAAAAATAAAACTTGCTTTTAAATAAATTAGACAAAAGAGAAATCTATAAAGTTTTAGATACTTAACAAATAATAATAAATTTTTTGAATTAATAATAAATTAGAAAATATTTTCCTTCAAAATATCATAATTCAAATATTTTTAATATAAAAAAACTATCAAAATTGTTGGATTGTTGAATGAACATTTAATTCGCAATTAAATCATCGATACAAGTTTCTTT
Source organism: Rhamphomyia laevipes (assembly GCA_963920725.1). Classification (NCBI taxonomy): domain Eukaryota; kingdom Metazoa; phylum Arthropoda; class Insecta; order Diptera; family Empididae; genus Rhamphomyia; species Rhamphomyia laevipes. The sequence continues at coordinate 56,561,758 of OY987256.1, forward strand.
AATGTCATAAGTTAACTGTCACAAATTAGTTTACAAAAATCAGCATTATTTTTCCATAAATATTTTTGAAGGTCTATTTTGTCCTATGTAAATATGAATATCAAAATTGTTTACTACCAAATTGTCTGTAATGGGTTGGCATTCTTTATCTAGTGTAGCTGTGAAACCTATAAAAATATGGATAGAAATATTTATTAAAAATTAAAATGTTCTACTTACATAAATATAAATCCTTAAATATTTAGAATTATTAATATTCTTGGACTAATTAACATATAAAAAAAATTATTTTATTTTATACGCTTAATATATTAATTGCATAATTTCAGGCGAAATTTAGTATGTGTACAAATAAAGTACATTTAAATAATTCTATTGCTTTTCTCCTATTTCACCGAAAGATAACTAAAATTTTAAACTTTTTGAGTGTTCCTTATTGGGTCAAGGACATATTGGCACAAATCGTAAAACCATTGCTTTACAAATCTTACAATTGCAGTACTCGAGGCAAAAATATTGTATTAGTAATAACACAAAGCATTAAAAAGTTCAATGAAAAAATCACAAACAAATCAAATTTATTATGAACAAAATACACTAGAATATTTTCAAAAGTTTCAATAGAAGCTACATCATCAGCAGCTTGTAAATCAACGAAATCTTTTTATGAACAATAATTGCAATTCTTCTTTAGAACCATTAATAAAGATGATGAAATAAGTAAGTTAACAGTTGCGTACGAGTACGGTGATTAAATTCCAAAGAATGTCTTAATATAACAGCAACGAACTATATTACCATGTTGATAAAAATTAAGTTACTGTATTGGCAGGAACTAAGGGCGACAATTCGCCTGGTGTTCGTCATTGTTTTTATATGATTTTGGTTAGCTAAATAAAATTAGATGGTTCAAGTTTGTAATACGATTCGATATTAATAAATCGCGGTATCATTTTATTGAACTGGTTATTTAGTACATACTAAATTACTGACAGTACTTAATAGTATCACATGATGACGAGCCTTTCAAGACATATATTGAATTTCTGACTTCACAATTGTCCTGAACAAAAAATAGTAAGAACTGATTTTTTTTTTAAAATCCTTAACCATTTTATTTACTTTTCCATTTTCAATTTCATTCGGAAACTAAAATATCTAACAAATGATGGTATTAAAATGTTACAAATATATAAAAACAATAAAATAAATGATAAAGCTCGAAAAATTAATCTATTTTTCCCCCATACACAATATAAAAAAAAACACATCTTCTTTACAAGTCATCCTTTTTAAAGGACATGTACTCATATATATATATACGTATATAAATCAACGAAAATTTATTTAGTTAAATTTTCCATATTATACCAAAAAAAAACAACATTATTTTTATTTAATCCAATAACGAATGGGATATTTCTGACCTGGAGCATTAAATTAAATGTTATCAGGCCGAGTGCAGAAAATTATCTGTCCTACCGTTTTGTTGGATATGAAATTTTTGCTGGGCTATATTTTTGTTTAGTTCCCGAAAAGTAATTTCGACAACTTCCCTACAACCGACACACAAAAATATTCATTCATATATATACAAAATTACGTAAAAGGAAATAATTCCTACAGATAAATGTCCTGGCTCTTCCTTTCTACCAAAAAAAGGTATAAAAAAAACAGTTTTTTTTTTGGTAAATCTCTATCATATATGAAATTACTACGGAACGAAGAAAGATTTTTGTAAAATGAATTTATTTGCAGGATCATAAAAAAAGGGTAACTTTCTCGTAATTATGTGGTATTTTATATGCACAGCAACACAAAAAAAACGTACCAACACCTACTCACTCAATTTTCTCTATCTAATTTTATGGCCTAAAGGTAAGGTGATTTTCTGGTCTCTGATGGTCAATTTATATATAAGTACATACTACCATAAATGATAATTGCTTTATAAACAACCAAAAAAATATAAAAATAAATAAATTAAAATGACTTAGTGAGGTGTCTAGTCATGACCATAAAAAATTGATTTTAATCATATTTAATATTATATTTTAAAACAATGTTAAATCCTTTAGCTATAAGGATATTTTATGGATTGGGTAAATTGTAAATAGATAAAATAATTTATTTTGGGTATAAAAGTTGTTGGTTATTAATATTTAATTTGGTTAAGGAGTTGGATAGGTTCTATTTGAATTAGAACGATCAAAACTATACAGTCAACCATTTAATTTGTAATTGAAAACATTTTTATGGTATGAAAAATTATAAAAATTTCATTATTCTGAAAGTAAGAAAAATTTCGTTTAAAATTAACACGTTTTTTTTTTTACAGATTGCTGATTGTATTTTGAAAATCCATTAACGATAATCTTGAAATTATTTGAATCTTTCAATAACCTATAATAAATAATAAGTAAAATTCTCTATGGCATCTTAAGTTTTACATAATTTATAAGCTCTTTTTATTTGGGGAGCTGGTAGAATGAGAAAGTCTGATAAAGTAAAAGTATAATTATAATTGACTTAAGTGCAAAATTGAAATTTCATGTATTTCTTAGGATCAATTAATGATAGGATTAAACTGCTTCCTTTGATAAAGGATATAAACTAAAATAATGTAACAGTTGGTTATTTACTATTAAAATAAATCTGAAGAAGAAGTTTTTGGTTTATATGATGCCAGTTTAATTGGAAAGTAATTTTTAGATGTTTATGTAATTGTTTGTATAATTTTATGCAGAGAAAATTGAATATTTTATAATCTTTTTGGTTCAAGCACCATAATAGTAACTGGGAAAATATAAACTTGATTGTGATTTCACTTATGGATTGTGAATATGGTTCAGATGAATTGGGTTGATAATATTCAAATGTTCAAAACAAAAACATGCGGAGTCTGCGAGGACAATTGTCATAATTTAACTTACAGTGGATATATTTGCGTCTGTTATCCTATTGGTTTTATAATATTAACGGATTATAAAAATCGTTCCAAACATATTGATGAGGGACATCTAGTACATATCCTCGCACTCATATTCACATTCTATTCATCCAGGAATTAAATTATCTGACGATTTACTTATGATATTTGCATATTACGACAATAACGCAAGAATATTTTGGACAAATAGATTCTATAGATCATAAGCACCAAAATCAGGAACGTAAAGTGGGTACTATAACGAGAAAAAAATCTAGGATATTCTGGCATTATCTTGCATACAATGCTGGAAATAAGTTGGCATCATGACCGGAACTTAATAGAATAGCATACGATAGAGATTGAAATTGAAATTTAGCTATATTTTTAGGAACTTCAAAGAACACGGACAAACTTTTGTGTCCACTGCCCAGCACAACCAAACAGAAGAATATACTTCTTCGGGCAAGCGTTATTCTCTAAACTCTAGAAGATTTTAATAAGTTGCAATCAGAATTATTCTAATTTTTGCGAATAGCACGCAATACTTTAAACTATTATCAGATAGCTTAACGGGTACCCATGTCCTGTCTTTACCCATGGATTCATAGCTATCTATTTAGCGGTACAAATACTTCGGTCGTCGCTCTAATTTAACCTAACCTAATCTTGTTCCATTGAAAAACATGAATCTGTTATGTTATTTGCTCTAAACCAAGAGGAGAACAAATAATTTACAAAAAGAAGAAAAATTTTGACTTTGTAGACGCTAAGAAATATTTTGAAGCCATTGATTACAATCCAATATTACAGATTATCTTTTATTTAATAAACTTTAAAGATAGTCTAAAATTGGATTTGCAGAGAATTTACAAAAAAAAAGAGATCTACTAAAAAATCACCTCTAAAAGAGTTACACCTACTTTAATTGTAATGTATTAAATGAGCAATCTACTAACTTATTTTAAGTGTTAAATTCAATTGCTTATAATGGTAGTTTCTTAATATTACCTTTAATATATTAGAATTATTAATATCTTTGTATAAAAATCTAATTTAATATTATACTAAATAAATATTTTATCCACTTATTCTAAAGACGAAACATTTATATCTATAATTAAAGTATCTTTCTTAAATACAATTCAAATGAATAGATTAATAAATTTTCATTATATTATATTACAATTTACGAAAATCTTACATTCTGATGTATATATACACTATTAAATAAACTTTTGCAGGTTTAATGCCTTTGGCGCCGTTTAATATATTCTTATCAATGCCCATAGAATTATAATCTACATATTTTAATGTCTATAGATATTTGTTGAGTCATTCCACACCAGATCAACGTATACATTAAACTACAATATGGTAGAGTAAAGAAAAAATTAATATCTTTTACAATCATTTATACCATATTCAATGCTAATAATAATTTCTTTCATACAAAACATTTATTAATATTCATCATTAAATTATATATAGTTAGTATCTGGGATATAACCCTCTATAGTTTAGTTACTATATTTAATTTTCCGAAAGATTTTTTATATAAAAATAAACCACATTAATCAAAAATAATAAAAACCGATAAGCATTTATTCTATTCTACACTTCTATACTCATTTAATACTCTACACATCCGAATTACCCCTGCATCCAATGAATAAAAATCATCTCTTCTTTATAGTTGTATCCGTTTTTTCGGTTTTAGCTTTCCCTTTTTTCCCAAAGAAAATATACATATAAAAGGCTAATTCAATCATCAATTTTTCTTCTTTTTTTTTTTGGTTATTGTCGACCGCAACTCAATTCCGTTTACACTTAATCAGAGTTATTATTTTGTTATATGAAGGCTAAAATCTATATTAGCTAAAACCCACAAAACCAGATATATAGTAAAATTTTGTCTGAGTCTTTTAACAACTTTATATTATGCTGGTATTTATGCGGTATCCAAAATTCACAATAACACAAAAAAAAAAAATAGTATTAATTCTCTATCTAGATAGGACTAGATAGTTTGTCGAATCAAAAAAAGGAATCTTTTCAGCTCAAAGAATAGAGAATACAAAGTTAATACATTCTGTTATCGATCAAAAAATATATTGACGCCAGTAATGCAGGTTTTTCTATAATGTTATATAGAATATTTTTTTTTTTTTGGTACTTTATATCCTTGGGATGAAAATGCGTTTAAAAGGGTAGATTATTATCATCAATGTGGAAAATGAAATACAAAATATATGAATACAAAACACTTTACACGTGATTAAGTTTATGTCTTTTGAGGAAAATATTATTTATATAAATAAATATATATATATAAATACCTTTGTATAAATATTTATATGAAATAATGACATAAAGGGATAGAAAATATATAAGGAAGGGTGTTTGAAAAAGATATCGTCACCTGAGTTTGAAATTGTTTGATAATCTTTATATGATTTAGAATTAAAAATGAACGAGTAGAAATACATTTTAATACAAAATACAAGTAGTCACCGTATTTTGATAAAGTATTGAACTATTAAAAATAAAAAAAAAATATGAAATAACACCAGAATACTATTCTATCACAAAAATTGCTCAAAATTATTAGATTTGCACTTACATTAACTATAACAATTTGAGCAACGTTTTTGAATGAATATTATTCTGGTGTTATTTCATTTTCTGTAATTCATTGCCAAATATTTGTTAATACATATTTTATTCTTTTAGATGTAAATTTCGTTACAACAAATAACAATTCTTGCGACGATATTTGTTATTTGTCTGCATATATGAGATTTTATTTTTAGAATTTGAAATAAAAAAAAAACCATTTTTGATATTATCATATCAGTAGCGCAAAGAATTATTTAAATTATATTTTACACGAAATGCAAATTCTAATTATTAAAATTTCAAATTTACCAATTAAAATTTAAAAAAATTCTTGATACCAAAAAAAAAAACAAAATTTATTTTTAATTATAGCAATGTACCACGATTGGATATCTAATACTGTTTTATTGTACTTTCATTTTTCTCTTATATACCCAAAACACATTTTCCTTACAGTCGATTTCTTTTATGATCAATTAAAATTTGTTTTTTTTTTCATCTATCATACTTTTTTGTGGTTAAATTAAGTTAAAGGAACTGATCCTTATCACCAAGAAAACCTCAATACTATATAACAAAAACTTCTACTTTGTACCACATCACAACTTTTCCATGTAATTTATCATATCCTTAGTTTCACTTCAAAATAAAAGAATAGAATATTAAATGGCAGCACGTTTTTGAATTTGCAATTTTTGCATAATATTGTTTATATTCCCCCTCATCTTTTTTTTTCTTGAAATGTATCAATTTAATGGCCATCCATTAATCATTTCTAATGAATTTCGTGTAAACCATTATGTAAATCTTTAACCAACAAAAAAAAAACAGAAACTGTTCTCATTTAAAGGGAAAATTATTAGAATTATCCAATGAGTCCTTGATTAGTTTTATATATCAAAACTTTTTTCTAATAAATATAGGAATACACAGGATGATTTAATTGTTGTAAAGCCTGTAAAAGGATTTTTATTTATATAATTTTGTAATTGTAATGAAATCAGAACTCCCATAATTTTCATATCACCCTATAAATAACTAAATTTAAGTACTAAGGACTTCAAATAAAAAAAAAATCTTGTAAATAATTCTATTTTATTCCACGCTGATTTGGCATTAATTCAAATTAAAAAATCAAAAAATCTTTACTATAATACCATCCGTTCTTAATTTACCATATCCTAAAGGCTCTCCTCATAGTGTCTTTCTCTTACTCTAATGTAATATAAATACTTATTTTAAGGATAATAGTCACTTAGTGTGTGATAACAAGAAAGTAAATCCTTAAATCGCTAGCGTTAACATTCTTTTAAGCATAATATAAAAATAAAAAGTTCATTCATTCATTTTTCGCTTATAATTTTTGTTTTTGTCTTGAAAGTGTCAACTAGGGAACTTAAATAAAAGCAATTTATTTCCCTTATGTCCTTTGAGAAGAATAATATACAATAACAACAATAATATATATTTACATTTAGTAAAGAAACAAGGACGGCTTTGTTATTACCAAATAATATATAATACCAGAAAACAAAAGAGGAGTCAGAAATCACACCATAGCTGTAATTATACCCCGCGGAAAATGACTTTTTGACGTTTTTCTTTTTTTTTTTCTGTGTTATTCTTTGTATATTTACAGAGCCTAAGGACATATTATCAGAACATTCAAAGTTTTCGTATATATCCTGATAATAAATACAAATAAATTTATACAAAATGAAAATTTTTGGGAAATTCTATTATATTAATACAACAACAACAGAAAAAAAAATGAAAAATTATATTTTATTATTATGACAATGATGGGTACTTAAAAAAAATATTTTAGATGGAAGGAAGAATTTTCTTTAACTAAAATATAATATCTCATAATTTCTTGTTATACTGTTTTATTTATTTATGTATTTAATTCACATTGATCCTTAAGGTCCTTTTGTTTTATTTTGTGTATTTTTGTGATTTTTGTATATTAAAAGTCGCGAGAGAATTAAATTAAGCATTTCATAATAAAACAAAAAAAAACATGGAGAAAGAAAGTAGAAAAGAAAATTTAAAATTTTATCTGATAATAATAAATTAATTTTTAAGTATAATTATGATTTTATTTATATTTTGTATGCTAAGAGTTAAAAAAAGAATGAAAATGTGAAATAATTGTTACCGCTGGGGTTTTGTTTTGGAGGCAATTAATGATATGATTGAGGTAATTAAATTATGGATGAAAAATGGTATTAAACCAACCGAACTAGATCAAAACCAATAATGCAGATAGGTAATATAAGTGATTTTTAGCATAAAAAAAGTGGGGGCTGAAATGTTTATGACAAAACTAAATCCAAACCAAAAAATCATTTATTTGGTTTTGGAAATCTAAGAACAAAATTAAAATATAGTTTTTTTTAAAACCACGAAAGTAACGAAACCAAACCAACTAGAAAATTTAAATGGTTTACTTCTCCGAATTAAATGATTTTAGAAAATTGCATAAATTTACATTTATTCATTACTGAAAAAAGATTTAGTTAAATTAAACAAACTGATTATATGACTCACAAAAAACTGAATTAAAATAATATCAAATTAAGTGAATTCATTTTTCTATGCTTTTACTCTGAATTTACCTATTGAATAATTCTTACGAATTAAGTTATATTTATACGTTACCGTATAAGTAAACTACAAGGTTGAAAAATTTGATTGTTGCCGTATTATCAAAGCTATTAATCTTTAAAGACTAGTGATGTACATTGCACATAAAGCTAAAAATCATTTTCTAACGATCGCGAAAGAAAGGATTTAATAATATTCACTCCATGAACATGAACATAGTGATGTAATAAAATAATGTAAGGAAGTCTTATCTAAACTTCTTCTTGAGGTACAGTCATTTAATAATTAAATGGTCAAGTAGTAAGTAGTTAAAAATTTATAGATTTTTATATAAAATTAGGTTACTAAATATTATTTTCAACATATAAAATGAAACTAGCATAAAATAACGAAATAAATCTACCCCAAAATAGTTGAAGTTATTTCCTGTTTAATAATCATCACTGGGTAGTTAACTTTAGCCTCTTTCATAAGTTTTTTTTTTTATTTTCTTCAGTACAATTCAAAAAATTTCCAATTAATTATATTAATTTTTCTTATGTATATTTCCAATTCATCCAGCCATCTAGTTTTTGGAATACCTCTTGTCTTGCTCCAGTACAACAACAATTTTTGTGTGTCCATATTTCGGAATTCTATTACTCCACATTTGTACTACAGGACTTTAACATCATAATCTTTGAGTTTTGATGAAGTTCACAATATTTTTTCTTTCAACTGATCAATTTCAATGTTATCTGATTATAATTGATCAATTTTCAATGTCATATACTTTTCTTAATAATGTTTCCAGTTAAATACAAATTTTGTAAAAAAGTTTCATAAATATGTAAAAAAATTATATTAATTTAATAACAAAATTACTGTTTTGTGGTGCATTAATTAATTTTGTATCAGAAAATTATATATAATATATACAAATAACTAAAAAAAATGAAAATTAACAAATAATTTTCCAATTTGTGGTCCACAGAGATAAAATTTTTTTTGTTAAAATATATTCTATCAGAATATATTTATTTAAATATAGATAAAAATCTGGAATGCTGTTTAACACCACTTAATAAATAATTGCCATTCTGCGTTTTAAATAAATATAAATCGTTAAAAACCATTATAAAGAGCATGTGGTCATACACCATTTAACACCATCATAATTTAAATAATAAAAGGACATACAGGACAAAACTATATATTTCTTTGATAATTTATATATATAACAATATAAATAAATATACAAATAAATTACGATATGAAATTAAATCAACTTTATTAGCTTTAAGTGCCATTAATAATAATTTTCACGGGGGATTTTAAATTATAATCAAATATAATTTCAAAAGTAAATTATATAAATCAAAATTATAAATATTTTTCAATCGCAATTTTGTATAGTTTATTTGATTAACACATCGTAAATTAATTTCGTAAATCAAATATTTAAATATATGTTTTCAATAAAATATATGGCGAAAAATCTAAATTCAAAATATCATATTTACATAAAATTATGTTAGAATATTTTTAGCTTTTTGAATTCACAAAATTCACAATAAAATATATAATTAAATAGTGGAATAAATGATTTTTAAATAAAATTGTATGTGCAAGGATATTTTGTGGGTAGAATTAATTTGTAATGAAAATAACTTAGTGGTTGAAGGCTTGATTTTATTTTTCAGATAGAAACTGATTTTTTAGCATCAGAAATTCTTGAAATATAATAAGGGTTCATTTGAGTAATCTGAGTAATAGTTGCAGTAGAATCTTGAGTTTCTTCATTATGATTTTGAGAGACCTGCTCTTTTGATTATTTAATTTGATAATAACAACTTGTTTGATAATTTCCTATTAAGTTTGTATTTAAAAGCGGTTGTTGTGTAGTGGTTAGTAGTGTGCTATATGCTGTGATGCAGTCGGTATCACTTTTAATCCAGAGCGAGGTATCGATGTCCCTCCAAATTAACTGTTCTTTATGTTAAAAATTATAAAATGTAATTATTATTTATTATTTTAAGACTGGGTAAAATGTAAACGATTGAAACCCATTACCTTGTTTCAAATAGAATTAGCAGTTCCTTCATTATATATTTGGAATTCCATATAAAATTAATTGGTCCAAATTGCAAGGAAGATGTTATTATTAAAGTCTTATGCTCCCAAGCTGATTGAAGAAGTAAATACTAATTGTGGATGGCAAATGATTAAATTAAATAAAATTTCACTATTAAAGTTAAAATTTATGTAACTCCTATTATTACTAATTCTGAAAATATTTTTCAGTAATTTCCAGTAATATTAGTTAAATCATTACTGATTGTGATTGCTAGTAAAATCCTTTAACCAAATACTCTTATTAACAATTCAAATTTAGCTGTTTCACTTTTATTATAGCTAGAAAATCAAATTTTAAATTCTTTTAAATTAAATCGTATTTTATTTTCCCAATTTACAACTTTAAACAAAAAATGTAAAATAGTTAGAATTACATCAGTGAAATTGGAATTCCATAAAATTTCAAAATTTCCATCACGGAATATAAAATAATTTATAAAATTTTCACACATTTGGGTTTTCCTTATTGTTGTTCTATACATCGATATTTTTTTTATAAACATTTGGATTTAAAATAAGACATGATCTTCTGGGTAAATCGAAAATGTTTTTATAAGTTCTTTTATTGTTTGCTTTTAAAGAATTTATGAATTTTAAAATACCCAAAACAAACCAATCCCCACCATATCACCAGGATATCATAACCCTTCCCTTTGGGAAAACGATTTTGAAAAAAAAAATATTATAAGAAATTGATGAAAGGATGTAAAAGGCAATTGTATACTTTATGAACCGCAACCGATTTGATTATTTTTTTAGTTACGAATTATGTGTTTGCAAAACGATATATAAATTTTTTTGAAATCGATTTTAAATTTTCATGATTTTTAACGTTCAATTTATTTGTTTTTACGAATTACAAATTCAACCATCACCACAGATTCACACTTTGTTTCCTTGTTTGAATATCTAAGTGTAATGCGGAGATATCCTTACATATATGATATTGTTAGATTTTTTGTGTTTGGAAGGACTTGTTAAATATTTATATTATGATATGTATTTATGAAAATTCAAAGAATTTTAAAGGGTGTATATATAAATCCATCATAAATATGTTAAGATATTCAGTTTTTTTTTAAAATAATCTTTAAATTTTTTTTTAGATTTACTTTATACACGCGTTATGTTAATTTTGATAATAATTCAAACTATCATTAATAATTAATTTTAAAAATGGGGGGTTTGTTATTGAAGAAATGCCAATTTAAAATATTATATTCCATTAGTTTTTTATTTATTTCTTAAAGTTTATTTCTTCTAAGTAAAGGGTTCCGTAATGGACTAAACATACAATTTACTACGAAATATTAAAAAAGGAAAATTTAGGATTTACTTATAAATAGAGAAGAAAATCCTCAACTACTGTCTAAAATAAATGGATTTTTTTGGATTTTTTTAAATTGTTTGTCAGAGTTCACCATTATCTATCTATATGTAAACTATCTAAATTCTAAATGTTGATGATTTTTGCTCATACAGAAAATTCAATTTCAGAACATATGGAAACATGCAATTTTTAATTTTATTTTAATTAGATTAGTATTACTAATTATAGAAGTTAGTTCTTTGAATGATAGTTTCAGGTTGAAAAAATTAAAATTTCGAAAATAAATTGTCGGATAATAAAGATTCCAAAAATGAAAATGTCTTCCTGGATGTAGGAATTCCATATTATAACATCTATTAGTGATATACGTTATCCTATTTTAATGAGATATTAATAGTTAATGTATGTATTTTATCTCTGCTACGGTAGCACTTTAGACATTTAGGTTTAAAAAAAAAAGTGTTCGGCTGGCTTATTATTAAACTAAACGTCTTTTAAAGCTGGATTTTTTTTAGAAACAGCAGGAATAAGCTGTTTAGAGCTGATTTCATCTGTTATCTTTATATAAACTATCAACATTTAGATAGTTTACATAAAGATAACAGATGAAATTAGCTCGAAAACCTTCCTGACTGAAGTGTTGGGGCCAGGTTAATAGAGTTTTGGTTTGGTAAGTTCTATTGAATCTAATCAAAATTTCTTAATTATATAAAGTATATTTTGGTGTACTTAAGAGCTTTGAAATTGTGACATTACTAAAATGATATTATATACAAAAATATTATAGATTGTATCAAAATACAGACCAAATAGACCACAAACATAAATTTTTCATAATTTTTTGTCCATATAAATTATTACAATTCTCTTTCAACTTGCCAATGCATTTAACTGATTTTATTATTTCCATCACAATAAAACAATATCCTCAATTACAAATGGTACATATAAAATCATCATTAATTCGGAGACTAACTCTGCCTTTAAAAAAATAAATTTCCTTACGCTATTGATTTAAATATTTGGTCACCAAAACCAACAAATTGTAAAATAATATCCAATAAATTTACCAATTTATAAACAAAAACCATATTTTATTTCGATTATTTCTAACCACAAAATATATATTCCAAATTCATTTTTAATTATATAAATACGATTTAATTTATTCATTTAAGGATAACCGAAAAATATCCAAATTTATATTATACCAAAATAATATACCAGAAAAGGATAATTACAATGTCGTCGTACTACATTAAAAATTTTACCCACAAATATACATTAATTCAAATAATCTCAATACAATTTTAAATAAGCATTGGAATTATATTCGATATTATTAAAAAGGGGGTTAGTCGGCTTTTCATAATTCGATTTAATGTACGCATTGAGCCAAAAAAAAATCTAATAAATTTTAATATATAAATAACCAAAAAATATGAATTTAATATTAAAATTATTATTTATTGAAGATAAAATTAATTTAAATGAAAAATGAACATTTTATTTGATTTAATAAATGATAATAATTATTAATTTTTCTGTTGTAGCCAAACTTTATTCATAAATAGTGTCAATGTCAAGAAAAACTTTAAAAGTGGAAATGTTTGGAAAATAAATAAAATTTGGAAAATAAATAAAATTTTAAAATAAATTTTCATAACCCTTTCAAAAACCTACTTCAAGTCTATGCTTATACGGCTGGCTGACTGCTTTTACTAACTTTTATATCCTTCTTATATGTTGTATACATATATAAAAATAATACATTTAACGTTGAACCCTTTATCTCTCAATTTCCAGAACGTTGCACCAAATTACCTTTTAAATATCTCCATTTTTATATATTCATACTGTATAGTTATCCTTGATTTTAATACATACAATTTTAGTAAGGAGTGCGGCGTTGGGTGTTAAAATTTATATTTTTCATTTAATTTTAATTTTTAGTTTATGTAATTTACCACAAATTTTCTAATAGGCATATGCATAATAAAAAAAGGATATATTTGTATATTTAAAAAGGATTTATTAGAATGATATGAATATATTTTTTGTTTTGAATTTTTCATTATGAGGTAAGTTTTTGAAATGAATTTAGTTAAATGAAACTTATTAAATATTAAATTTGATTATTTTAAAACTATAGAAGAATATTATGATTGTAATTAGAAAATTAAAATTTGAATGTTAAATTTAGAAAAAGGACTGAAAATTACTTTGTTAAAAGAATAATGATTTCTGACAATAAAAAAGATGGAGAATAAAATGCTCTACCAATGAAAATATTTTAGACAAAATATTCATTTGCATATGAAGAAGATGAATTCAATATTAAGGTTTGAAATAAGACTCTGGATTAAATTGAAAATTCACTGTAAGAAATATTCAGCAAAGCTCATGAATATATATATATATATAGGAAAAGTTAGAATAAATTTAGTAAATGTGAGCTGATTATGGTTATATTTAATGTCCATAATCATTACGGCCAATGTAATAAAGCTGTATCAATAAAAATTGATTCCTAGACCATTGATTTCAAAGTAGCCACAACATATTCTTTGATTTTGTTTAGAAACAATTGAATTTTTTACAATTATTGGAAACAATTTGAAATTAGACTTAATTATGGAGTAATGAGTGTCATTCATGAGTGTCAGTGTGACTTATATCAAAATGGAGTGATATAATCAGTTTCATTTAATTGGAGTCTTGATAACTAGTAATATACCCACCAGTAGTTAAATTTCAAAATGAGTCAGAATTACAATTAGTAAATTACAAAAAGGATACAGTTAAGATAACGAAATATTGATTAATTTAGTTCTTTTATAACGTTATTGTTTCGTTACATTCTCATTTAAAAGATCAAATTAATAAATGAGTTGGTTGAGGTTGTTTAGATCCACCTCGTGGCATTCAAGAAGTGTTAGGCCGTTTACTGCCTCGATCGTTTAGATCGTTTAATCCGTGGTTACAAATAGAACAATAACATCCTTTTTACTTCGGTTTTTTGTAGATATAGCAAGAATGCTTATACAGAATACCTAAACTGGCAGCCTATTCCCCAATCGACAAATGTTCCGAATAAACTGCAGTTACTAGCTATGTTCCTACGGGAAGCTTAAGATGGTTGTTCGATTTTCCTTTCTCGTATTATTTTATAATAATACTATATTAACTTACATTATATACATTCCAAAAACCGGAAAAATCAATTTAAAAATATTAAAAAATCTTGAAGTTTTTCTTTCCTATTCTCATTATCATTATACTTATTATTATTATTATGACCATGACAAATATTAATAATAAATTTTATATTATCCCTTGATTATATACGCCAATTTTCCTTCCATTGTCACATTTTCACATCACTAATGCTCTGTTGTTTACTTATTTGTATAGGATATGTTGTCCTTGCTGGCTATCTCATTATTTAAAGATTATCCTGGCTCAACAAAATGATGTGATAAACAAAAAAGAAAACAAAAAATGTACAAAATAGAAATGAATGTCAAGAGTAATCAAAATAAATGCCTAAAGATTTATCAAAATGGACTTCATTTCTTATGGCCTTAGGATACAAAAACATTTAATTTATAACACCTTAAAGGATTTTCTATTAAATAAATTGTCATGCCATCAGTAAAATATATTTATATATAAAAAAAAATTGATATGAAATTATTAGGTGAATTTTTTGGGGGCATACAAATAATAATCAAAGTGAAATTATTGCTAAATTAAATTTTCTTTAGTTACCATCGTAATACAAATTTTACGGTGTGTAAAATATAGAAATTTTAAATAAAATATTCAATAAAAAAATAATTTATTATATTATTAAGAATTTAGAATGATTAAGATTATTTTAAAAGGATAACAATTTTAACGTTTAAAAATCAAAGGAAAATTCATTAAATATATGACAACGAAAAATATAAAATTCTATAGAAGATGAGAAAAATTACAAAAATGTCTTAATTAATGTTTAAAATAATTATTATTTCTTCTTTCAAGGATTCGCGCAAAAGAATTTTCATCATTTACAAAAAGGATAAGATTAAATTGTTGTATTTTTCTGGGGTAAAATATTTGTCATGTCAATAATTTTCATTTACTTTAAGGGGTGATCAAATTTAATTCTCATATTTTTTTACAGATGGTTGATTTATTGAATTATACTACACCAGGAGGTAAATAAATATTGTCTTATTTAATTGATATTGTCTTATGACATACCAACTGAGATTAAATTAATCATTTCTGGACTATTAGCTATTTAATAATGTTTGTACAACATTGTAATTATTATTATTATAGAATTATAATTATTGTATTTGAACGGAGTGTAATGCCTGCCATTAAAAAATCATAAAAAAATATTGATTTTTTCGTAGCCTTGACAAATGCAACATTTAATTAATCATTAATAAGAGATTGTCTAGTAGAAATCTAATGATTCTACAGAACAGTTTTATAAAGTTGATTTGAAAAACTATGTGTAGAGCAGATTAGGTATCCACTTAGAAAAAAGGCTACATTTTCCAGGTGAAACCTACACAAATAAGGTATCCCTTTATCACAAAAAGAATCATTCAATTCTCTCTTACTGAATCCACTTCATTTCCCTTACAAATCTGAGAATTTCCATTATAGAAATATTTGCGCTATAAAAGCGATGATTACTTAAAACTCTTAATTTGTTTATCTCTAGATTTGGAGTGCCACATAACATGTTACTTACTTTCTTTAGAACCTCAATGTATTCACATCTTAGTTATCATTAGACAGCTTTCCCAATAGGCACTGTTCCGTCAGAACACTGGCAATATCTCTTAAATATACTACTCAAAGTAATATTTTTAATTTTTATTAAGAAACAAAGTTTCTAAAAGGATAATTCACATCATCTAATGAATCAGGACATGATCTAAATACAGTAAAAAAATGAACTTGCTTAAAGATTTATAAATTACTTCTCTAGACTACGAAATTCCATTAGATTTCCATTTACTTTTATATGTCAATATTCAGTGTTCCTCTTCATTTAATATTTTTTTTCCAATATTACATTCAACTAATTTTTTTATTCCTTTCTCTCGCATACAAATAAAATCCTTAAAAAAAAAAAATTAATTTTCTTCCAAACACAAGCATTCAAACGTCACTAATACAAATGACACCAAAGGAAGAAGAAAAAAAAAATTGAAAATTTATGAAATTTTTATATTCCAGACAATTTACTTATTTTTGTTATTTCCGTTTCCAACAAGGCATTTCCGTTTGTCCTTAAAAAAAAAAATCCTTTTAAAAATATTACATTTTGCATATACGAATTCTGTCTCTTAAACAAAAAAAATATTTTCCACTCCTGTAACATGATAAATCCCATTGGGAAAATCAAGGAAATTAAGAATAATATGATGGATGGAAATTAAAAATTTCATATTTTCATGGGCTACTCAACACACCACAACAACAAAAATCAACCTGGAATGATGCGTACCAACAAAAAAAATTCTTATCCTGCCATTGAATAAATAAATAAAAAACGTATAGCCATTATAAAAAAAAAAAACATATATTAAAAATCATTTTGATTCCATTATCATCAAAATAAATTTTGTAGAAGTCATTTAACAATCGTCACAAAAAAAAAAATGTACAACAAATTTCCCAAATTTAACTCAATACCAACCAAAAATAGATCCAAATAAAGCGCGAAGAATACAAAATATTTTTGCAATAAATTTTAAGTCCAAACATCCATTTAATAGGTTTTTATAATGTCCCCCGATTGTATCCTTTTTTTTGGGTTATACCCAGAGTTCCGGAATAGTACAGGATGACAATTCTGTATGTGGTACTGTTAGAAACCAAGAGAAATATTATAAAAAGCGCATACGAAGGATTTACATTTACAAATTTATCATTTTTTTATGGATTTCATATATTTTAATGCTTACGTGTACGTTATAGTAAAATGTTTGAATGTACGGCCACCGCTTGTCCACAAGTTTTATGGAAATTTTCGATTTTTGAAATCATTAAATTTATGTTGTTTTTGTGGCATTAAAGTATTTACCATCACAATTGTTAGTAAATATTGTTTTTTTTTTTTTTTTTTTTTTTTTCGATATTATGTAAAACGGATGTTTAATGAAATGTCATGGTTATATATACAATTAAGATAACAATTTTAAGCTATATAAAAATATTATGGTAATAAAAAATTATTTATAATTCTTTTTATGGCATACATTTTATGTTTCCGTTACAGATTTAAGTGGAATCTATCAAATTATTTATTGAAACAGTGTTGCCTAATTATAAATAATTTTTAACTAACAATTCTTAATGAGAAGGAGCATAATCCAAGTTTCAAATATGTAGAACTTTTCATCGATATCTTTCAAGACCAAAGTTAGAATTTTCAACTCGATATTTATGGAAAATGTCTTCAAAAACCAAATTCCAATGAAATAAAATTTAGAAAATAGAAATGGGTCGGTCATACACTTAGCAAACCATCGCATGAAATTTGTCGCCAAGCCTAGATTGGAACCCATAAGATAGTAGGAGAAGCGGTAGATTAAAGGAACACTTGGAGGGGGAATGCTCGAAAAAAAATTGGTGAAACCAAATAAATAGGAGATCAGCTATAATTAATTACTCCATGGAGAGTGAAAGGAATTAGTAGTAGTAAAATTTTATTATCTCTATACACTATATAGGAATGAAATATAATTGGTGACTCCACAAGTCACAGTCTATTGAGAAAAGCTGTCAGGCTATATATGTCGCTTAGTAGTAGATATTTGTAGAGTATGCGAAGACATTGATTCGTGACTGACGAAATCTTAAAAGAATCAGATCAAGGATACCAGGAAGGTGTCGAAAATCCCAAGATCCTTAAATGATACAATTTAGAAATAGAGCAATAAACGGTTTATTCTACATCTACTGAGCTTTCAATGTTAAGTTAATGAGAAAATATATATAATGATCCTTTAAGATCGAAATTATTATAAATATTTATTTTTATGGTATTTCATATTGCATTACAATTAAACTCTATCCGGTGAGGTATAATCATCGTTTTAAGGAAAATATTGGAAATATAATAATACAAAATATTAATTCATTCTGATTTAAACAACAATTTCATATTATATATTTTGAAATATTCCATTTATACAATTGTAAATTGTTTCAGTTCAATATCGCAAAAATTTGTTTAAATATTCTGCATAAACAATAAGAAGAAAAAAACTACAAAAATAAATTTTCCATATAGGATAAAAACGATTTATACGCGATTTATGAGCATTGGAAAGACTTTTGGTACATAACATTTGTTGTCAATATGAAATTTCGTAATTCTCTATTATCGCTGGGCCACTACCACCAAAATAAAAAAATCAACTTTGTAACGATCTGAACAATAGGCAAAAAATATTTATATACACAGTTTACTGGAGCGATAATACTTTCGATAAACAACGAAAGATATCACAAAACCCATAGATTTTCTCAATAGCTTTAACTATGACTATATATACCTAATTTATCCAATTTTTGAATGTTGGAGGCTAAAGAAAAATTTGATAAAAAAAAACAAAATAGCATTTTACAATAATGACCCATACGATCATAATATATTTTTGGTATAATTTTGTAAAGTTTTGATAGTGAAAATTGTGATTTTGGTCATTTAGGACTTTAAAGAGGACTTTTTTAAGGGTTGTAAAATAAAGTTTTTCGATATATGTGTTAAATCCTATATCATTTGCTGCTATTGTCAATTGTTGTATTTATTATTTGCGATGTATTTAGTCAAAGGGTGTACTTAAAGAACCGGAAATTTGTTCTTTCTGATGATATGGGTTGATATTATGTAAAATTATTGAAAATGGGGGACCTATTAGGACATACAATGGATACGAGTGGAAAAAAACATTATTTAATCTCTTACTTTAAAGTGGGTGGATTTTTTTTTGAACGATTTTAGGATAAATGTGTTGGAATAAATATTTTTATAGATACTATTTATTTATTTATATTATAATATTTGTTTCCCAAAGGATTTTCTCCCAGGTTGGGGTATGAACATAATAATTAGTATAATAAAGAAAAGATAATATAATTTTAGGGATGTTTTGAAGCGAATTTTGATCAGGGTTATTAATTATAACTGGTCTATTCTAAATTATTGGACACTCATTTATGTAAAATTTATCATATTAAATTTATATATTTAATAATTTTAATGAGATTACATTCAATTAAAAATTATAAAAATTTAAATAAGTTAAATATAAAATTAAATATAAAAAATTAGGCTTAAAATTAAAATTTGTTGAAACAGAAGCTGTTTAGAAAACTAATTTCGACATTAGAAGTTTGATGACCGGAAATTCAAATATTTATTTGTGAAAAACCATTCAAATCGGGTGGTAATTACTATGTGATGGAAAATGTAGGTAGAGCATTGAAGTTATGATATTTGATTGGGAATTTTAATATGGACCCACCGAACTAATTTTTTTCTGTACCGACAACATACCTGTGAACCTGTATGCTAAATTTCATTCAAATCCGACGATTGGTTCTATAATGTTGCTGGCCACATCAAATTTTCATGTACGCATATGAAGACACTGTTTTTTTTTATATTCTTGGACTTTCCAACCTCGCAAACGTCCAGAAGACAAATATCAGCCAAATCCAATGTTTAAAATCAAGTCCAATGCAATACTTATATTTATTCTAACTACTCGTAATATTGAACCTTGTAATTGTTATATTACTCGGTTACTGATAATTATTGTCATAATATCCTGTAAAATTGATTGAAATTAAAATCTTATAATTAAATATGTTATATAGTATCGGAAACATAAACAAGTGAGATACTTTTTTAGAATATTTCCTTTTTTACAGGTCTACGTTGATCATTTTATTTAACTAGTAATTAAATTTGCACTGCTTTCTCAATTAAATGAATAGTTACATAAAATTTAACCGAAATATTAAATGAATTTATGTTAAAAACAATCTAAACCTATATTCGAAATAAAATTTATTAATTAAATATTTAATAAGTTTTGAAATATTGAATGTACACTGAAAAAATTTTGTAATTTTTTTTGTAGTATTCGAAATATTCATTAAATAATTATACAATTTTTCAAAATTGAAAAAATACTTATAAATCCATTTATTTTTTTCCCAATATTAATAAATATGATAGAAGTATCCAATTCTACAAAATAATTCATATTATTATAGTCTATAATTTTATCCCAACTTTAAGTTCGTTAATGTCCTTTTTTTTTGCTCCTCCACGAAATTTCTATTCAAAGTTAAATATCATTCTCTATAGTAATATATATGATGGGGTGGGTATAAATAAATGATAATACAATTTCATTTTCGCATGTTTAAATGTAATGATAACATCCTCTGTAATTATTATCCTTGTTATGTTTGTTCATATTGCGCCTTATTGTAAATATAACACATTATCTTTCTGAAATGTCTCAATATTAATTTCATCAGCCAAAAAAATACAAAATATAATTTCATAGAATCTTATAGATCCTTATAAAAATTGACCATACCACAAAAAAAAAAGGTTACAAAATGAACAAAAGTTCTTAAATTAAATGTTCTCAACTCTATTATCCTAGTTTTTGTTGTTGTTGCTGTTGTCCTTGTTATTTCTTAATTCAATGTTTGTTTTGTTCATCGGCAGTTATATCCTCATTAAAACGATTTGCAATAGGGGCAAAAAAAAATATAGAAAAATAAAATAAATAACTAAAAAGGATATTTGGAAGACAATATAAGAGAATGAAAATGCGAACGTTAATTTCTTTTTATGAACCAGTTGGGAAACATTAGCTAAGAAAAGTGAAGAAAATATAAGGAGATACAAAAAAAAAAAACAATGACCACATAATAAATGTTATACAATAATTTTTTATTGCCAAGACAAGGATAATACTAAATTTAGTACAATATAATTTCACCTTTATTTATAATAATATTTGTACACCTTAATATAAAACCATTAGAAAATTTTGATGATTTCGATATGTTTAACATGTGTAAATGAAATGCTTTGTAGCACATTTTTTTTTTGTATAGAAGTAATTATAATGAACGTGATTAATTGGTTATCCAACTTATATAGATGAACTTAGTAAAATATCAGGTGTCTGTGATCAAAAAGGTTAAGATAGTATAAGGTATGTAGAACAATAGGTTAAATTGGCTCATTGGGAAATATTATATTAACGAACAGGTTCTGATAAAGAAGTTGTATTAACTGATCAATCTGTCCTCAAAATCGAAGTTAAAATGAAAAATGAAGGGCATCCTGAAATGTCGCAAAGCGAATGAGCGAATGAGTGTATAACGACAGCGTTTGGTCTGGAGACATTTTCCATATGGATGAAAATGCTCCAGCTAAATAAGTCTTTGAATCTAACCCGTGAGGTTAAAGAACAAGCTGTAAACAATGTCAACAATGTGGTAAGATGATGTTGAGCAGATCTAAAGTGGAGCCCAGCAACCACGATTTTTAGAAGACTTTTAACAGTCAGTAAAGGGGTCAGCAGGTATGTAACGCCAACAAAGAAAAAGAAGAATTATTTTTAATTAATGTTAAAGTTTCTGGATAAAAAATGTATGTTATAAAACTTTTATTATTAATAATTATTTTCTGTTCTACAATGCAAATGATTTTATATTTAATCATTCCCAAAAAAAAAAATTCTCTACAATTTTAATACACACTTAATTCAATTCATGATTAAAATAATCTAAAAATAAAATCCTTCAAAATCACAACACTTTACAAAAATCTTCATTAAATATTTATGCTAATCAAATGATGTCATAATCGATTATTTTCATATTTTACCACAAACAAAATCATATTTCCCCAAAAAATTCAATTATTCCACTTAAAAATTTTAAATCCTCATTTTTTTTTTTGTATATAGCTTCTGCTACTCATCTTTGCATAAAATTTCCATGTACAATTTTTGTTACAACATACTGTGACGAATATTTGAACAACAACAACAATTCACAAAATTCCTAAGGGTTGTCCTAAAAAAAATATCTTCCATAATCTATCAGAGATATATCTGTATGAGAGACAGCAGAGAGTGTGTAAACGAAATGTTTGTTTTTACGTTATATAGAGATGAAAAGGACCAGAATAAATTACATACTTATTTACGGTACATAATTGTACATAAATATAATCAAAAGCAAAAAAATGATTATATATATAGAGCTATAGAAACTTGAATGATTGAATTAGCCCAATAAACCAGAAAAAATAAACAACCACTAAGATTTAAACACACAGGAATTCTACATAGTTAAATTTTACCAAAATGATTTTTATATGTATAGACATATAAATATCAAATTTAATTTGATATGATGTGAATGAGCTATAAATATCCTTATATAAATAAATGTCCTTAATCATTATAAATATAACGCAGAAGAGACTATAAATATTGATTTGGTAATGATGAGAACGGAGCCATTCATAATTTAAATAATGAGGTGTGTATGTTTTTTTGAAAATATATTTATTAATAAATTTATGATTTTGATTTTTTTTTAAAGGATTTATACAGAAAATGTTTTTGCTGTAAATGACCTTAATTTGAAAAAGGGATTTATAAATATTTGTTTTAAATCAAAACCACTGTAAAATTATCTTATTAAGAAGAGGGTGAATTATTTATTGTTGGGAATTAATTTTATTGCCCAGAAAAAAAAGGTGAGTTTCTATGAAAAATAGAATTTATTATTAAATATATTTATTTATACAAAATTTGTGAGGATAAATATATATAAAAATATAAATTGAAAACAATTGTATTGTCATTTCCACGACAGTTTATCGTAACTGTTATACTAGTATAACAGTTTTTGTAACTATTATAGCAACTGTTATACTAATATAACAGTTAGTGTATATAATTATATATAAGTTAATATAACTAGTTTTTGAATAAAAATATAGAAGTTATTATAATTCAAGTTCTCGCCACTGAGACCGCTGGCTCGTAACATATATTTATTATGTTGGAATTTAAAATGTATAATTAAAAGTGATGTTAAGGACAACAGTTAATATGAAGTAGTAGAAAATGTCAACATAATTTTTTACATTTTTATGCCATCTATAGGAACCGTTAAGTACTATTTACTTATTTTGATTTTTGAGTATTTGCATAATTCTGAATCTAAACTGTCAAAGAAACTGCTTAATTGATGTTCGGCTGTGCAATATTGTTTTGAATAAATTAATTCATTTTCTTTGCAAAGAAATTTTATCCTTTATTTACTATTTAAAAATAATGAAATTTATGTTTATGATAGATAGAGAGCTGCTCTTTATCGTCTTGTTAAGAATGATATATTCAATAAAAACTTATTATATATTTATATATCAAAATAACATAAATAATAATTTAATCAAATTTAATTCTATTAAAATATAAAAAAAAAAAAATTGTTTACTTTTGTCTAAAAAATATAATATCATAAAAAAAAACTTTGTAATGTTTAAAATATAAATGGCACGTCAATGACAACAAATTCGTCTAATTTTCAAGTTCCACAAAATCATTTGTTTTACGAGATTGTTATTTTCCTCTATTACTTTTGTATAAATCTAAGTTATTTGTTTGTTTTTTTTCGTTATTGTCTTTCAAACCGTTCCCCCCATCATTATTTTTTATATATACCAACTACATCCTCCCCTATACCAGTAAGAACATTAAGGCTCTTTAAATGTTTTAACTTCACTTTTATAAGACAAATATCCTTCAATTAAATATTCCCATCCTCTTTATCCGACCGCGATCATTATCCTTTTAAATCAGTTCAGTGTTGTATCTTTTTTTTCCGCAATTCATCTTAAACAATCGTATAAAAAGACCCTTTGGCTCAAAACACTCCCCCTTCCCCCTAAAAGAAAATTTTAAAGAATTTTAAGAATCGTGCAAAATTCTTTCTTAAAATATTCAAATTAAGTCGATAAGCTCTTCAAATCTGTGCCCAACAGTTTAGGAATGTTAAGAATAACAAAAAAAAAAAAAAACTGGCAATTTTCTTTCATTTTTTTATGGGGTGCGACAGTTTTACATTTTCCACCGTTTTTTTTTTATTATTATTTTTGTTGTTATTATGACAGGGAAAATAAAATAACTCCACCAGAAAAAAAATAAGGTTTTTCACTTCACTTTTTAAAGACTCGTGAATCTTTTTAATGTGCTCCTTCGCGCTAGTGTATCCTTTTGTTAATTTTTTTTTTTATGTTTCTATACGAATTTTCCGAGTTTTTTTTTTTTTTTTTTTTTGATTTTCTTGTTGGCTTTTCACATCGTGTGCAAATCCATGTTTTCTTTTGGTTGTAATGTTACATAGATATACAAATATGCCCAAAAGGCGAAAATCGTTAAGGACTTTATTTAATGATTATTTGAGAAAGTTATATAAAAATTACTTTTAAGAACATTACAAGAAAACATTTTTTTTTTCTTTTTATAAAGTAATAAAGAAAATAAAAATTTATATCGAAAGCAAATGAACATCGAACGAAGTAAAAGAACATCGAAAAATTGTATTTGTATTTTTATTTTTTTGGTAATATAAAAGATTATAAGATTTTTTATTATCATTTTAAAGTAAAGAAGGTAAATTTAGATATTTTTAATTTAAATGAAAGCTATTTTCAAAAATAATAAAGAAATTTTAATGAATTTAATGGTCAAAGTTATTTAAATTATATAATTTAAATCTCAATTTTCTAATCAGGACCCTCGACTTTATGAAATTGGAAAAAATTTGTTAAAATAATCCTTTTTGTAATATAAATTTGTATAATCCGTTGTACAAATTTATTTTATAAATTTTAAATTAAAGGATAATATTTTTAAAACTAAATTATAAGATCATGTCAAATTGATGTGAAAAACCATAAATATGCGGGTCATATTGGTGTCAATATAGGAATTTGAGATTGAGTTTTTTAATAATAAATTTTACGAATACCAAAAAACAGAAAATTCTTGTTTGCAACCAAATATTTGACTGCCCAGCATATTTTCCAAATTGCAGTATCTGGAGGTCCACTGAAACCATTAACGTTAACCAAAAACTCAACGCTTTATGTTGTTCGTGAAAGCGATAGAGTCTATCTGAAAAACACTGTGAACATTGAATTTAAGATTATATCTTGCCTCGCTAGAAATCTCTTGATAAGAAATACACAATCCAAAGGCTAGTAGATAATACTTGGACCAGTACAATTCACTATAACTGTTAAATATATTTAATAATTAAAGATTGTAGCTTTAACATTTTCTACAATTTATAATTCTTTTATATTTACTGTCTTAAGATTACCTTACAAGTAAAATTACCTCCAGACATGACAATTTGTCACAAAAGTTGGGCTTTCACATTTTTGTCTGAAAACAAAACTTTTCCGTTTTTGGTATTCTGCATTTGTTGGTATTCATGCCGAGAATTAATAATTATTAAAAAATCAGTCAAATTCATATACCAATGGCAATGACCACCATATTTAATAGTTTTCACACAAATTTCAAAATTGTATTTATCATGATGAAGTAAATGAAAATGTATTTCTAATTTTTCACTATAATAGCTTTGTAATAAGATCATTATTCACCAATTCATTTGTATTATTGAGTCCTCCACTTATAAAAAGGTTTAGCTCACCTATTTTTTGTTACCAAATTAACTACTCAACTCTCTAAGAAAAACTATTCTAAACATAAAGTCCTTGTATAATAGAAGGGTTAAATTTATTTTCTTGATTTTAATATATAAGAAAAGTTTCTTAAAATTTTCCTTCATATATTATTATAATCTTAAAAATTTTATAGTTAAATAATTTTAAAAACAGAAGGTGTTATTATTTTGTATATAGTCTGTTTGGTTCCGATAAGATCATAATCCTATTTATATTCTTCCTTACTCATCTTGATAATGTCTACACAATATTCCTAGTTTGGTTGGTATAATAATTTACTTTAAAATTCATGTAATATGAAGTAAAGTATATAAAGTTTTCATACAGTTTTTCACTCTTCTGACCATAAAAATAAACAACATATAGAAAATTTTTATATACTGAAAATATTAATTTATTAAACTTATCTTTATTTCACAAAATATTATAAGTTTTTAAATAAAGTAAAATCTGTCAAAATAAAGATTTTCATAATCAAAAAAAAACAAGGTGAAATTTTTGTTAATACTTCCATATGTGTCCTTAAAATGTTTATGTACTAAATTAATTTATACAAAAAGTTGAGTAAAATCTTTACAAATTTCTTGTTATTTTAATCTTTATAAATTATTCCTAGAAAATATCATTTTAATAGCCACACTGGTGAATTTCATTTTAATTCAAAAGAGTGTGATTTAAATAAAATATAATTGAGTTCTTAACTCCTTGTTATTATCATAATATAATTCTTTATCATATTTAAAGATATAAAATTAAAATTGTGTTATTTTGATAATTAGGGATTTGTTGAAAAGACAAATTTAGTATAATTCAGATCTGAAAATATTTTACAAATCAGTGTTAATCTGACTTAGAATAGTAAAAATTCGTATAAAAAATTTGATTCCTAACCTTATATGTATTTGGTATTTAAAGTCCAATTCAACTAATCTTGCCGTAATTTCGGAGAACAGAATGAGAAAGAAACTACAGCACACACGTCACCTGTAAGTCGCCAGAAGTGATACATTTGGCATGGCCAGAAGAAAATTCATCAAGCCTAGTGATCTTGCAGCTAAGCGATTTACAAATATGGTACGGTTTCTGAACGCCACGAGGTAGATCTGATGTCACTATCTTAGATAAGCCAGATGATCACGTGAGTAGTTGAAAAACGATCCTAACGTGCTAATTGTGTTCACCGACGTGTTGTATGGGATACGCTACTTACAGTCCTTTAGATAACAACCATTTAGATAGTTGTATATAATTATATAACGATTTTTCTTATCACATTTACATAGTTAGTGGTGCCTTTAGTATTCTTTACGGAAGGTTATATCATTCACAAGCAAAACATGAACTACAAACAGCCAGACTATCTGAAATTAATTAACCCATTTTTTGTATAAATATTCTAAAAAATTTATAAAATCCTATGACACAAAGTTAATTATAAAATCAACTTATTTTCATTTTAATTCAAGTGGAAAATCATTTACATTTTATACTTGATAATGTTAAACGAATCCAATTTTCTTCATCGTGTTATGATTATTTTATTCCATTATTTGCCATTTTATTTATATCTATTTATATATACATAAAAACATGAAAATGTATGCGACAAATATAATCAAGGATATTTTATTCCTATTTCTTTTTTTTATATATTCATGTGAAATTCACTACTGAATAAAACATATAAAAAAGATATACAAATTCGCTTTTATGTAACTCTGTTTTTACCCATCCAGAAAAGAAAAGATTTTTGAAAATTTATACAAAAGTGGGTTATGTTTTTGAAAATGCATAAATGACACACAAAGAAAAAGGATTGTTGAGGAGGATTCAAACAAAAAAATTTTGTTTAAATGTAAATTTATATAATTTTTGTATATATACAAAAAAATTTGTTTTTTGCCACATTTTGAATTCCAATTGTGGTTGAATAAACTCGTAATGGTTCTCTAGGGACACATAAAAACGGAAATTAATAAGGTTTTTATGAAGAAATGAAGATAAGAGGGCGATTGTTACTTAAAAAAAAATTGTATATATAGAAATCCTTCAATTAAAAACTTTATCTCCGTAAAAACAATGAATTTAGTTAAAGTTTTGTCAGTAAGGATTATAAAATGAATATATAGTTTGCTTTTTTTAAGAATTTCTAAAAATTTAATTACATAATTTTTGATAAAATATTTTACCAATTACAAAACTAACTAAAATCAACCATGAAAAACGTACCCCTTTAAATTTCCTATATATAATAATAAAATTTAATGTTTATGTTAACATTATCATACGAATAAACAATCCTTAAAATAAACTCCAATTGGAACTTATTTAATTCCTTTTGAATTCCTTAGATAACATGAGATTAAGACATATAAAAAAAATTTGTTATACTGAGAAAGTTTTACAAGGATAATACCAATAACAATAATAATATTCCGTGTTTATTAACATTTTGTTATATAGTTAAAATGTTTATATAATTTCCGCAAAATGTGTAGACTTTTGCATGTCCTTGGAATTTCCTAGAAATTATATACATATATATAAATTAGATGAAGATTTGTAGTCTGTCCCAGAAATCTCCGGTAAATTTTACTTTTATGTACTAAAACGTATATAAAGAACAATTTATGGTCTTGTAATTTGTATTACGACATTGATAAATGGGTGTTTATTAGAAAATTATCTACTTCTTAGATGTGTATAAGCATTTAATATTAGCAAATAAATAGTTTATGTATTGGACATTATTAATCTTTAACAAAATTTCGATTTGCTATGTTAAGTATAGTTTTAAGTGTTTTCTTGTATATAATTGAGACTATGAATTCTGATTGACTAATACAAATTATATATACACTTAACATTTATAAGGTTTTAAGTGTTCAAGTTAAGGTTTCAATTTGAAATGGTGTCAATATAAATTATTTATGAAAAGATAATTATGTTATTTAAAGTGTCTAGATTTGGCCACTAATATTTTAATAGATGGTAGAGATATTTCCAATTTAGTTTTGTTCGAAATTTTAATTTAATTTTGGTAATGACATCTTTCAAATTTAGATTTGAGAAATTATGAAATTAGTATAGAATTATCATTTGAACTAAACATAATAAAAAGGTTCATCAAAATTTTAAGAGAAATTCAAACTTGGTATATTGTATTTATTCTTAATTATTTTACACTTTTAAATGAAATTAATTAGTAGTACTTAATCAGGTGTCAACGTTTAGCAATGAATATATGAAATTGAAGTAAAACCTTTAATATTTTGAAATTTAAACGGATATGAACGGATGTATTATCAAAAGATGTAAAAGAAACAAGTAATATTTGGTTGAAGGGTTGGTTTACAAAGAATAGAGTGGATCGGTATCCTCTCACACAAATCATCTACTCTATCTGCAGTACATCAATCAATCCAATCAGTAATCAGTTGATGAATGTAATCAGTTTGGCTAGCTTAATTTTACCTAAATCAATCAGATCACTTAGAATATAAAGACTTTCGTGTTTTGTACCTCGTACAGAAGGACAGTGGCTAAGGTCAAATTATTCTGATATTATATTATTGTTCAAAATATTCTGACGTTATATTACTGATTTCTATGATATCATCAGCTAGCTATTCCGAAATCTTAATAAAAAACTTTAATTGTTTTATTTCTTTACATGTAATTCAGAATATTATGTAATTTATTAATTTTCACAATAAAGGTTTACATAAAAAAACCTTTTTAATAAGTAAACAATTACTGACAACAGTAATCAGTGAATATCGAATCGTCTGAGTTTAAGGCATCCATCAAAAAAGCAAATTTTCGTTCTTGAAAAAATATTTGCAACAAAAATATCCTTTTAGTCTGCTAAACGACACACCAAAAACGGTTTTTAATTTATTAAATGTATTGAAATCAATAAAATCCTTAAAATCGAATTTCGAGAATGTCATTTAACTTTGTCAAAGTCACAATTCGAGGTTATGGTTCATCAGTTACACCATTAATTGATTTTTTTTTTTTAAACTAAAATTTAATTCTTATTTAAATTCTATATTTTTGGTACAATTTTCAATATTACATTACGTACAATGACATCGATTTATTATTTTATCGCATCCAAAAAAATGATAATTTTTTTTTTTTAGAATCTCTAATAAAAACATACAAACATATAAAACATAAAGGAGGAGCATATATAATTATGTTGTCTGGAAGCTCAAAATAATTCGTTCATATAAGAATATATGAAGAAAAAAAAATAATTATGTAAAGCTTTTTTTTTATATTATATATAGAGTAAACTTTAAAAGCTTTGAATGTAATATGATAGTGTATAAATATTGGATACAAAAGGCGTTCCTTTTACATCTCAACTCCTCCTATTTTATTTTATTTTAAATATATATTTTTTATATTATGTATTATTTTTTTATGGGGAAAATTTCATAAAAAGTATAGACAAAAAAAAAGTTTTATTTTAAATGTATTTAAAAATGGTGGAAAATTTTACATTTTCTTTTTTTTTTTTTTGTTACAAAAATTCATTAAATAATAATTTAAGGTTAATTGATTTATCTTATTAGAGATAGATATAAATTTAAATTTATAGAATATTGTTAACTTAATGAGGTTACATTGTAGCTTAACATAAAAATAATAAATTAGCATAAAAAGTTTAAAGATCTTTTTAAAATTATAAATTAATTTAAATATCGATTTGTTATTGTTATTATTTTTTTGGAATTCATTTAAATTTAGATTTAATAAATAAGATTTTTGTGGTTAACTTTTCTTTTAGATAAGTTTATCTAAGATGAAAAAAACCACAGATTAAAAATTCGAAGAAACTTCAAAACGTAAGAAACTTATTCTTTTTCTGATAATCATAAAGAAAGTTTTAAGAATTTCATTTTAATTACTAATTTTACAGAGAAATAAAAATAATGGAAAATCTGTTTTTGTTATAATTGGATTAAATATTTTCTTGTAATTGAACTTTTTAATTGGACTCTGGTTTTTATAGGTTCAT
Source organism: Rhamphomyia laevipes (assembly GCA_963920725.1). Classification (NCBI taxonomy): domain Eukaryota; kingdom Metazoa; phylum Arthropoda; class Insecta; order Diptera; family Empididae; genus Rhamphomyia; species Rhamphomyia laevipes. The sequence continues at coordinate 56,593,226 of OY987256.1, forward strand.
TGAGACTTGATAGATAAATGAAAATTTTGATTTTAATTTGAAAATTTATCTTAATCTTAAATAAAATATTAAAAATAATTCAATATTAATAAATTAAAGAATGTTTGTTTCCACCAAGAAATATAAAGAAGTATTTTCAAGCTCATCTAGTACCACGGTGTTTCTTTAAATGCCACTGGAATAAACGACACATTGAAAAAGGTCATCTAGTGCCACGATAACATAGAATTAATTATGTGGTGTATAATATAGTGCCGAATTAAAAGTTGTGTCTTTAAGATGATTAAGTTGTAAATGAGATTTCGGGAATACAGTGTATTTCAATTATTTCAGATACAAATTTAATGATTAGTTATAAAAATATTTAAAAAAAAATTAATTATTATGATATTCGAGAAAATATCGAAACTTTAACAGTCAATATTGTACAATACTAACTCAGTGTAATGATTCAATTAAAAATGAAACTTCAAAAATAGTAATTTCTATAATATTCAATTATCGTAAATGTATTTAAATTAAAAATATATAACTATTTTTTTAAAATACATCTTTTTAATTAAATATTGGTACATTCGGAATTATGTTCATCAACAAAGTGGAGTTTAAGACGTTATTTTAGGCCTTTTTGAAGAATATCCTTGAGATCCTGTCTAAATAACAGATAAAGATTATATAGAATGAGCTAATTACATGAATCAAAACTTTTTTTAAGAATTTTTATTATGACTTTTAGATGAACTATAATTTTATATTTACTATTAAAGTATTTAGTAGGGTAGACTCAGATAAATGAAGAGCTACAAATTGTCGTAATATTAGTTGCAATAACAGTGGTGTTTAGTGATAACATCCCTCCAGTATAGATCAGTAAAATAACTTAATTCAAGATTTAGGAATTAACTCCAAATTGATTGTGAAACTTCATATAGTTATACTCCAAGTCTACAAAGACTGAAGAGGGTATGAATTTAATGATCCCTACATTCCTACATAATTAAATCATTATATTGTCCCCCAGTTAGACTATTTTTGAGAACTTTGCATGCCAGCCTTTCAATCCCAAAGCAGTTTCTTTTCTTTACTCTACAATCATTAAATTGGCATGACTACTATAAACTTCCTATTAAGTTTGTTGAAGATTCATTCCTTAAAAGTCGAAGATGCATTATTCGTCTTATGGCCAGAATGAACCATTTAATACATGCTCCAGGAATTCAACACATTTTATAATCTTTCTGATATCTTTCTTACTACAGATACTTAACAAAATGAGTTAATCAAATAATTTACTGTGAAACGGTTTCATTTCATTACTTATACATTTTATAGACTAATTAATTATTAATTAGGTTTTTTATTATAATAGTTTATTTAAATTAATTCATAATTTATGTATTTTATATAATTTTAACATTTTATAATTATTTATATAAAAATTATAAAAGATTTTTTTAATAATTACTTCTGTAATTAATTCCCTCTAGGAATAGAAAGAATTGTCGAAATATAATATTTTATTAAAGCGAATTGTCCTTTAACTATATTTCTTAAAACGAAGTACGAGTTGTCGATATATTATGACAAAATTAACAAGCTGAGTAGTTGAATTTTCCATTTCAAATCTCATTCCTTTTTAAAAATACTTTTTTTAAATAAATTCTTGCATTTCTTATTACTACAATTTATAAATTGTCTTAAAATTATTTATTTAACTTTTGACTAGTAATAAAAATATCAAATTAATTTCCACTTAAAAACTATAGGCTGATAAAAACTTATTATATAATTATTAAATATTTGGGAAACCCTTTTTCTTATCCACACATTTAAATACCTTCAAAAAATATTAAACACTCTATTAAAAAATAAATCACAATAAAAGGAAGAAAAAAAAAATTCCTTAATCGCCATCCTTAAAATGAGCATATAAAAAGGTTAATAAAAATGCAAATTTTCACTTGATTCATGTATTTTTATAGTAACTTGTAAGTCCTTGAAAAATTTTCTTTCGCTAAATGGATAATTTCTTAAGTCAATATAATTTTTATTATAAAAAAAAAAATTTCCTTCTGTTTTTCTTTTTTTGGTAATATAACCAATTTTTTATATCCTAAAAAAAATCTCATATTTTTACACAGGAACTGTGATAGGGATTCGTATGAATTTTCGTAATACCTTTTTGAGAAAAGATTGAAACGAAAGAAAAAAGGACGATGTCAAATTGCTACTACGCTACTGGATACCTTAATGTAAGAAATGCTTTACTGTATATCGTTTGCATAAGATATTAAGTTACCAAAGAAACTGTAAGAAGATGTAGTCCAGATGTTCCTTTTTTTGAAATTATCTTTCTTTTTTATTGAGCTAATGGTTATTATGCCGTCGGTTAATAAAAGGATTAATTTGAGCAATTAATTTGCATATTTAAATTGCAGTATAATAAAAAGGATTTTTTATAATTATTTCATAAAGTGTATAGACTTTTGGGGTAAGCAATCTGGAAGAGTTGATTAAGAAATATATGGCAATGGTTTTAATGCTGGAGAATATTGTTAGTTAATTAATACGAATCGATTTTAATAGGAATCGAATTTTGTCTGTACACATTTAATTCACAAATCTTCGAGAAATATAAAAAAATATTTTCAAGATCATATATGGAGTGTAGGTTATAATTACACCAAGGAAAATGTATAACTTTTGAGTGGTAAAATCGAAATAATTTTCCTGTTTAATTTTGGTCGAGGTTAATATTAAGAGATCTAGTCTAGGGTACATTAGTGTAGCGGCATTTCCTCCTTTGTATACGTTGTGGTTTACATTCAGGTCGATTTATTTAGCGGTTGAATTGAAATCCTTACGCTCCACTTAAAAACCTCTACAAGACATTAAACGAACGAAAAATTGGAAATTTCATAGTAGTGATCTATAGCTTCTTCTTCTTCCGATTTCATGTAATTCATCCTATATCCAATTCCAGAAAATACGTATGCTTTTCGATCGAGCATGTGTCCAAATTAATGTTGTTTCTTAAGAACTTACTCTTAGGAGTAATTCAATTACTATTTTCAGCTACGAATTAAATGTTTAAATAAACATTAATAAATAATAATTTAATTGCCACCAAAAAAACCTTGCAGTTTTCTTTTAAAAGTCCATAAATTTCAAATTTGAAGAAAATTTATATCCTTTTTCCATATATCCTTGTATTATTTAAAAAAATTGTTATCGGTTTGATTGTTCTAAATTTTTTTTAAAAAAAAAAGTCTTGAGGGTTGAATTTGAATGATAAAATAAAAAAAAAAATTAGGGCACGCAATAAGGAAAAATCAAAGAAAAATTAAATAAAAATTACTCTTGGTCAGGCTTTTCTTTATTAAGTTAGACAATGAGGGGTGAAATTTCTTCTATTTTTTTGTTTGTTTGTTTATTTACTTCCCTTTTTATATAAAAAAAATTACCTCTCTTAAGATCAAGGTTACTTTTCCTAACGACCAAAAAGTGGCAAAATCAATTATTTATGGTCTTTTAAAATTCAATTATTTACAGCAGTTCAAAAAAAAAAAAAGTAACCATTTTAATTTTATAATTTTCTTTTTTTTTTTTTAAAGAAAATCTTTTTTGTTGTTGGATTTTTCTGTCCCTATAACATTATTTATTATCGTTTTTTTAAATTAATTACATATTATCTTTATGGAAAATAGCCTAATGTGTATACAACAGCCGTCAGGTGTTTCTATTCTGGGCTAATACCTTATCGTCCTTGCAAACAAAAATAAATTAAAAATTATCCTGTAATGATAAAATTGGCTCACCAAAAAAAAAATTGTATTTTATGTGTTAAAAAAGAAGGAAAATTTTCATTGAAGGGGAATGATTGTGAAAAATTAAGTATGCAGACAATTTATTTTGTAGTCGTAAGCAATTATTTACATTTAACGAGCAATTAATTTTACTTGGGGTTTTATGTTATGTTCATTTTAAAATTGACCATATATAAAGATACAAATGGACATAGAATTTAAGTAATTTAAGTAGTTTTGTAAAAAAATTTAAGTTAGTTGTTTAGTGGATGATAACTTAATCTAGTCAATAAATTAGTTTATTTTTGTAATAAGAATAACTATAAATCTTTAAATATTAAAACAGTTGTTAAAATATTAATATTTAAGGTAAAAGGAAAGTAGTATCATCAACTATTAGTAGTATCATTAATTGAAAGTAGTGTCTTCAATTATGATTTAATTTAAAATTAAATTGTGTATAAATGATAATGATATATTCAAAGAAAATTTTTCGATTCTATCCACCAGTTTTCGGTTGTTCCCACCGTTGTGCCACTGTTTTTGTTTTTTCCAACTATTTTCCAGCAGTTTCCACCGTTTTTTGTTGCTCCAACCATTTTGGCTTATTTACATCGTTTTTCCACTGTTTTCCTGTTGTTCCCACCATTTCCCCTGTTCTATATAAATCTTAGAATCTACATAAATCTTCATAAAAATAATTAAAATTGGTAACTCCAGGTTTTCAACGGTAAGTCTAAAATTAACAAGCAGTTAATTTTATGATTACCGGCTGCTGAGTTTGTCTATCAACAAAGTTATTTCTTTTTTCCAAACAAATATTCTTCCAGAGTGTAATTCCACCTAGAATTTTATTTTTTTAGAAATTTTCTTTAAACAAGAAAAGTTGTTCGCACAAAATTCCACTTAAAAATATCCTTATTAAAAAAATTTAAATTCAGCCTTTAAAACTTTTATAAAACATTCTTTCGTATAACATTAAATTTATATAACAAGGATATTTGTATAAATTATGCTAAATAATAAACTTTTTTTTTTCTGTAATATTTCTTGCATAATATTAAATGGTAAATTTTCTACTTAGTTTGTGAATGTCATGTCGCGTTCATGTTTAATCAGTTTATGATAATTGCAACATCGTCATCATTACAATAAGGATTTTTTTTGTTATGTAAAGATTTAAAAGTACTCTACATAATAAAAAATTAAAAATTCAGCCAAGCAAACAAAAATAAATTTTAAATTCAGTGGATGAGATAAGATTCTTCAACAAAAATACAAAAAAAAAATATGAAAATCCTTTCTATAATTATAAAATATTCCATTAAAATGTTTATACTTAAACTTGAATTACTAAATATATAATTGAAAGTCTATTTAGTAAATTTTTTGGTCAATTTAATTATTCATATTATTTTTACTATATAATTATTTATTTTATAAAACTTTTTAACATTTAAGATAAAATTTTTCTCATAAAATCTTTTTATCTTTTAATCGAAATCTTATGAATATGTCACTTAAGAAAATCTCAATTAAATGTCAAAAAGTCTATGTGGTTATAAATAAAGAACTGGTTTGGTATATTTTTCTTGTCAACTCTGAATTAGTTTTTGAAAGGTTGAAAAGTTTTACACATTAACCGCACAGAATCTTCTAAATCATATATTCTTACAAAGAACTTGTAGTTACGTTTCTATATACATTTTAACATACATATAACAAAAAATTAAATTGAAAGGTAAAAATTATTGTCTTGTCTAAGAAGTTAACTTTTAAGACGTCATCACTTATCAGTAAAATTACACCTTCAGTTAATGAAATTTTATTTAGTTATAAATATATGAAAATCTGAAGAACTAAGGATATGACAACAAATTTTACTGCAAAATTGTATATGCCAGTTTTAATTAAATCAACTATATATAACTCATGCTATTATCTTAATAATAGTAATTCATACTCAAAAAGGATATCTTCTTATATAGTAAATAGAAAATCTCTAGAGAATTTTTGAAGAAAGTTTTATATTATGGAAATGAAATGAAATTATATTTCATTTGTAACACAAGGAAAATTATATCTATCATTTTTTGTAAAATATATATTTTGAAAATAGGAAGTTTTTCATAATTATGTATTATTTCAGAGAAAGTTATATTTCCACCTAACAATAAAGGATGAAATTACCTGTATAAAAATGATTTTTTTTTTATACAATTTATTTTATCATGTTTAAGAAATATGGAAAGTTATGCTAATTAATGAAATGTTTTTGTTCATTTTGATTTTTATAAAATACGAGCGTCTTGTTGTCCATACTCTTGGTCGTAGCCACATAAAGAAAATAATTCAAAGGTTATCTTAGCGAAATTAGCATGGTCTAAGAAAATTGTTGGAGACTGCGTGAGTTTAAGTGGTTTATAAAGATAAATTACAATTATAATTTGCAAGAATCCTATATAAAATCCATTCATTCATGCAACTCTACTTCATTTATTTTGATGTTTCTCGAAACTATAATCCTGGTACGATGACTAGAAAGGGGGAAAGACGATTTCAAGGATGCTTGTACGGAAACCAGAATAGAGATAACATTTATTACGTTTGTTTCTCACGTGAGCGAATTTTAGAATCTGTTACCAATCCTAAACAATCGTCATGATCTAGGAAAATATGTTGGGTTTGATCAGAGTTTGAGTTCCTGATGAAAAGAAACTAAAACAGTCTTTTAAAAGGTTTGAGTATTATAATCTTCTGTATATTTCTTTCATTCTATCTATCCATCTGTCAAAATTACTCATATTCATTTTGCAAGTAGGTTTTTTCAAAAAACCTATATAAAGGATCTATTGAAATACCAACACAGTCCTTGCTATCCCAATTTCTCTATTTAAAAAAAAAAAAACATAAAACCACAATTTCGTGCAAATGTGATAAGAATTGATGTTTTTTTTTTGTTAAGGAAATTATTGTTCCTTTTTTTTATAGACGAGGTTTAATGTACTTAATGTAACCATTTTTATACTATGAAATAAATGTAGAACATTAGCTGAAAATAAAATATTATTATATATCTACCAGCAAAAAAAGGATATCATTTTCGAGATCTTTCTACAAATATGTAAAAATTCAGGTATTCATATAACTTTATAAAATCTAAAATCAGTGAATTTTTACAACATTAAAATATTATAATTTTCCCGAATTTTTCAGAGGTGTTTCTTTTTTAAATGTGTTATAAAATTTTAAAAAAAAGTCCACAGAATCAATCCCTTGTCAATGGAAGAATATATAGTAAAATCACGATTAAAATCTTCTCAGGTTTTCTGTCTATATTTCGTTTTTTTTTTTGTATATAAATATTTGTATAGCCAGAGAAACACTTAAGTTGAACAAGCCATAAAGATAAGAAATGAAATCTCTATTTAAAATCATGAGGTTTTTTTTTTTTAATATTATTATTTTGTAAAAATAAAGTACTTGTGTTAAAATCCTTGAGGACCAAATAATTATTATACAAAAGAGTAAAAATTATCCAGTTTATATATATACAATTCGATAAAGTTATGATGTTTAATAATAATATTTTAATACAGGGTGTTTTAATAATAATTAACATTAACAAAATTAGTGAAATATAATTAAGATATTTCCGTCATTCTTATGGTATCCGTAGATTTCTAGGTTTCCCGAAATATTACAAAGTAGTAAAATTATGAAGAAGAAATTGTCAAAAATTTGGCATAAAAACTTGAATTGCAGCTTCCAGACTTCGTAATATCGTGCAATTTGACCTCATTTTATAGAATATTCCAATCATTTCTTTTTGGGATGATAAGTGAGTCAGTGTAGTCCAAAAAATATCAATAGATTTTTCTTTTCCAATATGGCATTCTATAACGCAAATACTTTAAGATCTTGAGCTTTAATGTCATTTTAGAAAATAAATAAAGACCATTGTTTTAATTTCTTTGCACTCCATTTTCTTTGCTTTTACTACACTGTACCTTATATGACCTAAATATTCTGCTCATCTTTATGATTTAAAAAAACTACCAATATTTTCCCAATTATTTGAACTATAATTATAATTTCAGCATAAAAATCTTCACCAGTAAATATTCTTTAGAAAATTTTCCTTCTTTTGGTCCTTAGAATAAAGTAAATTTCAAAAAATTAAAGTAAGTTACAAGAATATAGTTAAATTTTCAAAATAAATCTTATATTAATTCAAACCACCCTGTATTTTGTAAAGATAAAATGAATTTGTATAAAAATATTATGATTTCATAGTATAATTAAATGAAAGTCAGAAATATATTTTTTTTTTTTTTTTGGTTAAATGTTAAAAAGGTGTTGGATTTTATATTATGCTAAAATCTAAAAGTAAATAACAATTTGTATCAAAAAATGGAAAGAAAGGATGAGAACAGCATCAAAAGGACCAAAAAAATAAAAAAACAAAATTGTGCAAAAGGAAAATATATACGTTCATTTAACAAAAATGAAGGGGTTTTTATTCTGTTACGTATATTTATCTAATTTGTATGTACTTGAGTGGTAATTAGGGTTTTATGTATGATTATTTTTTGATAAATTTTATTGCTTTTACCCTTGGTGATTATTGTCTTTATTATTAAAATTTCTCCAAAACAAATTTTATGCGTATATTTTTATTGAGGGGAGCCCAACAACGATGTACATATTTAAATAATTTTGTGTAAATATTTTCATATTAAATTGTTCCCATTAGAAGGAAACCTCACGAAATACAAAAATTAACAATAAAATGACAATTTTCATTCTTTTGAAATGAAATTATTAAGATTTCTTGACATGTAAAATTCTAACAAATTCTTTTATTTAAATCTAATTTAAAATCTAAAAATGAATTCAAAATCTTTATGAAAATATAACAAATTTTTCAAACAATTAAAATTATACAAACAATCTTTTTACATTTTTTAGTTTGAAATTTTTTTTGTGAAAAATAGAAAATGTCAAGAAAATAAATGACAAAAAAATGAAAATAATAAAAACTTTTTTTTTCTTTAAGAATAATTTTTCCCCTTTTCTTTTATATCCTAAAACTTGCTATAAAGAATACTTATTAAGGACTCTATACAATTAAAATGAAAAATACAATATAATATAAAATTATTACAATTTTGTGGGGAGAAATAAATTAGTATTTATATAATTATTTATAATATAGATATATATAAAGATATTTATATCCATTTTAACTAAGAGAGAAGAAAAAAAAAAACGTTTTAACAAAAAAGGATAATTTTGTTAATTCAATCGTTTTGCAGAGCTAGAGAGACAATAACTTTGAAATAAAATAAAAACGAAAGGAAATCAAATTTTCCTTTTTAAATAAATTTTCTATATCTTTAAAAAGAAAAGTTATTTTTTCATCGTCTTTGTTTTTATCCTGTTGAACAAAAAAAGAAGATGAAAATAAAAAAAAAAACCAAAAATTAAGGATAATTCACTTGTCTGGTAAATTTGAGTTAATTACTCAATAAGCAATAAAAATGTTTTTATTTATATTTTATTCTAGGTATCCGGAGATTTAGATTTTGAAATAAGGATGTTTTCTATATAAATAATAGAATGTTATAATCGATAAATTAGGTTTATTTATTTATTTTTTTGTGAAACAATATAAATTCGGTAATTAAAATTCAAAATTCCATTAATTGGTAATAGAAATTCTAAATTAAATATTTATATTAGTTTAACCTACTGAAGGATCTTACATTATTACTGGAGCATTTAACTCACATATATAATTTTAGTAGAATCAAAAATATTTCAAATTCTTTAAATTAAACCTTGTAATATTTTAATCGTATTAAAATTTAACAGTGGAGTTTGCTAGAGGAATAAATAAGGAATAGTTTAAATAATTTTTTTTAAATTACAATTACCAAAAAACTTTTTTAGTAGCTGATGTTTTTTTATCTACGTAAGTCTTGGACTAGAATAATTTTCATTTATATTTAAATATGATTATGAATTATTACACTATTTAAATTGTTCTTAAATAATTTTATCATGTATTTAATTCGTTATAATTAATAAAAGTGGAATAAATTCTCATGCATTTAACATAGATAAAGTTATTTTCTATATGGAGTTATTACCTTCTGTATTTTTAGGGTGCGAACGCTTTGTAAAAGAGTTAAGCTAAATCTAGAGAGCCGCTATGAGTGGTGCTGATGCTGCGCTTGACAAATAAAAGGGTTGGTAGCATAAACGCTCATAGCGTACTCTGTACGTGCACTAATATAGTTCAATCATAATTTTTATGTAATTGCAATACCACTTCCAATTATATCAAATTTAAGGACCAAAAACTGAAACACGTAAATTATATAAAATTGATAGAATATAACGACAGTTACATCGGCAAAACCCCCATATCAAAAATGTGATTATTGCCAATTTTCAACCAATAATAGGGATATGAGTAATGGTTTTTAATTAATCTGTAGACTATTAGTAGATGTGGTCCTTTGTCTGTTGTATATGTAAGATTAAAATCCCTACAATTATAAACCTCAGTGAGATTTACTATGACTAAATAAGCAATTATATATTTTACATTAAAATTTGTAATTAATTTTTATTTTCCTTTTACTTACTTAAATTAAATTATTTGACTCGGAATCACTTTTATGGAATCACAAAATTTCAAACTTAATTTTACCCACCTGCAAAAGAAGTTTCGCTATCACTGCGTATACCAAAATATCATCATAGAGAAATTATATTTCATACCAAAATTACGAATTAAATTATTAAATCTTATTTTACACAATATGTTTCAATTCAAAATATAAATATCCATTAAATTTACACAAACATTAGACAATAATATAAACTTCCTATTTAACTTACTTCCACCTGGTAAATATATCTTTTTCATAAATTTTATATACAATTTAGTATATAAAATAAATATCTACTTAATACTAATAACAATAAAAATAATATTAATATTTATATTTATATATGGACAATTCATCATTTAACCCGAACATGAATAAAAGTTATAACATAAAACAACAACAATTCAGTATTACATGACGCCAACACGACCCACAAATATAATTTCGCGAACTCCATAATTCTTTAAACTTACCCTCCCATGATACTTTCTACTATTCTCATCTTCCAAAATTTTTGCTATGGAAAAGTTATCGTTAACGATCACGTAGAGCCATTAACATTATTTATGAGCAGTTATTTTTGCCAGATGCCGGTATTTATTAACTTCCTAGTTTTCAACTCCTTTTTTTTACAACCCTGCAGGTTTAACAAAAATAAAATTTGTTGCTCAATTTTTTTTTTTTTTTTTCAAAAAAGGAAATTAAATTGATAAAGAGCTAAAGCATTGAACATGTGTTTTCCTAGATATTGAACATTACAACAATGACTCAATTATTATACTATAATATCATACCAAAAAAAATGAAAAAAAAAACTTTTAAAATAAATTATTAAAAAACATTATCCAAGTGGAACATAAAATTATTCCTTAAATGAACATTTCCAAATTAAGGTTTAAGGAAAACGCAATTAAAATGACAATTTATGCAAAGAAACTTCTTCAGTTCTGTAGGAATTTACTCTAAATAATATTCCAAAAGATAATTAAAAATTTCGCATTAGAATTGGTTATCTAGATCGCTCGACATCAAACAGAAATGTATTTTATATAATTCGGAAGTTTTTATACGAACCGATTGAATTTAACAACATCAAATTTTATGATATCCCCACCTATTTCATGTATACCTTCCGGGGCATTCCTAACCATAAAAACTCCAAGGTTTTAAAATGAACAAGACAATGGTCAGATTGTATACGGGAATGGTCATAGTACAATTTTTAGGAAACATGCAATACAATTAGGACTTACTCCATCCTCCACTTATCGTTGATGTATGAAGCAGTAGGAGACAATAAAACATTTGTTTAACCACGTCTTCAAGAAACTACAAACTCTCCTAAATCTTTGGACTGAAGGCCAATGGCATAGGGGAAACCTTTCTCGATCTCAATTTATATAAAACCTAGAACACGCCGGTAAACTGAAGCCGAATAAAGTAATATCATTCATTAAAAAAGTATGATCGCTCTACAGGATGTAATAATAATGCACCCTTTGACTGGATAGTATCACGGCCTACGTGCATATTAGTCTCGAGATTCAAATTTCTTTAAAACAAATCAGTGAGCTAAATTTCATTCAAATCGTATTATGAAAATTTTGCTATCAGATATTGCTAAACAACACAGCATGGACGCTGATTGGAATACGGACAATAATGCTAACGAGAATTAATTTTGGTATTTTTGAATTACCAACTATGGAAACCTAAACAAAAATTGACTTGAGCATATTTTCTTCGTCCTCGCAATAATCATATATAATATGCTAATTTAATATGGAAATGCAATTTATAATAATGAAGAAGCCATTAAATTATTATTATAATATCTTTAAAGTTCAATTTTCTATTAATCTTATAGAACTTTCCCAAAAAAAGAAACACCCCCAATCCTTATTCAAATAATAATTTAAATTTTCAATTTTCTCGATATCGATTTCATTACAAAATTGACTACAAGTACAGAAATTTGTTAAGTGAATTTTGAATTCATAGATAACAGAAATTTAAATGAATTTCTATATCACAACATAAAAATATTTAGTTATTTATATTTCAATTTAGCATGTTAAAAATATATTTTATTTTTTAGTATTTTTAATAGTCACGTATAGAAAATTTCATAAAATTCAACGAAATCATGTGTGATATTGATAACGTTTAACGCATTTAGAAACACGACATTCATGGGTCTATAGATAATCTTTAATTTCATTATTCCTGACACAAAAATGAAACTATATTCTATTCAATATTTCATTAAATATATCAAATGAAAATTATTTTAATTAAATATAAATGAAAATTGGAAAGTTTGTCGCCAAATAATTGTTTTAACTAAACAAAACCTGACACAAAATTAATTATATAGTTTTAAAGTTGTTGTTAAAATAAATAATATTTGTAAAAGTTATTAATTAGTAAAGAATTTGTTGTCGACAAGGTCCAATTAATTATAATTGTTGGGTTTGAGTGAATAAATAGCAACTGAAAAAGTTCACAGTAATTTAACTCATGATAAGAATGGATTTGTGACAATTTACTATAATATTAAGTTCAAATAATAATTACGATATTTAGATTAAAATTAATCACGTTTATTTTATTGTAATTCAAAGTGCTAAGCTAGATAATCAAGCCGCAGCTAAATAAACCAAACTATTTTTATTAATATTTAATGAAACTCCTACACCTCTCGCTACACCACTATATTGCAAGCTGAGATTGATATACCATCGTTATTGTATGATCGATGGAAATTAGAAAGCAAATGAACTAGCTACTTTAGAGGTTTACAATATATGCTATTCTCCGGTACGAATTCAAAACTCAATAAGTGACTGGGCAAATAGATATAGCACTTTGAAATAGAATGAGCAGAACTGTTGTGTATATATAAAAACGTTCTGGGGTAACGTTTTTATATAATTTTGCCATTGCTTTGTTCATTTTCAAGATAATTTTTAAAATGAACAAAGCAATGGCTTGCTATACACGGAAATTGAAATATGCGATTTTAAGGAAGCCTGCAATGCAATTATGACTTAAGTCATCAAGTATCCACTTGTTGTAGATGTATGGAGGAAAAGGAGACAAATAGAACATTTGTTATGCCATTGTCTCTCAGTCCAACATAAAAGATTTACAAAATTTGTTTTTTTCTTTCTAGAAACCCTCAAAATTGCAGGTAAACTTACGCAGGTGAAAGTGAAAGAGACGCAGGAAGAAGATATGAAAAACATTAATTAATACATTAATTAATTGTTAAAACATTAATTGGTTAATATAATAAATGATTAATTTTTTGTTTTTCTTATATTTGATTAGTTTTACATATTCCACAATTTTAATATATAATTTAACAAAAAGTCGATATGCTAAGTTCAGTAGAAATTAAATTGCTACTGATCCCATCATGAATAAATACAAGGTTTAGATGATACTAATATTACAGATATTAATACAAATGACACTGATAAATAATATAAATATGACAATATCAAAATTTGATCTGATTGATGAACAAACTAATCGAATTATCGAATCTGATATTTATCAACAAAAATATGAAATGAAAACTTAAAATCGTAAAAATCGTTGTATTAATTAATGTTTTTCATAATGCATAATAAAACATGCTTTAATAATTTACCGACATTAATCAACATTTATTATGTTGGCCAATGAAAATTAAATATTCATGTAATATGAAATTTTTATCATTAAATAAAAATGATTAAAAATATTGTAATACGAATAAAATTGTTAAAATATTCAGTAATCAATTCAGAAAAGTTCAAATTTGTCGTCTTCATACAATTTTGCATGAAAAATCTATTGAATGCACATATAGAGCCAATTAAAATCAATTCGAAACAATCTTTTACGAATTGAAACTGAAGCTAAAAACGAGCTTGTAATTTAATTATTAATAATAAGAAAATAATAATTCTTCAATTTTGCTTCATTTCATTTTTGTAATTCAAATATTATCAAAAGAGACAACAATAATTTCTTCATTTCTGCCTCATTTCATTTTTGTAATTTAAATATCAACAAAAGAGACAACAATAATTCTTCACTACCGTTTCATTACATATTTGTAATTTAATTATCAGAAACAGAGACAACAAATTTTTCAACTACAAACTTTTAAGGTGGAAAAGAGATACAAATAAATACAAAAAATTCAAAAATTTAAATTGTAATCAAATATTATTTTTGTAAATTAACATTTTAATAATAAAAATTTCTCAATTATAATAATCTTGACATTAAATGATATTAATTTCATTTGGTTTCATAAACATGTTTTAGATGTAACATAATGAAGGAAACCAAATGTGTTGGACATTATATAGCACATCATATCTAATAATTACATAAAAACCTTAACATTAATTCTCCAAAATATTACAATAATATATAAATATATATGTAATTATGATATGGCATTTCATTTAGCCTGTTTATCTGACCGCAAATAATTAATATATTTTTGGGTGTTGTTGTTTTTGTTAAAACATTTGTATCTGACAGTTATATGCCACAGGTGTTTATGTATATTTCATATTCAATGCTTCTTCATTTCTTGTATATATATATAAAAAAAAAACATATCTACATAAAGTTTATTATATTATCCTTATACAAATAATCACTAACACAAAATAATTATATATATATTTATATATTATTATCCTTAGAAAGTTATACTATAATAAAATTTTGCTATAGTATTATAACACATAATATAAAATTCTCATTTGCCATTTATATTATTATCCTTATAAAATTTAGTGTATACATATATCGTTATGCAGCCATTTAGTCATTATATATATATTAATGTTATACATATAATATCCTTTTTGAGATGGGACTTGTTTTGTAATTATTCAATTAATCTTTTCATATTTTTGCCTTGTCCTAGTGCCATGTACGGCCTGTGCCATATAATGAATGTCTTGGGCTACCCAAAATATATACTCATACCATAATTACCAAAAATCTCTTAGATCCTTTTTCTGTATTTTTTAATTTTTTTCTTTTTTTTTTTTTTGTAGTTCATATAAAAGGACTTTATGTACAAAAGAAAGTTTTCGGTTGTAAAGCTGTTTTTTTTTGTTGTTTTGATTTTGTAACAAAAACCCGAAAAACTAACATAAATATAAGTTAAAATGTCATAAAGATCTGTGTTGGTTGGTTGTTTGTTTTGTATTTGTTTCGAAAATGTCCTTAAAAAGAGTTAGAGAAGGTTTTTCTCCTATATCATTAGAGTTTTCTATACTCTATATGACAAATTCACGAAGAATATATTGGTCCCTTTGTAGATATTTTAGTTAAAAACCCCTTTTTCAAGATTAAAATAATTTCTATTTAGAAAAATACGTAAATAAATCTTTTTTATTTTATCCTCTGATGAGAATAAAGGACATTTTTCATGTTCATATATAGAAAGTTATATATAAAGAAGAAAAAAAATTATACTGACCAAATAAAACTTTTGTTTCATACCATCAGGATAAAGTAATGGAATCTTTGTTGGTTAGGGAATTTCTATTTTTTTTTTTTTTTTTTTGGAAATACTTTCTGTCCAGCTATTTTATAATCTACATATCATAATAAAATTTACTAAAAGAATTTTTTGTCTTTAACAAGCAACCAGAAAACAATTTTTTTTCTGTTTTTGGTTTGTTGTTATCATTTCCGTAATAAATTTCATGTAAGGATATTATTTTTTTATATATATATTTGTAAGGATGTATGACCCTTGTCTGAATTCTAATGGTAGGGGGTTGTATTTCAATTTTTTTTTTATTTTTACTGAGATGACAATAATATTTATGGTAATATTTTAAATAGCACAAGTGGGCTTAGTACCAACGTTCACACACACATCATAAATCAAAAAATAAGTTGGTTTTTTTTTAATGTTGAGGAAAATTAAATAAATATGTGAAAACAATTTATGAATAATTTTATTATATATACCGTATATTTATTTTGAGGATTTCAGTAACAGTTTTTTTTTTTGCAATTGAAATGTGTCCTTTCGAACAAAAAAAAAAAGAAAGTTGGATAATATAAATAGTAAAAAAAGAAGTAATTTTTCAAATATTTCTTATCTTGTGGTTATGTCATAATATTTCATTTTATAAGATAAATATAAAGATGAAAGAAAGAAAAATAGAACTTTTGAAAAAGGACTTTTAGTAACTATATAAATAGAGATATTGTCATATAGAATAGTATAAGGAAAAGTTTGAACGGATTAGGAAAGTCTCAAAAAGAATAACAAAAGATTTTCTCAATAATTCTTATAAAAGTTATAGGGTTGCGTAAAGTAGTTTTTTTTTTGTTATACTTTTAAGACTTCATTAACTGAAAATATATATATATATTAAGGACGCAATTAAAACAAGACTTAATAAACCAGCTGCAAATATACCCATCATTATTGTCTTCCTAATGGGTAAAAAATTATTAGTTTCGGAATATGAGAATTAAGTTGTTATTAAGGATAAGGTATAAATAAAAAAGTTTTAAAAGTAATGGAAAAATCTACACCGTTTTAAGAACATAATTTCATAAATAAATTGTGAATCCATCAGCTAATTTCATAAATAATTGTGGAGTAAATTCATCACACTGTAAATTTTCGTATCAGTGAATTGTATTTTGTATTGCAACTACAGAGTATGTTTTAAACATTAAATTTTGCTTAATGAATTTTACAGGCTGAATTGTTTCAGTTAATTAGCATAGACGTAGACCCGTAAATGGAAGCTTACTAATGATATACTTATTAGTTCATAATTTTTCTAGAGATTCATTAGAGAGTATTATTTTTTGTATGTCAATATAGAATTATTGGTTCATTTCAGGTACGTCATAAATCGTATACCAACAAAAATCAATTATAACAATTTTTTTAAAAGTTTTTGCATTACTTCTTTTGAAATAGAATATAGAGACGTAATTAACAATGGGTTAATAAACCCCAACCAAAGCAGTAACAAAGCCAGGAAAAATTTATTCTACATCTTTAAAAAGCATTTGAAATAATATCACTTCACTAAATACAGAGTTGAACCCTTCAAAATGCATTAAGAATAAATTACTAAGATCTAAAGTAAGATATCGATCTCGACTTTAAAATGACTACCACTTTGCAATATGAAATTGTAATTTTAAGACTGGGAAGAATACTAAAAGGTTGAGATCATTTGTTAACAACAAATGTCTTACTATTAAAAGCCATTATCTTGTTGGAATTAAAATGTTTCTTCGCTATAAAGAAAGTTATGGTTCGGAATTCAAATTAGTAGGTCCAAATTTACGAAATCTCTTGGAGGAGGCCATGGTTTGATTTGAGCTGTAGTGCCATTGTAAAAAAATACTTAAATATTTTTATTAATAAATCAAATCTCAATACTAAAAATCATTTTATTGAGAATGTTGACAAATTAAGATTTTTTAAAAAAATATTGTGGAATATTTTAAATGCAGTATTTATATAACAAATAGTAATGGATAGATGGACAGTTTAAAAGGGAAGAATCTACAGGTCCTAAAATCTATGCATGACCTTTCACGTAGTTCAAATTTTAATAATACACCCTACAATACATTTAAAAACGTATCAATTGACAGTCTAAAACTCTGTATCATTAAAAACTAAATAACCGATAAAATTAATATTTTTAAATTATACTATAATTATCAACATTATTATTTGATATAAAAAGCAATTTAACAATTTTGATCCTTGTGTTGACAACTTCGCGTTCCGTTCCAGACATTTTTTTAACATTCTTATGTACGCATAACAAATTCGACTATCATTTATCTAACTTATATTGGCGAAATATCAAAAAAGGGTAAAACCAAAAACAAAAATGTTTATAAATATAAAACTCTACCAAAAACTAAAGGCAACATAATCCTTAAGGACTATACAAACGAAAATGGGGAAAAAAAAATCTGAAAAATTCTTATTTAAGTATCGTTGAAAAGTTTAGCGTAAAAGACTATTAAAGTATTTTTTATACATTTAAATAATATTGTTATATATTTAAGACAACTTTACACCTTTCTGCTCTCGCTCTCAACAACATAAATTTCTGCCATAGGAAAAGTTTTGTTACCAAACAAGAAATAAAACCAAAACCAAAAAAAAAGAATTATTATTACCTTTTATATTTAAGAGATGAATAACGAAAAAGTTTTTTTTTTTTCATCCTGATTTATTTTGATATATCCTTTATGTAATGTTAAACTTTTACAATTTTTATCCTTAAATCCAATCACGTGCAATCTCAATTGAACATAATATATTTATATATACAACAAACGTTTTCGTAATATTGACGTAAATTGGGAATTCAAAATTATACTGTAAAGTGTAATAAACTGTGAATAAATATAATAATATTTATTTTTATTGTAAAAAAATTTTACATAGCCCCAGCCATAAAGTTAAATTGTAAAAAGTTTAAATTTAAGCTTTACAAAGAATTTATTCGTGGCATTTTTGCATTAAAACAATTGTATAGTAGTAGCAAAAGTCATTGATTTAGGTTAGTTGTGATTCAAATATAGAAGTGGCCATATTTTTTGTTGGCATATTAGGTGTTTCATGTGATACTGTCACAATTTGTAATGATTTTTGAATAACCACAAACAAAATAAATAATGTAATTCCAACAAATAATTAACGATTTTTGTTGCTTCGTACGTTGTTAACTTTCTAATATCGTTATATGAACTACCACGAACAGATCCTATTGATTTCTCTTTAGAGGTTTTCAATATATGTTAAATGTTACCCACCTACACATTTAAAAGCTGATTAACTAATGAAGCCAATAGATATAGAGTACTTCGAAATATACTCAAAACGTTCTAGGGAATTCCTAATCATAAAAAGTCTAAGATAATTTTGAAAATTATCAAGGCAACAGGTAGATTATATATGGGAATTGTCATAGAACATATGTGATTTTTAGGAATCATGCAATGATATTATGACTTACTCCATATCCTTCACTTGTCGATGGTGTATGAAAAAATGTATTATGCGATTGGTATTGCCCCTAAGTTCAACATAAAATATTAAGGAAATTTGATTGTTTCGTTCTAGGAAACCTTGTAGACGCTGGTAAAATGAAGCCAGTCGAAATGATTTCTTTAATTAAAGAAGTAGGATACATTGATACACTGTATTAATGATGTAGCTTTCGGTGGTAGGGTACAAGGGGCTTACAATTATGATGCCTACATGCGCAGGAGTCTCAAAAGTCACACTTCTTTAAAACCACCCAAACAATATCGTTATTACTTTAGTTAATACAGCAACAGGTCTTTAAATTTATGGCTGCAATTTGTATTTCCTTTTTCCGCTAAGGTGACATTTTTGATATAATTTGCAGCATATTGTTTTTTTTATTTAACTCTGTCACTATAACAGAAATACAATACTAAGAGCCTCTTTACACTAAAAGTTTTTTCAGACGATTTTTCCGACGACTAGTATAAATTTATACTGGTAGTATGAAAAATCGTCTGAAAAATCTTTTATTGTAAAGAGGCTCTAAATGAAATGGAATTCAAATAACAGGGTCCCAATATAAAATATATATCGAATGGAATGTGAAATAAATATTATATTATCAGCAACAAAACATTAATTTTTCTTTTTAATTAATCAACGCCATCTACCATCTACGCTTTCTACATCTAAATTCTTCTAAATGGGTTAAATTTTGTGAAAGTAAATTTTTAATGTATATTGTCAATAATATTAAAATGAATTAAATTAATTATTTTACCTTTCACAATAATTATTAAAATTCGTTTCTTCTATTTATTTGGTAACCTCATAAATACAAAATATTTCAAATATTTTTTTTTTTTCTTTTTTTATAATAACATTTTGGAACACCAAAAATTTAATTTCCTGTCATTTACTTTATTTATTTAGCATAAACATTTTTTGTTGTATTTGATTTGAAAATTTTTCGAATAGCTTATAATATGCAAATATGTAAAAAAAAATTGATGTCGATAAATTATTCTATACGCATAATCGATTTAACACTGTAAGTATTAATATATCGAATTAAAAAGAAACAATTTGGTATTGATAATCACTTAAATTACGTAACTTATAAAAAATTATTATTTCAAATGGAAAATATTACATTCCAAGTTATTGGGGTCTGTATTAAAGCTCTAGATTAGAAGATATCAAAAATTTTAGAGTTATTAGAAAATCGTGTTAATGATTCTTAAATTTAGATATTTTCTAGAAACTTAAAATTGAATAAAAACCTAAATTTATTTCATTAAAGTTGAAGAAATTTAATATATAAATTTTATAATGCTATAGAAAATTTTATAATTGCATAATTATGTACAGTGTAGCTATTATATTTTACCACAGTTTCCACCAAATCAATTTTACAAGCTCTTCTAGCTGAAAAAACAGACAAACATAAATTGTATGTTTTTTTTTTTAAATATGTGGCAAAATCTGCAATGCTAATTAATATGTTTCAATGTTCTGTTTTTTTTTTTTACATTTTATTAAATTATAAATTTTCTAATTAGCTCTCGTTTTTTTTTTTTTTGTTGAAAGATGTTTTAACTTAAAATAGAAATTATTTATATATTTAATTTGCCCTACAATCTGTTTTTGGCATTTAACTTAAACATATGCTCCGCTTAGCACATGTCATTATTTCCGACCCGATGAAACTAAAGGAAGAAATTATGAGCACGTGTTTAAATAATTTCAGTTTATTTATATTTTTTATATATTTTTTTGAAGAAGTTGTGGATGCTTGCTTGATGGTTGCTTGATGATGGTTTTTCCTGCTGCCACTAATGCAAGACCGCGAAATTTTAATAGAAATTAAATATGTTTTAATGGGAATAAGTATTTCAACAATTTTTGGAGTTTACTGATAGTACTAGTACCAGAAAAAGTTTTAATAAATAAATTGATAATTATTATTATTATTAAATATTAAGAATTTTAACAGCACATACTTTGGATTAGTTTTGGAGTAATGGTGGGCTATAGACAGTCCTATAATCACTGCACAAATTTGGTTTATTATCATATCCCTTCTTATTATTTATTCATCATTGAGTGTTGACACATGAGTGTTGACACACCTAGTCCACTTACAGTCCAATTGTGTGTAGAACTGTAGGTTATAATACGGATATTATCTATAACAACAACGTTTGACAAATAAACGAGTCATTCTTAAATTCTGTAAATTCGAAAATTTATTTCCAGTCAACTTTATGAGTTGTACAAATTACGAGCCAAAAGTTGTTAGGGTAAATTTTGAAAATTTGGTGAACATAAAATTAGTAATATTTGTCAATTGTTATAAGTTTGCATGATAGTTCGATTTATATTCAGCGAATTAAATGAATTTACTTTATACTATATAAAATTTAAATAAAACACGAAAATTACTTTGCTTGTAATTATTAATATTTATATTAAAATATATAATTTTATTATTATTTACAAAAATATATTCTATTTATTATTAAAATTAAACATTTTTTACAATTAATATAAAGTAAATTTTATAATTTAAAAGAAAAAAAACGCTATAACCAACTAACTACTATAATTATTTACATCAAAAGCTACGAAATTACGCAAATATAATCTAAATTTTAGGTTATTAGCGGAAATATATTTTGTTTTACTACAACATTAAATAAATATAAATTAAAATAAAAATTATTATTATTATTTATATTCATCAATAATTTAACACAATTTATAATAAAATAAAATTGAAAATATAATTTAATTTCAAGATGTTTCTTCAATGTAAACATTGCCACCTTTTTCGGGTAATTGTGTAGCAGCAGCAACTTTTCCAACTGAAATAATATAATTTTTATAATTTTTAAACTTATAATTTTTGTTTAAAATAATTTATAAATTTTCAATTAATTTCGAATTATATATTTTAAAAATTACCTAAATATTTGTCCAAAATAATGCAATGAACTTTAAGAGGTGCTGGATTTGCATTTGGTACTTTAATTGGATTTTCTATAACGAAACTTCCACCATTTTCATTATCAGCCAATTTTGCCATTAATTTTGCTGATAATTCTTCAACATCTATGTAAAAAATAATAAAATATTAATTTTATTATTTTTGTCAATTAATTGTGTAATATTTTTATTATTGTTGATATAATTATTTAGATTTACTTAAAATATTAACCATCGCTAGAGGGATACAACTAAATACTGTTCTTAACTTAAATATTTAACAAGAAATACCACTTTGTTACACATCCCTTAGATAGAATACAATTCTGCAAAATAGCAGAATTGCAGAAGTACTTTTGGCAAACCAATGGTACTGCAAACCATTAAACTTTCTGTTCTTATAAAAGTGAATTAATTCCAAGGTAATTAAATAATTACTTAATTCTAATTCCTTTTCTATAAATAACAATCTGATATTTAGTATTATCTAAAAGTATAGTTACAAAAAAGTGTAGCATAAATTTGCATGTTGGTAGAAACCCTACTGTGAAACAGTTTAAGAAATACTGGGTCAATTAATTCCAAATGAAATGTATTAATAAATACTGGCCTGTCTAATTAATTCCAAGTAAAATATCTATCAGCAAATACTGGAGTCAACTCATTACAAGTGAAATATATAGAAATAAATTCTGGTTCATATAATTTCACTGGAATGAATTAAGCCAGAATGTTTAGTGAAATATATATTAATACATGCTGGCATAATTCATTCCAGGTGAAATATGTATTAATAAATACTAGGTCAATTCATTACAAGTGAAATATGTACAAATAAATACTGGGTCAATTCATTCGTAATCAAATATGTATTAAAAAATACTGGCTCATTTAACTCCAAGTAAAATATGTTAAAAATTGGCTTAATTCATTCCAATTGAAATGAATACAAATAAATACTGATTAAATTCATTTTAAGTGAAATATATACAATTCAACGGGATTGGCTTGATTCATTTCACTCGGAATATGCATTAATAAATACGCGAGCTTATTGTAGAAATAAATACTGGGTCAATTCGTTCCAAGTGTCATTTCTATAAATTCGGGGCATTTTTTGGGCTAGTTCGTTATATTTATTAAAATATTACTTAACAATTACAAACAGAATCAGCAAATTACAAACTACTTTTTATGGTTCGCGATTACTATATTATTATTTCGGATCATATAATTTCATAACTAATATTTTAAATTTTATTTGAATTAAAACTTAATCGATTTCGTTTCATTTGAACTAAAAATGTCAATTAGAAAATTCAAATTAATTATTGGAAAGTTACATATAATATTCATAAATATTAATTTATACCATAATTGATTCTACGATATCCGTTTTTAAACTAATATGTTTAAATAATTTTTAACAGTGAATTTTCCTCTTTTAAAAATTATAAATTTAATTATTTTTCTAACACCGGAAACAAATTACGTAAAGAATATTAACGATTAAATTATTGTTACTATCACTTAAATATTATACCAATACAAAATTACTTTTTCCAATTTTTATATATATACGAAATAGTAACGTCAGTGGCCGTTAAAACGTATATGTTTAACTGAAAATTTCTATCATTTTCAGTTTATTTTTAAATATAATCTCAAAGACGAAGAAAATTCTAAATTATAAGAAAAACAAATAACAAAATAATATAATTTTCTTATAAACATACATTTTTTTTATTATTTGATTTTCTCAAAGATAAAAAAAAAGAGGAAGGAAGAAAATCTATTTTTGTATTATTCAACAGAATATTTTATATGGAAAAGCCAGAATGAATTCATTTTTAAAAAGCATCCATTTTTCTTTTATATATTATTAACTTTGAAAATTTTATATAGAAAATTGTATAGTAACGAAAATTATGAATTGTAATTAATTTTAATATTAACATTTTTGCTAGAGTCTGTAGGGCATTTATGAAAATCATATGTTTGGTGTTAATTTATTAATTATTCGTGAAAATTATATAAATACGGTATTTACTGAACCATCCATTTATCATATATAACTAAAGGAAGTTCTACACAGGAACTGAAAATTGAACTATACAAAATAAAAATGTTTTCTCAAATTTTTAAGAAGGATGTTTATTTTAAGAATTCAATGAAAATAAAATTCTCAAAATAATTGGAAAAAATATACATATTAATTTCAAACTGTCTAACAGTCAGTAAATTTTTTAAACAATTTAAATTAAAGTTTTTGAAATTGCTCTAAAAATTACTAAGATTATGGTAATTTTCCTATTAATTAATTAAAATTGTTATATGGATGTGAAACCTTACTTACAACAGATTAATTTACTAACAAAGAAAATTTAAAGTTTAAAGCTGTTAACTGTTTAAAAAGGCCACGAAGAACCAGTTATTTTCGAAATCAAGCATCGCAAGAAATATTCTGCCAACCCTTGGAATGAAACCCACATAGAAGCAGGGCATGTGGCCGCCCAAAGATCACGTGTAAGCTAATACTAGATAAAGATATCCGCGAATCTGGGGTGAAATAAAATTAATATCGAGATGGAAATATTTTATTAAAGCTTTTTATGTTCCACTAGGATCGAAAGGATAGAGTTTTATTGAGTGGATTATGATAGTTTTATTGTCGTTACAACACTTTTAATTCGTAAAAATGATCAAAACTTGAACCAAAATAATAAATCTTCATTGAAATTAATTTCCTTGGCTAACCACTAATTTAATAGTGTCTCTGTCTTGCCATAAACAATTTACAAAATATTTTCCATATTGTAATAAAGTTATCAAAAAGTCAAAAAATTATTTAAAGTAGAGTGATTTGTAATGAAATAACTCCAAGGAAACATAATTTGAATATTGTAATAGAAATTACCAGAAACATAAAATAATTTTGCGCGCCAATAATTTGTATTTCATATAAGTAATATCTAAATACAAATTCCCAAAAATAAAAAATATGTTAATTTTGTAAAATCAAAAATTTACACTAAAATATTTAACCGCGCCTTTTTAAAATTCATACAGTAGAGCTCTTTAACTATGAAAATAACGATATAAAACCATCAATTTACGACTTAAATTATGTGAAATTTATGTAAAAAAAATAAAATTGCCAAAAACATTTTTCTTATACGTATACACAAATATATTTTTTATTATTTTGTTTACGTAGATTCTTAGGAATTAGAGAAAGAACTTCATTAAAATTCAATCAAAGTTTTGGCAAGCAAAATATTAAAAAGATTTTTATTTTTTTAAATAAGAAAATAATTCAGTTTCCAAGACAATTTTCCAAGAAATATCATGAAAATTTTTATTAAAATAATAAATAATTATAATTTTTTTTTTACCTTTATCCAATCTTCGTTCCATTCGTCGCCATTGATTCATATGATGCAGAAAAACATATGTTGCTGCTACAAAAAACATAAAACAAGCAACTATAACTAATATAAATGATGTTAATTGCCAATCCCATAATTTATCTTCATTTGATTCTGCATTTAATTCATTTTTAATTAATTCTTTACCTTGATGTAAATACATCCAATCAATACCTAAATCTTGTATTGTACCACAAATTGTATCCTGATGAAATTGACATGGTCTTAAGGCAAATAAATTTTTCTCTTGATTACATATTGTACAAGGTATACATTTATCCTTTAATGGATCCCACCAACAATTTGATGTATGTGCAGATGTAAATGTTATACAACAAGTTAATAATATTGTTGTTAATGCTAAATATGTTAATGTATTGATTTGTATTGATTGTGTTTGAAGTATTGTTTGCCATGGTGGCATATTCTGTAAAAGGAAGAAAAAAAATTATGTTAATGCGTTTAAGTTAATTCTGTATAGCCAAAATTGGGATATATAAAAATTAGAGAAAATCTTCTATATTTCCGAGACCAATAATTTAAAAAAAAAATTAATGTTAAACTACAAAATTGTCAAAATAACTGAAGACAAATTTTATTTTTTTCCTTTCTATAATTTCAATTTTTCTTTTATTTCCTCTTGTATCTATTTTTCCCTTCCGTTGTCTATTTTCTAATATTTTTTTTTTTAATTTTCTGTTGTTGTTATGTGTTCATAAAAACTATCTTAAGAAACGGAAATGAAATCATGTTACTAGCATAATAAATTTCCGACAACTATTTTCATATAAATATAATTTGAAGTTGTATCTAAAAAAAAAAGTTATAGTTAAAATTGAAAGAAAAAAATTATATTATAAATATTTTATTTACTGTCAATTTTAATGCAACGATCAAAATTGATTTTTTTGTTATTTCCGTCATTCGACCCTTTTATAAAATATTCAAAAGGATCATCTATAACTATCAACAATTTTATTAACATTTAAGTAATAAAAAATCAGTGTTTCTCAAGCGTTTCTTTCATATAGCGATACATTTGTGATGTTAAATTTTATGGTATTATAGTTTAATTTTAGGGAATTGTTTTTCGTTCTTGGATAGATAGATGGCTTGTTAGTTGGAAGGAATAGAGGTTATTGCGAGTGAGATTCAAGTATTCAGACCAGAAATAGAAAAATAGTAAAAACTGTTCAAATGTTACACATTTAAACTACTTTGAATTCATGTATCGCGACATGTTTAACGTGCAATTGAGAATGGTAACTTTAACTAACATTCATTAGCAAGATGACTTCCCTTTTCCCTTGGCATACAACTATTTAAATTGTAAAACCTTTTTCCCTATCTTGTGTGCAATGTAGAAATGCAATAGGTATTAGCACAGATCGGCAAACACGTATGTAGGATGGGTCTGGTAACCAGCGAGCTTTGTAGAAACTGCAAAGAAAACTCAAGAGTATTTTCTCTGCCAGTCTCCGGCACTTGCTGTGATTAGATTTTATTTCTATCGGATCTCGAAGAGGTCACTAAATTCAATGATAAGAGTCAGAATAATCAGACTATTTTGTTCGATTTGTTTTTACGGTTTACAGTCTTTTGTAATTGACATAACTTCAAACCAATTGCATTCCTTTCTTGGCTAGCTTGTAAGCCATTTCACAGAGCAACATTTTATAATTATTAATATCAAGAAGCATGACTGTTAAACTTCAATATTATTACTAATAATATCGAAATTTTTACAATAAATTATTTCGGAAATATGAATTATATTGGAAAAACTTTCTTAATCATATTTTTTTTTTAAACAGAAGTAATTTTTATATAGTGTAAACATAAATATTTAAAATTTATTAGTTTTATTTCATCAATGAATTTAAAATTTAATTCTTAAAAATACAATTTTTATTGATTTGTAAACATTAAAAATTTCTATATTTATATGACTTCATTTTCACATTTAATAATGTAAACAAAAAAAAAATTTATATACATTTACTGAAAATTTATTTGATGTGCTAAATTATTATAAACAATATTGAGATAGAAGGCATATCAGATAACATAGAGGACCTTGAGCAAGGATAAGATTATTATGCGTGACAGGAAAATACAAAATATTGAATTAATTATTTGGAATCTAGAAACGATTATAACAAAAAATTTGATTATTACATACAACAATGGTAAAGATATCTATAGGACTGACCCAAAGTGCAGTGAAAATGATCTTATTTGAAATGTGACAGTATCGGTATGAAATTGGTGCTACAATAATTAATTGTATGTTTTCCTGGTGCGAAATGTATCTCACTCTAAGTGGTGCGGTAAGGTTATAATGGCAGATGGATTCCATGCCGATACACAAAACAGCTTTAATATAGCTGTCTAATACTTTCAGAGGAATAAAGTCTACTTAAGAATGAGCATTTTTCAACCAAGTGAATTTCAAACGGAATTGCTCGACATCTTCTAAATTGGCAGTATTACATCCACATTTATATTCTCTTGATTATTATTACACCAAATGTTCTTATAAATGATTTTATATTACTTCCAGTTTTGCTAGATGACAAAGACATTACATTTGTAATGTAATGTTATGGGATACAATATTTGAATTTGAGAAACACTGTAGTAGAACTTATTTCTTTAATTAGTTACTCAGTCATATATTCAGATACAGCTAGTTATTTTCTTTCTTTATTATTAGATTTACATGTACGAGTATATTTAAAATTTATCAATTATGAATTCTAATAATGGATAATTTAATTAAAAAAATTGAGAGTTTGTAATTATAATAAAATAGTAAGAATTAAATTATTTAAATATAATAGTAAGTTCATTCAATGTATACGTAACTAATTTAATAATATAAAAAAAAACTATTGACTCTACCCTTCCCGATCAATTTACAAAATAATATTTTTCAGCTACATTAAAATATTTTTCTTTCATGTTACTCTAATTCAAATGTAACCTAACATAACGAAGCATTAATTTAATTTAGTTATAAAAATGACAGAAAGAGTTACTCATCAATATTATTATTTGGCCTATAAGTATCCCTTTAGAAAACAACTATATATAACTTGGAAAGTTACAAAACAATTTTTATTTCCGAGTAACATAAACATTGATAGTGACACTACATCGAAAATTTAGTCATTTTTCAATTATCTGATTATGCTAGTTAATAAGTCTTACAATATTTGATAGAATAATTTTACGAAAAAATTTCGGTCCAATCAAGAACTTTTAAATTTGGAAGATGGTGTAGATATTATACGTTTCCCAAATCCCAGAGGTAAGTGAATATTTAATAACATACCAGAATATTCCAGGAACAGGAATCGTACAAGATGAGTCAATAATTTAGAAGAAGATTTAAGAAAATAAAGAGTCAGAAACTGGAATGAATTAGCTAAAGATATAAGTATGTGGAGGTTTATTGTGGTGAATCAGGCCAAAGCTCGCAATATATACTGTAGAGCCAAGAATGATAATGATTCTATGACAATGCAGGTTCAACTTTAAAATTCTTGCTGAAATACTATAATTACAAAAAAAAGATCTATACAATGAGCTTCGTTTCAAGCAGTTCTTCTTATATCATTTGCTTTTTTAACTATCACAATTTCTTGGAGTTTTAGAAGTAAAGCAAAACGACTATTCAAGTAACTATAAATTTCTCTGTAATTTGTTTTACTTCAAATTATTTATCCGTGAATTTATAATTTATAAAATCATTAAGATTTTTTATTAATGTGTTTTTTATTGATTTGGAAGAGATCATTTTTTATGAATCTAATTTATTTTATAATCCAAAAAAAAAATTGTTAATATAAATACATATATCTATATTTAAATATAGTGTTTTTCTATTAAGTCTAATTTTCCCCATCCATCAATCAGTTTTTTTTTTTTTGCGGAAGTAATACATATATGTATCTATATGTTTCTATATATAATGACCGACCATGAAATTTATTCTTTAATTTGAAAATTATCATATATAAAAAATATTGTGTTTATTTAAATATTAAAGTTTTTTATGATTCTAAACATATAACAATATTTTTTTTTATATAAATAATTGACTCTTTTTAGTATTTATAAAATATGTTTTATGCTTTTTATGCTTACCTTTTTCGGTTTTCTATATTTGAATGTCATTATATTTATAAATTCATTTTCAAAATCAAAACGAAAAAAAAAATATAGAAATTCTGTATATATGTATAATAATTCAAATTTATGAAACCTGCTTTTCAATTTTACCGGCTAGAAAAATTTATGTTTTGCATATATACATAAATTTTTATGTTTATGTTGGCTTCCACAAAAAAAAATATAACACAAGAATTGTTAATGTAAATATGTATATCTATATATTTATATATATGTATAACAAAAAAAAAATATTTATGATCTCGTGGTGTAAAAGATTTAAGTTTATAATTTTACACAGTTTTTATTTTGTATATAGTTTAAAAATAGATTTTATTTATTTTTGAATTGTTTATTTTAATTTTAAAAGGTTTTTTTTTTTATTATTTTAAACAAAAAATAAAAAACAATTTTTTATGCACTATTCAAAAAACTTGATTTTCATGGAAATTTTTCTTATTAATTTCGTTTATAAATACAAATTTTAATTATTATATTATTCATTCGAATTTTCGTTATTTTATATTGTAGTTTTAATTATTTTAAATTAAAGAAAAATTAAAAAAAAAAAAAAACTTTTTATTTATTTTTTTCAATCAGAATTTTATTATAGCTATGTATCTTTTAGTGCATCACTAGCTGCGGCTGTAAATTATGATTTAATTAATTTTGAATTTATTATAACAAAACCAGACGACAAATATTCTATATAGTAATATTTAAATAAACAGTCAGTCGTCATTGTGAATTATAAATTTTTTACAATGATTTTTATTGTTTATGATTTTGTAATCATAATAATAAAAGTCCCTCGATTCAAATTAAATTTTATGAAATGAAAAAAATATCTTTACATATATTAATATTTATGTAATTTTATTTATGCACTTATTTTGAATGTGATGGAATAATATGACTGTAAACACACACTGTTATTACCAAACACACACTATTATTATTATTTATAATTTATTTAGAAATTGAGAAAATTAAAAAAACACAAAAAAAAAAAGTATTTAAAGAAGCCAAGCCTAAAAATTATAATAATTCGCCCTCGCTTCTGAAACACTACATAAAGACTGATCGTTTATATAAAAATTTCTTCTTCGTACTAAATAAAATCAGATATATTAACTAAATCTATAGATATAAATAACATAAATATGTATAGATATATAAATTTTATGTTTGCATTCATCAAACACCCGAATGTTAGATCGGGAGACCAACATAAAATATAAATGAATAAAACAAAATATAAAAAATAAGAAATCATATTATGAACTAACTGGTGGGTTTGTTGAAAATACATAATTTTGGTTTTGAGAGTTTAGCTATACAATTGAAATGGACAAGTTAAATTGGAATTCAATATTTAAAGATCAGAATTTGAAATTACCTGAGAAATCAATAATAATTAGATATTCAATTGGTTGGCACTCAAAAACCTGTTTTCCACAATAGTTTACATTAATATCCTTTTTATAAATGATTAAAAGCATGAATGAATTTGGAAATCCCAAAAATTTAAACCCAAATTTGAATACTATAAATGATTTCAAGTTAATAAGTTTGTGTAAATAATCGGTTAGATTGCAGTAGAGTTGCAGCAAAGATTCATAAACAAATCTTGGTCCATATTGGTACCATTTTCATGGATAACTAACTATAAGTTGTTAGGTATTGAAATATTTTCTAGTAATCGATGGATTTCGTAATTGCATCAAACTTGAGAAATTTTATCGTACTGGTTTTTTAAACCTCCTCTAGCGCTGGGTAGTTTACAGTTCCATTAGTTAACAAATCCCTGTTAATTTACAGAAAATTTATTATTAAAAAAATATGTTGTAATTGCTTACAAACTTGCAGCTAGTTTTTGTTGCCATCTTGACACGATCCTCTTTTGTAATTCACCAACGGCTTACACAACACAACTACGTTTATTAAGCATTAAGGAAACTGTTATTTTCTATGACTTGATTAAAATTTGAAAGTTTAGATTTTGAATATTTTAAAAATAAGTTCAAGATTTTATTTCTACATAATTCTATTTACTAACCCGATATTCTAACGATCGCTGCGTTGCGATAAATCATTATCGTTGAATGTATACTTTTTGTATATCGAATTTTAGAATACAACGCCCGACCCGACAGCTAGAGATAAGATCATGATCACCATTAAGACAATTTATTAGTGGAGTGGTTGGATAAAAATATCAAATTTATTATAGCAAATGATTTATTATAAGAAAAAGTCAATTTTTCGTAAAACTCTTAAGCTTAGATTAAAGAAGTTAAACAACACGAGCATTAAAAAAAGCACTTAATTTTTTTATTTGAATAAAATTTGTAAAAAAACAAAAAAATCTTATAATCTACAAATTGTTTTTTTCCTTTTTTTTTTTTTTTTTGTTTTATTTTGTAATTTATATTTATTTTTGTAATAAATTTATCTTGTAAATTTGTTATACAAATTTAATACTTAAAAGTCTAATTATTATTATTTTTTTATATATATCTCTAATTTAAAGCTATAAATTAAAATATATTATTAAGTGAAATTTTTCTTGAAAATCTCATATTCTTTAAATAAAATTAGTGAATTTAATTTTAAAATAATAATCAAAAAAATAAAATAAAACAAAACCAAATTATTCATTTTAAGGCGTTGATGTAACCGTTGTAATATTATATAAATTTGATAAATTTTTTGTATCATTACGAATAAATTGTTGTCCGCCAGTATTACCGCCATGTGATGGATATATTATTACGCTATTATTATCATTTTTAAAAAAACTAGTTGATGATGAACCGGAATCTGATGAAAATGCTGGTGTATTATCTGTAATTGGTAATGGTGGTGGTACAATTGGATTAAATGGTAATGTTGCTGTAGCACGTTTTAATTGTTCTAAATTAGGTGGTCGGGTTGATTGTAAAAAGCATAATGGTTGAAATTGTTGATTTATAGATGGCG
Source organism: Rhamphomyia laevipes (assembly GCA_963920725.1). Classification (NCBI taxonomy): domain Eukaryota; kingdom Metazoa; phylum Arthropoda; class Insecta; order Diptera; family Empididae; genus Rhamphomyia; species Rhamphomyia laevipes. The sequence continues at coordinate 56,626,347 of OY987256.1, forward strand.
GTGGCATAGAAAAATTACAACTACTCATTGATGTATTCTTCATATTACTAGGTGGTGGTGGACCAATATTATGAAAACGTTGATGATAACCAATTGTATTTGATTGAAATTGTCCAGTTATTTGTTGTGATGGTGATGATGGTGGTGGTATAGCTGTTGGTACAATAATTCTTGGTGAATTCATAAATTTATCACATCTAGGTAAACCAATTTTTGGTATGATATTTTTATCATGTGTAATATTTGGTGATGACGACGGTATTGATGGTGATTTACCATTTCCATTATTACCAATATTTGATTGTATAGATGATGATGTTGATGGTAATTGACCAGGTGATTGATTTGTTGTATTTGTTGTTTGGTTTTGTCGATTTAAAAGTCGTGGTGGTATTGCGTTTGGAATTTGTGAAACATACATTGAATTAACAACTGGATCGAAATGAAAATAAAGTAATTGTTCTGGGCTATTTTTACGAATTAAAATTGGTTGTTCAAGGTATGGTGGTGGTGATCCTGTTGGTGGTGGAGGTGGTGGTGCATTTTCTAATTGAATATCAATTTTTGTATCAACATTTAATAATTCCTATAAAATATTAAAAAAAATTATAATTAATTATTTGTTATTATCAAAATAACAAAAATATAAATATAATAATATCGTTTGTACCTGTACATTTTCATTTTCCTTATTATCATGTAAAATAATTACAGTTTTCTTTTTATCCTTATTAGATTTTCTTATTTTCTTTTCTTTTTTATAAATTGTTGATTTTTCATCATTAGGTCCATTACCTGGTCGAATACCATCAGCAAAAAGTACCAATTTCTTTTCCTTTGGCTTGCTACATTCCCTAAAAATATATTCATAAAATTATAAAAGTTTATATTTTACGATGTCAATTTAATGTTATATTTTTGTACTTAATTATTTTTTATTAGATAATATTATCTACATTTTATCTGATTGTGTAAAACATTGACCTAAATTTAAGTTGCACGAATCGATAATTATTAAAAATTCATTTCTCTAGTTAGTTCAATGATACAATGATAAAAAGACGGACAGACGAACATACGAAAGTAAAAATATTTTTTTAACCAAGTACAAAAATATGATTAAATATATATTGAGAAATTATTGGCCAGGATTTTTAAAAATTTAAAATCTTTAAGAAAACGGCAATATTATAATTTTCACTTACGGAACATCAATTAATATACTCTTCATACTGCCATCAGTTTCCCTATTTAATTTTAATACTGCACAAAGAACATTTCTTCGATTAACTTCTTCTTTCCATGATGGTATTTTCTTTTTATCACCAAAATTTTTATTTTCCATATCAATTTTTTCTTCTTTTATTTTCCTATCAGTAAAATTATCCGAAATCGATGTATGTGGTATTGTAGAAGCTGGTACTATTTCTAAAACATTGCCTTTTTGTACTGCTATCGAATAATCGGAAATGGTTGTATTAATATTAGGAGCTGTTTCTAAATGATCTTTAAAATCTTGTCGAATAACTGGTTTTATATTAGGATTTTGTTGATATTCATTAGTATTATTATTTAAATTATAATAATAACTAGAATGATAATCATCAGTTACCGGATTTGTACAATATTCTTGTTGATTTAATTGAATATTTGTATTCTGTTGATAGCCAACCGCATAAGGATTATTATTATTATTATTATTAAATTGACTTGTTGTTGTATTAATTGGTATTGTTGGCATATAATCATTATAACTATTAAATTGTGTATAAGATTGATATGATGGTATTGTTGTACCAATTGGTCGAATATTTAATTCTTGATTAATTCTGTTGTCAAGTGTTGATCTATTTGGTGATACTGATGAATATGATGAATAAACTTCAACAGCATCATAATACTGACTACAATTATTCTCATCCCGTGTCCATGGCGATGGTGATAAACGGTGTATATGCCGATGTTGTGGTGAAATTGATCTAGATCTTGAATGTGTTGAACTACGACTTCCACCATGACGTATTTTGTGTGATGGCGGCGGTGATGGTGGACGAAATGGTGGAGTTCGAGAATATCGACGTGATACATATGGACTAATTGATCTGCGTCTAGAAAATCTAGATCGTGAATTTGATCGTGAACGTGATCGTGAATATGAATGTCGATTGAATGAACCATGACCACCACCACCACCACCACGAAATGATCTATTTATATCACGTCTTCTTGATATTTTACGTGATGGACTATCACCACCACGAAAACGTTTTACTGGTGTATGTGATCGGCTACGTGTATGTCTATTTCGCCGGCGAGATTTTAAACTATGATTTGAACTAGAACTTTTACGATTATCTGATGAATGTGGAGAGCCACGTGATCTACGATCTCTACTAGGACTGCGACGACTTGCAGGTGTTGATGTATTACTATCTCTATGGTTTTTATCAGGTGAACGATTACCAACTGGACTACGTGTACTACGACGCGATGAAGAAGAACTGTGTAATTCACTGCTTTTTGATTTCTTTTCATTTGTTCCTTTATCATCATTACTTTTTAAATTTTTTTCTGCTGATTCGGCCGCAGCTGCTTCATTATTTGCTTTAGCTTTTGCGATTTCTTCTTCAATTGAAAATATTTGTGGAATTGGCAAAGTCCAAATTTTATTTGGTGTTGTTATTTTTGGTGATATTTTAATTTTAATTGTATCACGATTAGTGTCAAATATTTTATTATTATCATCTTCAAGTGGTTTAAGTTTTGTTTGTACAACCGGTTCTATTTCTGTTGATGTTGATGCTGGTACAGGAATATTAATTTTTTGTTCTTCGATATTGTCCATATTAATGTATTTTCGTTTTAATAAATTTATTTCATTTTCAAGTACTTTTTGTAAACCTTGAAAACAATCTTGTTCATCCTCATCCATAGCGCTCCAACTTTTCAATGTTTCCAATCGTTTCTGAAGTGCACGTAATTTTTTTTTATCTTCTTTTGAAAACAGCTCTAAATATTCCGGTGAATCGTTAGACAATTTTTTATCTTTTTGATCAGAAGAATTTGTTGAAGATGTTGTTGTAGATGTTGTTGATGTTGAAGATGAATCTGAAGTGTCTGATGATGTTGAAGACGATGATGATGATGATGATGTTGCTGATGATGATGACGGAGATAACATTCGTTTTGGTATTTCAGTATCAGCAGATTTATTTTGTTCATTATGTAATAAAACTAATTCAGTTGTTAATATTGGTTCCGGTTTATTTGTTAAATTTTCAGCATTAGTTAAACCCGATGGGGGTGCGGTAGCTTCTAATTCAAGTGGTGAAATTATTTCTTTAGTTATTTTTATTTTTTTCGGAGTAGTACTCTCATTATTATCATTACTAGATATATCAATACCAGCATTACTTACACTTTGTAGAAATTGTTCATAAATATCTTGCATTCCAAATAATAATTTCTTATTCGGATCTATTGCTGGTTTAAATACTTCATTATCTTCTTTAAATATATCAACTTTTGTAGGATTTTCTTTGGCAGGTATTACCATAGTAGTAACAGCATCAGTAGGTGGTAGAGTACTACTAGGCAAATTCGTTATTATGTCAGTTGGTGGACTTGGATTTACAAAAATTGGTGTACTTAAACCATCTTTAATATCTTTATCTTCAGTATTTTCATTTTCAGTTTCAGTATCAATTTCAGCTTCACGGGAATTTTCACTAAAAATATCTTCAATAAATTTTTTTGATGATTTATTATTTAAATCTTGATTTACATTTGTTGGTATAATTTGATTATTATCATCATTATCATCTTTTTCAATTTTAATATTTTGTAGTAAAATTTGTTCATCAGTTATCATTAAATTATTTGCTAATTGTTCCATAGATTTAGATTTTTTTATTGATTCTGGTCTTTTTAATGTTTCAATAACTTTATTATCTGTTGTTTCACTTATTTGTGAACTTATTAATTCTTCATCCTCTTCCCACATATCTTGATATTCATCTGTATCTGGACTATCACTCATATTACTATCTGATTTATTTTCTATTTTAATTTTAATTTGTTTTTCATGCTTAGTTGAAATCGCCGGCGGTTCATCCTTAGACAATGGAAAAATATCATTTGAATTATCATTACCATATAAATCATCTACAAATGATAATGATTGTGGATTTAATTTATTCTTTTTATTATTGTTACTCTTCTTATTATTACTATGCTTTTTTGATTTTTTACTACTATTACTGCTACTACTAATTTTACGTTTCAATTTTTGCTCTTTAATAATTTTAGCAGTTGGACTTTTGACAGTATCATTTAATTCCATAAATGGTTCTTTAGGTATTTCAATGTTTGTTAATTCGGGTGTTGTAGATTTAATTAATAATGGTGGTGTTTTTGGTTCAGATTCTTCAGATTTTGAATGCTGTCTTTTAATTTTTTTGTTTTTTTTCTTTTTCAAAATTTTCTTTTCATCTTTATTCTTATTTTCATTTGAGGTTTCTTTTATATTCTTCTTCTTTTTTTTCTCTTTTTTAATTGATTTTTGTTCTTTTACATATTTTTCTGAACATTTACTGTCATTTATATCAGAATTTTTATTACTTGTTTCACTTTCAGATCTTTGTCTTTTCAAATTTTTTGATTTTTTATGTTTAGATGAAGAAGTTTTTATTAATAATTCAGCATCATCATTTTTAGATTTTTCAAATTTATCTTTTTTAGATATTTCGGAATCATCTTTTGTAAATGGGGTTAGTTTTTCATCATCTACTGTCGTATTATGTTCCAATTTTTTAGAATTTTGAAACATTTCATTAACCCTCCAGGTAATAGTTGGTTTAGTTTTTGTATAACTGCAGAATTATTTAATTTGTAATTATGGATATTATTAGTAATTTATTATTTTAAAATCTTACCTAAGTAAATTATTTGATTTATTTGTATAATATTGCTTTTGATTATCAAATTGTTGTTCTGGTTGAAAATGATTTCTATTATATCCAAAATTTCTGTTGTTTCTCCTGTTTTGGGTATAAACAAATTATTTGTATTGTAATAAAATAGAAAAGTATAATAAATTTTACCCATGCATAAAGCCTCCTCTTCCACCTCTATTAAAACCTGGTCTATTATTACGACCTCTATTATTCCGAAAATTTGGATTATAATTATTATAAAATCTTTGGTTATTTGTTGGGCTTCGTCTGTTATTTTGAAAGTTTCTTCTAGGTTCGTAATATTTACCACCACCACGGCCACCGCCACCATTGTTATTATCATTTTCACTGTCCTTCCTTTGGTCATCGTGATCACTTTGATAATTTTTCAAAATTTCTAATGAAGAAATAGATGAACCTAAATAACCAACAAAAATATTTTGATATCACATTTCATATAATTATATTAAACATACGTTTCTGATCTCGAGTTACATCATGATTTATCACAGGAGAATTTCTAGGTGGTGTTAATTTTAATTCACCCGGTTCCAAACTATCATTAGCATCACTTGCAGCATTAAAACTTTCACGGCTATTTTCTATTTCGCTCATATTATATTAAAAATAATATTTACAATTATTTGGGAAAGCGGCCCGCCTTGAATAGAATAGTAATAAAATTTATTTTACACTTTTTATAGCTATATATTTTTTATTATTATTTCTGTGTGCAGTACTGTCAAATTGTCAAAAAAGCAAATAATTGATTTTTATGGTATATCTGGAAGCAGGCGCCGAATGTTGGTCTGGTTTGAAATGAATATATTTTGCTCAGTGCCAGGGTTGTGTTGTTTATGATAAATTAAATTTTTTAACTGTTTTTTAATAATTAACATCACCAACGAAGAGGTCTTGCAAAGATTGAACATGACGAACAAATGATCGTCACCATAAAATAAGTTATCTTTATATTTTTAAGGAAGGAAAAAGACAAAATATTACAGCTCGTTCTACAAAATAAAATTATGGAGGGAGAGGCAGAGGCAGGACAAGAATATCATGGCTACAGGATTTATGTGAGTGGTGCAGCATGTGAATGGCAAATATGAGGTGCTGTCTATGTAAATAGTATATTCGATAATGACCAACATCCGTAACAGATAGGAATCGAACGAAAAATAATTAATGGGTTCGTCCTACAAACATTAACAAACCTATATAACGCAAGCTCCGATAAATGCAAACGTATTTATTTCGTTAGATTTTCTTTGAAGTTCTTTTACTTTGTATATAATATCAATTTATTAAACAAAAAGTTATAAAATTCAAAATATAAATAAATTTTATTTATATCTATCTGATTTGTCCCATTTATTTATCGATCAAGGAACAAAATCGTGTTTTATATGAGAAGCAATAGATACCAATAAAAATTCAGCTCTTTCACGGCAATACTGTTTACTACTAGCCATGAAAATGAATATTGGAACGATAAAAATGTCGAATTTCGAAAGAAAAAAACCCGCATTTTCACAACTGCAAACAGCTGATCATTATTTATTATTATTATTATAATCATAAAATAAAAACCAAAGTGAAACTAGTAAATTTGGCGATGGATAACATTAAAAAAAAGATAATTTTAAATACAATTATTGAAACTGGTATATTCGATTCATCATTTTCTGGAAATACACTATTAAGTAATGCAATAAATAAAAGAAGAAGTAAAATAAGATTACAAAAAAACATTTTAACAATGATAACCAAAAAAACCAAACACAAATTGAATAGAAAACAAACAAAAAAACATTCATTACCTCCAAAATATATTAATTTTTTAACATCTGTAGAACAATTTTCTGATGATGATTTTCAAAGGAATTTCATGATGAAAAGATCTACTTTTACAGTAAATTTATAATTTATTGTTTGTGCAAAATTAACATTAATATGATTTAATTTTTTTTAGGAAATTGCAAATTATTTACAATATTACTGGAAATCGAGAACTGGGCGACCATCAATATCAATAAAAACTGCATTATATATAACTTTGTGGAAACTCATTAAAAACTGTACATTCAATGAAATTGCAGAATTATTTAATATATCAAAAGGAGGAATATTTGCATATTTTATAAAAGTTGTTAATTTATTATATACACATAGGAAAAAATTTATAAAATGGCCAAAAGATTTTGAGTCTAAATTACAAATTATGAAAAATTTTCAAAATTTCATAAAAAATTCAATTCCGCATACAATTGGTTGTGTTGATGCAATACATATTTCAATTGTTGGACCAAAAGAAGAAAAAGATCGTTATTTAAATAAAAATGGGGACTATTCTATAATTTTACAGGTTTTTTTTTTTTTTTTTTAATAATGCTTAAAAATATATATTAATAATTTTTAGGGTATTTGTGATAGTCAACAAAAATTTATCGATGTATATTTTGATGAGCCAGGAAGTTCTAATAAATCAGCTGTATGGGAAAATAGCCCTATTAATGATATTCTTAAAAAAACTTCTAAATCAATAGAAGATGGATATATTCTGGGTGATTCAGAATATCCGTTAAAACCATATTTAATTGTTCCATATTGTGTCAAGGGTTCTTTAACAGCAAAACAGAATTTTTTTAATTATCAACACAGTTCTCTCCGGTTTTGTGTTAAACAAGCTTTTGAAATATTAAAAGCTGAATTTCCAATTTTAGATAACATAGATATAAGAAATATAAATTATATTAAATATATTGTTATGGCTTGTATTGTATTACATAATATTATTATAGAAAACGAGGAAACGAATAATTTGAACTACTCAATTGCTGAAGAAAATAATGGAACGATCGACAATGATACAGATATAACTGACAACAGCGAATTAAATAAAGCAAAAGACATACGGGAGAAATTAGCCATGCATTATATGTCGTAAAAGAATTTTGCTCTAGTATTTAATAGTTATATTCTGCCAAGCCATAATAGCTCTTAAGAATAATCTAAAATCATTCCAACTATTCTCGGTCATCGCAGTACAACGACCGTTATCAAATATTTAACTAATTTTTGAAGGAATAACAATAGCAAAATTTAGAATGACAGAAATTCTAGAAAAATAAAAGAAATACATATGAAATATATAATAATTTCTAGAATGATAATTAAAGGACTGCATTATGTATGTATGGTTACATAAAATATGAATAGGTATTTAGCTAGGCGCTTTTATTTAATTGCCTAACTACCTATATACATATGATATATATTTTATTTTGAATTTAATTTTGTAAATAATAAACATATTAACAAAAACAATTGTAGTTATATTTATGTAAAAATTAGTTAATATTTTCCAAAACATTTATTAATGAGCTCAATAATTTTAAACGTTTCCTTTCTATTTCAATTTTTTCTCGTTCAATTTCTATTAATTCCTGATGACGTCGTTCATCTTCTTCACATTCTTTGGCTAAAAAATCTAAAATTTGTTCATTTTTCCTTTTTCTTTTTGGTTGAGATTCTGTTGTTTCCTCCACTTGTTCATCAACAGAACACTCTTCAAAATTTAATTGTTCAGTAAAATATTCTTGAGGTTTTACTTTCTTATCCATCATTTGACTCCATTGATATACGTTGTCGAAATCATTAAAATATTCCCATGCTGTTGAGTTTTTACCGCTGTCTCTGTTCCGTTTAATAATACGTTTATATGTTATCATTAAATTAAGAAATTTTTTATTAATATCCATTCGATCATGCGGGAAATATTCATTAACTTTTTTAATTTCTCGTAAAACTTCATCCCACAGGATACTTTTCTTTTTATTTTTTCCATTGGCAAATTCAGGTTCGTAATTTAATCTTATTACGATGAGAAGTTTTGTTTCATCATTTGTCCATTGTCTTGAGATTTCGTTTTCCCTAAAAAGAAATTATTCATTCACTTTGAAACTATAGCATTAATTCAAATTGTTTATTTAAATAAATATTTAATTTACAAAACAAATTATTTATTTAATGAAAATATAACTTATATCATGTATTGTATTTACATGTTGTGCAGATTATGTGCATCACCAACCAAGCTTCTCTATGATGTACGATCTATATACGTTCAATGCTCATAAAAATGCGCATTTTTCACAGCTGTCTTTTCGCATCCCATGCGTATATGTTCCAATTCCAATAAAAATAACATGAAAAATAAAAAATTCTGACATCCGGACTGGACTGTATTGACTGTATTAAAAAAGAATGCTGCCAATTTTGAAGGTTTTTTTGTCTATGCATTTTATTGAGGCCTGGGTTACTAAGAATCAGTGTCCCTGACACTGAACCCGTACAACCAGATTGTGAGTTTCTATCACCTCATCTTCAATGCTTTATCACCTACACCTTACATCTTACGTAATAACATTTATACACTGCAAAAATAAAATTAATTCGGGTAGTTTAGTGTTGTCAAGCTGCATGGACAATATACTGATTCACGCCTGAAGTTCAAGCTGAAGATTGCCTGAAGTATTCTTAAAGTTCATGTCTGGTGTTCAGGCCATCTTCTACGTAAAGTTAGTTTATGATTCGAAACAGTTAACAAACAAATTTATTAAAATTAATCACATCCCGTGCCCGTCCTTTTTAAATGTTATGTAAATAAGTAATTTTTAGTTAATATGGGGCATTAACTATAAATATACTATTGATCAATTTACAGAAGATAAAAATTAAAGAAAATATATTAACCAATGAGCTTTATCCATCGGAATATATTTCCATATATTATTATTATGTAAAATAGATATATTATGTGAAAACAAACTTATAAATTTATACAAGAGACTTTATCCACGAATATTTGACTTCATGTACAAGTAAAGAATATTTAATTTTATTATCAAAATCATACAAACTAAGAAACTATAATTGCAAAAAATTAGTTAACAAAATTTTGCAAAACATTTACTAATGAGCTTAATAATTTTAAACGTTTCCGTTCTATTTCAATTTTTTCTCGTTCAATTTCTAATAATTCTTGATGTCGACGTTCATCTTCTTCTGCTTCTTTGGCTAGGAAATCTAAAATTTCTCGATTTTTTCGTTTTCTTTTTGGTTGGAATTCTGTTGTTTCTTCTATTTGGTCATCAACAGAATACTCTTCAAAATGTAATTGTTCTGTAAGATATTCTTGTTGAGGTTCTACTTTAATCATCATCTGATTCCATTTATATACGTTATCGAAATCATCAAAATATTCCCATGTTGATGAATTTTTACCATTTTCAATGTTTCGTTTTATTATTCGTTTATATGTTATCATTAAATTAAGAAACTTTTTATTAATTTCCATTCGATCATACGGGAAAGATTCATTAACTTTTATAATTTCTTCTAAAACTTCATCCCAGAGAATACTTTTCTTCGTTTTGCCTTCAGCAAATATAGGTTCATAATTCAATCTTGTTTTAATGAGAAGTTTTGTTTCATCATTTGTCCATGGTCTTGGTAATTCGATTTCCCTAAAACAAATATTATTTTTTATTTTAAAACATTTTCAAATTTTTTATTTAAATTTATTTACATTTTTGCAAAGCAAATTATTTGAAGGGAAATATATTTTGTTTACATTACACTACATATTTGTGCAGATAGCAGATTATATGCATCACCACCAACAAAAGCTCTTCTACATTATGTTCTTACATCACAAATGCGCATTTCATTTCTTAAAATACAGTGCTGCCGCATTGTGACGATAATTTTACAATATGGAAAACATTCTGCCATAGTTTTCTGCATAAAATAAAGTAGTTATAAAAATTCGATTTCTGGATTTCTATAGTAGGAAGATAGGAACAAGGATTTTGGCGGGTAAAAATATTTTTATCTCGAAATTCAATTAAAAATCATATTTTAAATTTTACATTTAATTGTAGAATTAATTTTAGCTTCTTTCTGATGTGTACAGCATTAGAAACTCAAACAAAAATTAAATAAGTTATTTTTCCTCAGAAATTATTTGCGATGCATATTTTAGGTTTAAACAAATTAGTAATCTTTTTTGGAATATAAGATTGGAGAATAATTAAGTTATCATCAAAAAATTGTTGTCCTTTAATTTTTTATTTGCAACGGTTAGAAACGTTACAATATTTGCGTATGTTCTATATGTACAACTCTTGTAAAATATATTTAAGAGCTCACATTCGCAGTACAGCAGTACAACAGCTTAGATTCAAATTGAAAGTGTCGAACTCCACAAAATATGAAAAAATAATGTTACTTCTATCTACAAATAAAATAAATTATTTTTGAAATTATGATAAAATATTGTATATTTATTGATATCCTAATTCAAAATGAAATTAAAAATATTGTCTAACAATTATTTAATAATAATATAATAATATACCTTTATATATATAATTTATGAAAATAAATTTTGTTAATGTTTTAGAATCGAAAGAAAAGCTTATTAAAAAAAAATGTTACTAAACACAAGAAAAAATTATTAAATAAACTTAATAAAAATTAGTACGAAATTATAAAAAAAAACACAATTTAACTTAAAAAAAAATACGTGATCTTATGTTTACGTGTGATAATCTTGTTATTTTTAGTATAATCTTAAATAAATAAATAATATAAATATTTTTAAAAGCAATTTTTTTCTTAAATATCCTAGTTCTTTTTTTTTTTTTTGTTTTTGTTCGAAGAATAATCTTTAATGTCTTTATTAAAATTTACAATAATTAAAAAAAAAAAAAGTATAAGCTTTAAGTAAGGCATATACGGTATTATTGTAAATGTATATTTGTCCGTTCCCTTTGAAGTTGTTGTATCTCCCATTAACCGCTAAGGCAGCAGAGAAATTATAAATTAATTTTTAATTTCCATATTTTCTGTCAGATATTTCTGAATGTCATACCTTTTTATAGATGTTGTACGATAAGGATTTTGTAATATTTTTGGATGAGTTTCCATTACCCTTAATAAAAGATTATCTAAATAATCTTCCAATTCCTTAACACGATTACGTTGAACCAATACATCAGTTTCTAAACCATGGGCTATAACAATTACTTCCTAAAATAACAATTTATATAATTTTAAACATTTTCTTTTTATTATATTTAATTAATAGTTTTATTATACTTCTCTGGTTTTTCCATCATATTTATTCAACAATTCTTGTGATAATTCTGGTACTGGAGAATATGGTTGATTAAAATTGTTTTCATGTCCAACTGGATTAATACGTTCACCAAATTTTCGATTTGTATTCTCGAGTATGTCGGTATTGTCTGATATTAAAAAAAAAAAAATCAATTGATTTACTTTGTTTTTTTGAATTTTATATTATTTTATACCTTTTCTAAAATTAATTAATTTACTGAAACGTTGTTTCTTATCGGTATCTTTATGTTTTTCAGTTTTTTTCGTAACACTATTTTTTTGTGTACTATTAATGTCCAATAAATTACCGGCAGTTGCGGCTCTAGGTAATGGATTAGGTTTTACAGGTGGTTTTGGTGAAAATTTTTCAATTTTTTGATCATTATGAATTTCATATGAATTTTCGCTTGGTTTTACAACTAATTAAAATAAATAAAATAATAAATTTATATAAAATATGTTTATATAAAATATGTATATACTTGGTAATGTTGGTGGAGCAGTTTTTGGTGGTACTGGTGGTAATTGTTCTTGTACAATCGGTTTGTCATTAATTTCTTCTGGTTCTTCTGGAACAGTATTTTGTTTTTTAATTTGTTCTTTTTCTAGTTCTGAATGTTGTAATATTTCTTGATTTATAAAATCTTCAGATTCTTCTTTAGTATTTGTTAATGGAACATTCCATGATCGACGTTTTAATGAATCAGTACTACCAACATCTAAATGTTTACCATATAATTTTTGTTGCCATTCATCTAATTTGGAATCGGATGGATTACGTGATGGTACAATAGGTAAAGTTCTTGAACGCAAATTGACATCTTCTTTAGATAATAATGGTGATGGAATACGTTGTTGTGGTTGTTGTTGTTGATTACGTGATGGTACACTTTTATTTGTATTCAAAGAACTACCAGAACTTTTGTGTGATAAATTATCAAATACAAATTCATCTTCATCTTCACTAATTACACCTGGATCAGCATCACCAGCATATTGTTGTCCACCAAAACGTCTTGGTGTACCAACTGAACTATTTGGTGTACCGATACTAGCAAAACTACCAGAAAATGAATCCGAATCAGCACCACCATTACCACCATCTTTATTCTTTTTCGATTTGCCACTAATATGCATTTTAGAACCCAATGATTTTGCAAATTTTTTAATACCTTTACGTTTCTCTAATGTGCCAATACTTAAAAGACTACCACCAACTGATGATGCCAATTGACCAAATGATGATTTATGTTTTTCTTTTTTACTTAAATCATTTAACGAACCAGCTTTTACAGTAAATAAAATACGAATCTCTAATTCACCACGTTCCTTTTTCTTTTCTTTACCAGGTTTACTTTCTAATGTATACCATTTAGAACGTGGCTGTTCATAAATATCCATTTCTTGTAATGGTAGTGTTATTTGACCAAGAAATTCATCAATACTTAAATTATTTCTGTGCAAACATGTAAGCACCAATTCAGCACGATTTCCTCTTTCTGGTATTGCTCTGAAATATAAATGTTTTTTTTTGTCAAATTGAAAAATAATATAAATATTTACTTACAATTCACATTCCTCATGCCAATCAACATTTTCAGATGATTTTTCTTTAACCGAAGTCTGATATTTTTCTTTTCCCATAGCAATTGTAACAAAACAATTATTTGTTCCATTTTTTCCTTTAGTTAGTAGTTTTTTAGCACGATTTACTAAATTAGAAGTTTAGAAAGTTAATTAGTTCCGTAATGAAATTAAAATACACAGATGTATATTGAAATTTATCGGAAATAATAAATGTTTTATAACCAAACCATACAAAAGGTGTTTTTTAATATATTAATTTTTATTTAAAACATTATGAAGCAATATTAAATAAAACATAATTCATCAAAATGACTAAGTTATGCATATTAACAAAAGAATTTAAAGAATGGAATGTTTGTTTTAAGGCGGGGGACAATAAATTATGTCAATTTTGGTTTTTTCCATAAGATTCAATAAAAATTGTCATTGATGTGATTGTGATTAGCATATATTTTAATTTAAAATTTATTATAATTCTAATTTTACTATAAATAGAAATATAATTGAAATTGAATAAAAATAAAACGCAATAAAAAGAGAAATTTGCATAAAATCTAGATTTAGTGAAAACCAGATTTTGTCATCATGCATTACTCAAAGTGAGAGTTTTTCATTAAATTTAGAAATATTCACTTATAGGAATTTATTTTTTACTTACCAGTTACTTGAATATGCGTTGGACTCCACATTTTCTTATTATATTTATGTAAACTTTATTTAGATGAAATAAATTTTAATGATAATTATTTGGTAAAATAAAAAATTAGAATGCCAACAAAACAATAAATGTAATCTTTATAATTATGGAATTTCAGTTTTCGAAAAAAATGACTAACCCAACCCTCTGAACTAAATAAACGAATTAATGATGTAATGTAATGCTTCAAAGTTTTTAATTGGTATGATAACAACAATTACACTTTTGTTTCGTTAACGGTACGTGTAGTTGCAATAATTTGCTTTATTTTCTTCTTATCTTTAAAAACAACTGCGATACAAAATATATAGGTAAACCAAATAAACCAAATAAAAAAAACTTGTAAAATTCTGGGGAATCGTAAATTTTATGTTTAAATAAAGTGAAGTAAAATAGGGTGATCCCTTTTAGGCACAATTGTTACTAAAATCAACTTTAGGTACAGAATGTATTTTTTATTAAAAAAAATCGTTCAGGATTGTAGTCTCACTTCAAATAAATATGCTAATCGACATTTTGTTCATCCCAACCCAATAAAAGATCTTGTACAAACTTTAGGCCAAAGTTGTATTACAGTTCCCTTGTAAGAAACACTGCTCTTTTAAGACAAAAAAAAAATTGAGATTGTAAAAGGAATCCGAATATAGTAACTAGCATCCCCAAATTTTATAGATTAGATCACAAAACTGACGTTGCAATGTTATAACAACATGATTAAAGTCGCAACATGTGTAAAGCACCAACATGTTCAGGACTCGCAAAAATACGGCGCTCCAAAAATAAAGTTGCCACAACACAAGTCTACACAAAACTTACGTTTTTGGTTCATAACACAAAGTGTTATGTTTTTGGGGCATTTAAGAATTCTACTACATAAACAAAGTTTAGTGGGTAATATCAATATTGTCATTGACATATCATCAGCTGATGGCTCAGCACAAATAATAAAAAAAAAATATATACAAGGTCAGGAAAATTAATTACTTAATTTTTAATTCGTATTCGTGGTATTCGTGAATTATTGTTAAATTAAATTAAACCAGAAAAATATGGTTTGTGTTCCTTGTTTTATAATTCCGGTATTATTATGGCTTTGGCACAAATTTCTTCAACCTATTTTATTCAAATATTGGAATCCATGGGAGAAAAAAGACGCTGATGGAAATGTTATTAAGACTGGCACTGAATTTCCATTTGAGTGCAAAGGTGGACAATGTATATTTCCAAAGAAACAAACAGTACAGGCACCTGGTGAACCAGAAAAAATATGTGATGATAAGAAAATTGACTAGTTAATATTAGTTTTAATTAAGTTTGTACATTTTTAATGAAATTTTAAGAAAAAAAAATTGATTTTTCTATTTGAAGTTTTATTATTTATATTATATGTTGTCATCCCAATAAACATTAAATCGAATTTAAGTAAATAAAGAATTCCAAATTAGTATGTAATTATATATTTTTTATTAATTCAGAACTGGTTGAGATTGAGGCAGCTTTACCAAAATATAACATCGGTGTTTTTTTTTTTACAATTTGATTTAGTTAATGTAGTGACTATTTTTTCTAATTATTTTCTAATGAAGATCTAAATATAAAGGAAAATTTCGTAATTGTTGGAGTATTTTTTTATTTGTTTCATTTTAAATTATTTGCATTTGCAATAGGTAATTTTACACAGAAATCTGCAGCAAGAAATGTATGAATAACAACTGCTCTATATACTTTAGAAACAAAAAACGATTCATATAATATTAAAATTACTCTTTCGTAAATTTATTATTGTTCCAATTTTACGAATTTTGCCGCCTTCGTTTATAGGGAATAATTAATTTAATTTTCATATATATATAAATAATATATACATAAATTTTTTGTCACAAAAGAAACATGTCACCTGACCCAATCGATGAAAATAATATTGAAATGGCTCCACAAGAAGACAATCTAAATTCCAGTAAAAACGAAAAAAATACAGTTGCTGATGTAAACGTTGTGGAATCGGATTTACGAGGTATTTTTCCATAAATGTTTTCCAACAAAAATCTAAATATAATTTGGTTTTTCAAAGAAATTGAAGCAGTTAATGATAGTCTTGAAGAACTAAGCACTGCCCTTGATTCTATTGAACAAAAAACCGAAAATATTATGGCTAAATTGATGGAATTACTTAATTCTAACAAAGAAATTCGTCAAAGCTTGGCAGCAGAAAATTCCAAATAATGAAAGACATTAAAGTATTATTTTTTTTTAGTAAAAATATATATACCTATATTTGTTTATTTATTTTTAGTTAAATTGTTTCTTTAATTTGAAAAAAAAAAAAACAAAAAAAAAAATTTAGTCAATGAATGTTTAAATAAAAATATTTTAGGAATTGTTTAAAATATTACATACTGAATAATCAAAAAGTTGTTTATTAATTTTCTTTAAATGTTCTACTTGATTCCTTAATTTCTTAACTTCTTCAACACTTTCAGATGTATTTATTATACCAGTTGGATTATTGCTGCTAGTAATACATTCTGTATCATCATCATTTGTGGCAGACACGAATACTTCTACAATATGATCAGTTTTTGATTTGCCAGTTTCCATCATTCTCTTTAAATTACCAGCAATCAAATTAAATTTGATATCTGTATTGAACATATTTTTTGAACTAAGTGTAAAAAGAACATTTGTGATTACACCTTTATGTGGAATTGTTCTCAAAAGTTGTTTACTCGATATATCCCATAAGTACACATTATTATCCTGACCACCCGAACATAAGATTTTGCCATTTAAGGATAATGACAGACTAATCACTAATTTACCATTATGACCAATAAATTTATTTGTATAATCTTCATTTGTCATATGATATTCTTTTGTACGTGGCGGTGAAATAATACTAAAATTATAAATTGTTCCTAATGAAGTTCCCGTATAAATTGAAGTTTCTAATGTATCCATTGTAACCGTAGTTAACGGTTCAGCGAAAACTACGTTTAATAAAAGTTTTCCAGATGCTAAATCATATAATTTACATGTTCGATCAATAGATACAGTACACATAATGGCACGTATTCCGCCTTTACCGACAAAAATATCAGTTACCGATAGTGCATGATCATTAAATATATATAGAGGCTCCTGATTTGTATTTACATATTTGCTGACAATCGTGAAATTCCATACAATTACACATCCATCCTCACCACCCGATACAAAATGGGATCCATCATCACTGAATTTAATTACTTTAATTGATTGATAATGTTTTGATAATAAATTTAACATTGTTCCAGAACAAATTTCCCAAATATATATTGATTCTTGTATTCCAGCTACTAGAAAATTGCCATCTGGTGATACAGCTAAGGTATTCACTTTACCGGGTGCTACATATCGAATACCTGGAACTTGTTCTTGATCATTTATTGGCCAAACATGTATTAATGGTTTTGAACTGTTTGCTGTTACTATAAATTCATTTTTTATCATTGATATTCCATGTGGATTTGCTGCACCGCCACCTTATAAATTACGATTAATTTGCAGTCCTTTAATAATTTTTTTGTTTTTATACCTTTGTATGTCATCAAATTTGTCCCGGTTCTAGGATCCCATGTACTACAAGTCTTTTGGGAATCATCCTCACTAGTAGTCAGAAGAATTTCATACAGATCACTCATTTTTGTTAATTCGTTTTGTGTTATTTATTTTTAATTCAGATTCAGAATTCAATTTCAGACCAAACAGCAACAGCACATGTTACTTCAGTGGGTGTTGCCGTTGTCAAAAATAATTAAAAAGTACTATATACATAGTTTATTTCTTTGTAGTACTTGAAAATATATTGTTTGTTTTAATTGTACTTTTTAGATATAGAATTATTATTGTTCTATATGTTCTACTTATATGCACTGATAAAAATCATATTTCTACACTCAATAAACGAAGAACATTTTCCGCTTTTGATAATTTTTTCATATCTTTTTTCAATTTCAAAGTTTATTACAAAAGTTTCAAAGTTTATGGTAACTGCTGGTAACATAAAATCAATTAAAATCATACTTCAATATATAAATTTCGAGATGGTAACATTGAAATATGTTTATTTTATAGTAGATTCGGCACCGTGTTATTTCATTCCATTCATCAGCTGATGTTTATTATTTGTAAAAAGTTACAATTATTTTATTGCTAGTGAATTTTTAAATATTTCAATACCCAATTTTCAACACAAATAATGTTATTTAATTTTCGAATATTTTAATTAATAATTTTGTTGTGTATTTTATGTATGACTAAGAAATTAATTTTAATTATCTCCCAGAACTTAAATTTATACTTTTTATTCAATTCATATTTCTTTCAGATAAAGATGATTCGTCAACAGGCAAATATTTTACAAATATCAAAACGTTTTATCCAACAACAAGCAAAACGACCTTCAGCAGCTGTTGACAGAATTATTCGTGTTGATCATGCCGGAGAATTAGGTGCCGATAGAATTTATGCAGGTCAAATGGCCATTTTGGGTAATAGTCCAAGTGGTGCAACAATAAAACATATGTGGGAACAAGAAAAGGAACACAGGCGTAAATTCGAACAATTAATTCAAGAGTATCGTGTCCGGCCAACTGTTATGACTCCGATATGGGAAATTGCTGGATTTGCATTGGGAGCTGGTTTGTAAAACATGTTTAAAATTAGATGTTAAAATTAGAACCAAATTTACAATATAAAAAATTATATTAAATTTAGGTACTGCACTAATGGGTGAAAAAGCTGCAATGGCATGTACAGTTGCTGTGGAAACTGTTATTGTTGAACACTATAACGATCAATTAAGACAAATTATGGAAGATCCAAATCCAGATCAGGTTAATAATTTACAAATTCGTTAAAATTAATACCAACAACTTATAAAATAAGAATAAAAATATTATAGGAACTGCTAAAAACAATTACAAAATTCCGAGATGAAGAACAAGAACATCATGATACCGGTATAGAACATGGAGCTGAACAGGCACCGTTTTACAAGGGTTTGACAGAAGTAATTAAATTTGGATGTAAAACGGCAATAGAAATTTCGAAAAGAATATAAATTATTCTGAAAAAATATATCTAAATTTTTGTTTTAGTATTTAAATATATAATTTAAAAAACAATGTATACAAAAATTTTGTAGATTTATTTAACATTTAATTTGTACTCCATGATTGTAGCTAAAAATTATTTATAATAAAATAATTAAATAATTCTAATAATAAATATTTAAACTTTTCATGTGCACCAATTCTAATTAAAGTTAAGAAGAAAAAAAATTGGAACGCATTAATGAACACTTGTTCAATAACTATAGCAATTAAATTTAATAGCAATAGTTTTGAATTGTTTTAAAATTGTGTATAAAAGCAACTACAAATTCCTGTATAAATTTAGTTTGAATATACCTAAACTTGAATTTTTAATTTTCGGTTATACAAATCATGAACATTTCGGTTTTTGTAATAGCTTATTTGGGTAATTTTAATAAAATTGAGAATATTTTTATAAATATTATTTCTAAATTATTTTATAAAATTTACTAGAAGTTTTTATTTGACAAGGCTACGATTTAAGAATACATTATGGCTTTCTTCACATATAATTAATATTAGTTATTTACGATTTTCAGTTGTTTCAATTTGTGCTTTAGAGAGAGGGAGGCCTGAATGTCCAATAAGTTGTTCAACTGGATATGAACCAGTTTGTTTCCGAATGGCAGATGGTAGCAAGGTCAAGTTTTTTAATAAATGTGATTTAAAAAAACATAATTGTGAGGAAAAGAATGAGAGTAGGTTAAAAATAAACTTCTCTATACAATAACTATAAATATCATTAATATAGTGAATATTGTGTTTTACTAGAATTAGATGACAAACAACGAATAGCATGTCCTGAATATTCAGTGCCTGATCTTTGGTTATTGGACCGTGGATGGTATCTTAGACGGATTCAAATAGTAGAATCTTAGACGGATCTTCCAACATGTTTTGAGAATTTTTTATTACATTTATATAGTTATATTTAAATATTGTGAATTAAAATGAAGTTACTAAATAAATTGTGTTTTCTTTGTTACGAAAACTTAATTAGGAAGGACGATCATTATTAACGGAAACTTAAGTAGCCTTTTTCAGTTTTAAATATTGAAAACATATTACGGTATTAAAGTAGTACAATTAATAGTAGAATAATTAAAATCGAAATTAATCAATTCGTACCACTAAGTAGTATATGGCCATATTTTTTTTAATTTAACATATCTTGTTTTAAGTAACTAAAACTGGTCCATGAAGCCAAACATTTAGTTTGAATTCGAAGTCTTATCCTAGGTAAGGTTTTGTAGATCTTTATGTCGTCCAGCTAAATGTTTTCCGAGGACGAGTATATATGCTTGTAGCCTTTTGTATTTATCTTATCGTAATACAAAAGGCGGGTGATAAATAGCTTTATATATTTAACATTTAGATTATTACGATGACCCTTCGATTTTTAGCAGACAGATAAGTGTATTTTAAGACTATAGACTTTAAAATAGAGACTTGTGCTTATGATAAGCAAAGATTTTTAGAATTAAATTTAAATTTTCATAATTTCATAGGCAATTAATACACAGATCAAGTAATGCAGTTCTTATCATTTTATTATTTATACTTTTCATTTTCAGTTCTCTTTTTATGCAGTCCGATTATTAAAGAAATTATTTTATATGGCGATACGATATGATTCCATATTTATAAACTGAGGACATTCAAAGGTTGTGTGTATCACAATGACACTAAATCAAAATCATCCATTTATTAAATCAAAATTTATTAAATTAAATTTATTTACACCTACAAAAATTTATTAATTTGCATTATTAAAGTCTTTACGTGTGTCGTAGCAAAAATGATACGACACAAGTAAGAAAAATTGTTTAAATGACAACAATATTAAATATTTAAATTTATAAAATTATTTTTAATGTTCTCATATCTTTCATCTTTATAACAACTTTATTATTTTTTATTACTAAAGTGGATAGTACGATTAAGTACACCAGTTTCAGTTCGTATATTTATAAGATATAAAGAAAATTATCATAAATTTTGATGGATTTGAAGTAGTATTTAGTTTATAAGTAATTGAAATTTTATAGGTAGTTATAATATTTTTTAAACAAAAACCACATTCACTTTATGAGAATAATATTTTTAATGAATTTTTGGTCAGATTGTTTAACAAAATCTCTTTAATTGTTAAAATAATTTTACAAAATTTCCTTTTATTTATATCCAATCATCAAAAAACATAAATTAGAGTTAAGCAAAAGTTTTATTTATGCTAAATTTTAAAATTACATTTTTTTATGTAAATACAAATTATTTGAATTTGATACTTAAATTACTCTTAGTAGGAGATAAATCATCAAAGAAAATCTAATTTTATGAAATGTAATATGAAATATTCCAAAATTACATTTTATCTCTGACATATTATGATATGAATTTTCATAAATAAGGACATTAACATGGTAAATATAAAAGGTTAACTATGAAAATAGAAAGTTTTTACGAAGTATATTTAGTTAAAATATTTAAATGTCAACCTAATTCTTATATATTACTACTACTAAATCTCATATCTGTAAAAAATACAGAGTGTTCCATATTATGATAAATATAATACATAAATTACCACCACATATTAAATATTTCTAAGTAACAAAAGTGTCATCGTTTTTGGCTCCATAGCTTCAGAATGGGTTAATGGAGAAAAATATGGTTACTCCATTAACCCATTCTGAAGCTATGGAGCCAAAAATATGGTTACTCTACTCCATTAACCCATTCTGAAGCTATGGAGCCAAAAACAGGGTTACTCCATTAACCCATTCTGAAGCTATGGAGCCAAAAATATGGTTACTCTATTAACCCATTCTGAAGCTATGGAGCCTAAAACGACAAAACAACAAAACTATTAAAACAATAATCAAAATATTTATGATTACTACGTTGTTTAGAAACTGTAATTTATTTGATTCGATTGCTACCATAAATAGCGTCGAATACCAGCGATAAAATATTGCGTGTCTACCCTGTAGGAATATATGCCAGAAATTCTCAGTGGAATTACATTTTAAAATGCATTTTATATACTGTAGTCGTTAAAACCTTTTTATAAATATATATACATAATTACAAATCATTTGGTTTTAGTTTTAGCAAGAGACTAATTAACATTACAGCAAAAAAGAAAAAAACAACTTCAAAATGAGGTCATATTAACTAAAATTTCATCTTTGGATGTTGGTAAAAATTAATGAAATGTCTGATGTCAATATAACAACTAAAGAAAACTTTTGCATGTGGATTATTAAAAATTTCACTTTAAAATATTTTCTTCCATTAATTTGTTCTTTAATGTCGCATATTTAAATTATTTATTTTTTATGAAATTTGTAATTGTGTTTTTGAAAATACTTTAAGTATTTAAAATTAAATTATATGTATATATAATTATATACTTTAGTAATAAAATATAGAATTTGCACAGGGGCCCCTAATATATTAGTTATTGATGTAGTACAAATGTAAATGTAACACTTATTCGGAGAACTACACAGTTTAATTTTTAAATTACATATATCAAAGTTAAAATGGCATCCGATCAAACTTGTTAGATTAAGAAATTTAATGAAATTATTCATAGCTAAACCAAAGATATTTTTTGTGATATTTGTCTGGTTTTCTCGTTATTTTGTGTATAAATCTTAATGTTATTTCACCAAAAGTATGGTAATTATTTTAATTTTGTTTTAATATGTTTGCTTGAATCTAGATTGCCAGCTTACCTTAATTTACAGGCTATAAATAATGTTAATAAGATAATAATAGGATCACTCGTGCTTTTTCCATAGTAATAGATTCTAACCCATTAACAGTCCTCCCTAGAGCACAACAGTCATAGGAAGAAAACACTCTGCTAACCATAACAACAATCTAGTCTTAATATTAATAAGCAATTTTTTTGATTGGTTATTCTATGACTGTATCTAGAGATAATATTCTAATTTTGTTAGTTCGCTAATTTATACTAGTTCAAAAAGGTTTGTCTTTCTGAGTCGTCTTATGTTTGTGTTGTCTAGCAGTTTAATAGCCACATCATTCACTTGTTGTCTAAGTCTCTTTTGATGACTTCTTGCAAGTCTTTTAACTTCATTAGTCATGATGTCTATTTTTGTAAATCCATTGTCATAGTTTCTACAATATTTCTTATTACTTTGTTTTTGAATCCAAATTGATTTCATGATATTCAAATTGATTTCAGATTTGATGTCTAGATTTGGATACCATATATTCCAACTGGCTTCAGCACTCTTCTTTATAGAATAATTCATATTTTTTTTTCTGTTGATAATGAGGAATTTCTTCTTCCTAGCAAACAAATATATTTTTTATAGCGTATATCCAGTTCTTCTTCTTTATTTTCCACGTGAGCTTATCATCAACAAAAGTCATGTCTAAGTATTTACCTGACTTTTATAAACCAAAATAAAAATTATCAATAATTTACAGATTCAAAATATTTAACAGTTCTTCATCCAACATGGAAATAACATCTTTTATCTACCAGTTTTTATGCATTCTCTGTTCCATTTTATTTTTTATTCAAATCGTTGTCCAAAGTTTTTGAAATATTTCTTCACAAATTCATTTATTTTGATTATGCAAATTTATTATGAATTTACTAATCAAATTAATTTTTAAGATTGAATATTTTAGAAATCTAAACTATAAAAATAAAAATTTAAATTTAAATCTAAATTAACCAAAATCAAAATAAATTTGTTTAGATACAAATTTATTTAATGTAATAAAAAAAAAAATTAGTGAGCTTTTAATAAAAGCTTTCTCATAACAATATCTACAAAATTATTGAGAATTTTTCTCTGCAACATTTTCTCTAATAGAAAATCTTATTATACATACCAACTCTAATTTCTTAATTTACTCCACAGAGATCTCTATCACAACACTCATCACATATGGTAGAAATTATCGTACAGATTTTATTTATATTTAGTATAAAACAACAAATTTAATATGAAATTTTTATATATATGGAAAAATTGAAATTCTCTACAGAAATTAATGAAAATTTTATACTCAAACTCAAATTTTTTTTATTAAGTTTTCCTTCTCTTTATTATATTCACAATATTGTGTTGTGATTGTGAACTTGAATATATTTAAAATAAAAAACTCACTACAAAACCAGACAATTTTTTTGAAAAAATTAGTTTGTGTCGGGCAATTGTTAAAAACAGGTTGCATTTATAAGTAAAACCGGAATCATTAAATTTTAAATTTAAATTTAATTACAAATACTAACAACAACAACAAAACTTTTTAATTTAATTTACGTATACAAAATTTTTTGAAAAAATTTATAATTTTTTTTATGTTTTTAATTAAAAATACATTTAAAAAAATACGTAATTCAATTAAGAAATAAACAATTTTAATATAAAAAATTCCGGTGTAATTTTATTTATGCTTTTACAAAAAGCATAATTTTGTTTTTGGTTTGAAATTCAAAATTAATAAAATTAATTCATATTTTTTTATATATATATAGATAACAAAAAAAAAGTGTACCGTATTTATAATAATAAAAAGGATTCGAAGGATAATAATAGTAATAGTTGTAATAAAAATAATAATATCAACTCAATAAAAATCGACTAAAAAGGTAGGAATAACAAGGATTACAAACGTTATAGCTATCCAAATATAACCTCGATATAATTTTGGTACAAAGAGGAGAAAGATTTACGTGTACCAGCAACCAAAAAATAAAAAAAAACTAAATATTAGGTCAGTATTAAATTTTGTATATAGTAGAAATTTTATAGTTTTGTTGTTTTGTATATTATTTTTTGGGGTAGTTTATATTTTGGGGTAGTTTATATTTTCGGGGTGGTTTATTTTTATGACAATAACCATCCAATATAACAAGAACAAAAGGATTAAGATTATATTAAAAAACAAAAAATTACTAAAGGTTTGGGGTGTGCTACACTTAAAGTGCAGTTGTTTATCAGCATTGCTACTGTGCCAGGGCCAATTTAATACTTTTTATATACATATATATTTATTATTAGGTAAATGAGACAAAATCAGAGTTTTAAATAATATAATTTTAAGGGTATAAATATCCAAATTGTTATAATGGCCATTTATAATTTTTGGAGGCCAAGGTTTTCATCTTTGTTCCAAAAAATTTTATGTATTATAAATGTGAAATTAAATAACAATAAAAAGGATATTTTGCCAGTAAATCTTTATGTATAATGATTTTAAAATGAAATTACTTTTTTTTTATATGTTTTCATATTTTATATGTTTTTACCTATTAGTTTTTAAAGGTTAAAAAACGTGACGCATAAAATTTATGTTGTATTTTTTTTTACAACCTTGTTGAATTTTATTATTCAATTTTTATATTATCATGAATTTGGTTATTTCTTTTTTTATTAAAGCTCAACAGTTTTGAATTTTTTAAAGATATTTTCTTTTATGTAAATTCTATCTTGTATCTAACAAAAAATTTTATTTTTAAAAAAAGATTGTTTTTTTTCGACTATATAAGAAATAAACAAACTTTTCATATTTTTAGTATAAACTATAAATATATGTAAAATAAAAAAAATATTTTTGTATATGAAAAAAATAATATTACATATTATTATTATTTATATATGTACAGATAACGTCATTTTTATTTTCGGATCAAAATAAATATATGAAATATGAACATTTTTTATATATAATTTTTTTCTAAAAATAAAATTAAATAACTTATTAAAAAAAAAAACAGCAAAAAATCACAAAATTTATAAAAAAAATTGTGTTATTTGCGAAACTACGACATTTTTTATATAATAATTAAATTTATTATAAAATGATCTGATCGACAAACAAAATTCTTGTGAAGTTGGCGGCGGTATAGTTAAAATATCACCTAACCTGAAAGGTTATCAATAAAACAATAATACATAATAACAAAAATTATAATAATTTACAGTCAATTGGGGTAAATTATAATTTTGAATTAATACTTTTGTCATTAAAAAGTTAATTAAAAATATCAATTGCATGTATTTAGTCAAGCGATTCACCCACGTTTCATTAATTTTCATTTAATTACCGAATTGCGCAGTCCAAACGAGAATTTTGATATTTTAGAAATTTAATATGGAAATGTCAGAAAACTTAATTTATACTTGAAAATTAAATATATGTAATTAAAGACGACATTAAATTTTGATATTAATCATCAATTTGTGAAATATAATTAAATTACACATTAGTTTTAAAATGTGAAAATATTATTCAGTGGGCTCTATGATGTGATGCATTCGATTCTGGAGCATTAAGTTGACTCAGCTTTAAATGAATAACCAGTAATAAAAATTTACAATATGTAATTGTAATTGTGATTTTAAGACTGAGAAAAATTAAAACGGTTGAGATCATTTGCTGACAACAAATGTCTCACTATTAAAAGCCATTAGCTTGTTGCAAATAAATGTTTCTTCACTTATGAACTTAGTAGACTCAATTTCAATTGCAATATAAAGAAGTCTATATAATTGAAGGACCTATGCTCACAAGCGGAGTAAAGTAAAGAAAATACGATTGAATGATTTTAATAGGTCATAAATTATTACGACTTTAGCAGAAGGACTCAACATTTAATTATTGTTGCTCAACATATTTTTATAGACTACACTTCATTAACAGTTTAGATTAATTACCTAATGTCATCTATTAAGTGTAAATATACATTTTTCTGAGTAATTAATTCATTAATGTTTTTCCTACACTGACCACAAAAATTCTGATGCTTCCTTAGTTTCATAGTTTTTGTAAAACTAATTTGTAATTCTAGATTGGAAGTCTATTAATTTTGTTATAAATGCTGAATTTTACATTTGATTTTAATTAAATACATTTATTTATTTAGTTTCTACGGCTCTGTTCTGTTTACGACTATTTTATTACAAATTGTTATAGCTACCTTGACAATTATTTTGGTATTTATATTTTAGTTATATTTTAATATATTTTAGCATCGAAACTTGAAATTGGTAAATTAAAAATAATCACGCCGTGTTTAAAATAATTATTTTACATTTTAATAAATATCTTTTTTCTTTTTTAATGATTTGATTACTTATGCTTGGCAAAATACTTTCATTAAGAATTGTTGTTTTGATATTAAAGAATTTTCTAATTCATGTAACGCTTAACGTCATACTTAGTACATAACATTAAAATTGATATTTTTATATATAATTTTGGTAACATTTCTATTTCATATATTCCAAATTTAACATTTATGAATAAACTCTTAAATTTTTACGCTAATAGATTATTAAAATATAATTAAACCAAAAAAATATAATTATTTTTCGATTAATTCGGTGCTTTTGTATAGTATCATGTAGATCATAAATATGATAAATTTATCTTCCAGGAATTCGTGTCCATTCAATCAGAATAGACTCCAGAGAAATCAAATGAATAAATATTTCACAAACATGTTATCATTCATGTGTGGACTATTCTGAGTGACTGTTGTAATTAATTGGTTTAATTGTCGACGTGACTATTTTAAGTAAACAAGTAATTAAATAACTAGTTTCCAGAAACTCGTTACCGACAGACAATTAATTAAATAAATTCTCGAGAAACTAAAGAAATAAATTGATTATTTTTATGCAGGTCTGTAATGAAGCTTGACAAAATTTAACTTAATTTTTTTTAAAGCTTCACCAGATTGAAAGTTGAACGTAAACCTTAAAGTTTTCTAGATTTCTCTTTTTTTTATATTGAAATTTAATAGTTTAACTCCATTACATAATTAGAATAAAAAATTTAGATTATTACAATGAAAAATTCATAAGATTTCCAGACGAATATTTTGAGTTATCATCAATTATCTTTTTGTAATGACAGTTCCCCTAGGATACCAAAACCTACATCAACCTCCAGAAAATCCATATAAATATTTTAATTATCTTAAAATATTTGTAAAATTCATAGTTGTTTTTTAAAATTTAATTAATAAAGATGATTTTTTTTTAAAAAAATACATTAGTCCCAAAAGATATAAAAAGTATTTTTAATATACATTTTTAAGTATCTAAATACTTTACATAATCATAAATAATTATGTAATATTGTTTAACACGAAATTCAAAATGTAATGATTTATTTTTTTCACTTTAGAAATTTAATATTTTTATATAATTTTCAAATTTTATATTTTTGTTGAAGTAATAAATAACCGCCGAGAAGGCCAAAGAATATTGCAAGTCTTGACATTGTAGAATCATTCATTGTAAATAAGCTTTTTCGGTGGGGTTGTTAGTAGTGAGTGAATACAAATTTATGAATAAATTAATCGCTAAAAATAATATTTTTTTTTACATGTTCTTCTAACAAAAGATATGCTTTTTTAATGCTCATAAAAAAAATATGATGTTCTTTTGTTGTTGTTGCTGTTATGTATTCAGTCCAAGAAACATTAAAAAAAATGGAACGCATACAAACGCAACATAAAAAAATATCTTATAAAATTTATGTTATATAGAAGAAAATTTCTTCGCTTTATTGGAAAACTTTTGATCCCTTCTTGATTTTTTATGCTGTTTCATATAGTCATAAAATATATTTATATTAAAAGGAATTATTATTTAGTGTTGTTGTATTTTTCCTAAGGAAATAATAATATAAATTTTCCGATTTTATTATTATTAAAATTCGTTTTTCTTTTAATTTTTTTTTTTTATGGAAATTCATTTTATAATATTTTTATTTTCCCACCCCCCAAATAATCTCCAGGGTCCTCCTAACAAAACTTAATTTCATAAATTGAGTGTTAATAGTCTTAGAATTAATAGAGCGTTGTATAATTTATTTTAATTTATGGTTTTTAGATTTTCCAGTGACAGAAAAGCCGGCGATTTAATTTAAAAGGCCCATAAAAAATATATTTTATTTATTTATTTTGTTTCAAAAATAAACTTTGAAAATCTGTTCTTTTCATCTGGGTTGTCATTGTCATTGTATCTTTTTAGATTTTTTATGTATATTCATTGAAGATCAATGACAACTGTCATCGGCTTATGACCTCATAGTCAATTAGTTTGTTTTTAGTTTTTTTAAGTTAACGAAGAGTCTTTTAAATAAAAAGTGGCGCTATTAAAATTACGTATGTACAATATAGAAAAGATTTATTTATGGACAGATGATTTTTAATATTTTTAAATGAATGTAAATTTTTATATGAATAATTATTTACACGTTTGAAAATATGATTCTATAATTAATAATTTTTTAAAAATATATAAATTTATGAACAAGTTTTTTTGTTGTTAATAATTAATTTCGTTTGAAATTTAAATATAATGGAAATCATTATTTTCATTACTATGGGAAATTGACATTTGGCGAAAATAAATTGTAATTTTTGCTGCGGCATCTTTTTAAAATTGTTTTTATTATGTTTTTTATGTAATTCTTTCAAGATGATTTATTATCTATATAGTCATAAAATGTGTTTAAAGTTGAGGCCATTCAATTTAAAAGTATCTACAGAATAAGTCTTCAGAAATCCATCAATTTTAAATCGCTGAAATCGATGAAATTCAAATTTTACTGTTGGAGATACTGTCGCCGTTGTCATTTAATTACTGCAGCTTTGAAATATCAAAAAGAAACTTGAAACATGGAAATATCATGTCAAAAGTATTTTTTTTTTATAAAATTATTTGACATTTCAAAGTGGCAGACTGGAAAAGTTAAAATCGAGTAAACTTTTCCATAGAACAAAGCGACACCGCCAAGTGGTACGTTGAACTACTCTCATATATTTCTAAATATTTCAGTAAAGTCATTTAGTACAGAAATTGGATCTAATGTAGTCCCAATTTTAATGGCAATTTATGTAAAACTAATGCTCAATTTCACAGTACACAGCTTCCTTAAGCTTAAGGAAAAGTTTAAAATTCGGTTTAAATTATATTTTGGTTTCACAGTCAAAGCTTTAATGAAAATATTCCGTTTATGTTAAGCAGAAGATAACTAGAGTTTAAAACATATGCAAAGCAAGAGAAAGATTAGTGTCCAAATTTAAAGAAAGCTGTAGAATTATTAGTGTCCATTAATAATTTAATTTATCATTCATAAAATATAAACATTTTTTATTGATTTATTTCAAATTTTCATTGAAAAATCAAATGATATTATAATTTTAGTTAAGTTAAGCTCAAACTGTGAAACTGGGCATAATAATACAGGGGAGTACCTCTAATATAATGCAGTACAAAATTATTATCTTAGATTAATAATTGTTAATAAATTTTCCAAAATTCGTTCCATTTTAAATATCATTCACATTTAAATATTTTGTATATTTTCTATAAAAATATTTATTATAAAGAATTCCAAATAAAAATTCCATTCAATTTTTATATATTTAATTAATTTATTAGAAAACGTATTGAAATATTTCAAACTAATAAAAATTCTAATAACACAATTAAATGAATTTAAATAAAATTATAGAAATAAATTTTCATATTTCTTTGGAAATATTTCTGAATGAATTACGGCGGATATTATTAACTCATCAGACTATAAATGAATATTTATGATTATACCTAATTTTTAAAATTAATTTTCATGATTTATCACATTTTCAATTCAATACTTAATTCTATAATAATTTTCTAGAAATATACAATTAAGCAAAAACTCTTTAGAAAATTACAAATAATTCTATATATCAAATCACAATTTTCTACTAAATCGTAAAGCATATTACAATCTAATTTCAGTAAATCTCTAAATTATTGCCCCTACGGTCATAATCTTGAAACTCCTTAAAGTTTGAATTAATTATTCAAACTTTAGAATTGTAAAAAACAAAATAACAAATTATAAAAATAAATTGATTTATAAGCTTAAAAATTTGTACAAAATAATTTTTTTTCAAGGTCCACTGGTTTTCAATTTAAATAAAAATAATAATACTATCTTCTAGTAATTTCTACATAATATAATTATCTGGTGTTGAGTAATGAAATTGATTTCTAGAATTATATTTATAAATTTATATTTGTACAAAACTAATTGAGATAAATTTCGTGTAAAAGATTAAATACGCAAAATTATATAGAAAACAAATTTAATCATTTTTCGTAAAGACCATCAAAGCGAATAAAAAGCGTCATAATTTAGCAATAAACAAAACATATTCAAAAAAAAATAAATAAAAAAAATATAAAAATAATGTATAATTTATTGATAAATTGTGATGTGAATTGTGTACGTTTTTATGCTAAATCAAAATTTAACCGAGAAATATGAAATTTTTTTTATAAATAAATTTAAATATTGTGAATGAATGAATGAAAAACAATAATTTTCCATGACATTCAAATATTACATTCAAAAATTAGTAAATTAGCTGAAGATTTACAAAAAAACTAGATATGAATTATACGAGCGGACACTAAATATTTTATATCGCACTATTTCTTGTAGTATACGAAAAAAGCAAATATATATTTACCCTGATTCGGCCCCTATTTCGAGATACAGCCCATTTCGAATCATACGGTCTTAAAAAAAGTATTTTCAGAATGGGTCAATTGAGAAGTATGGTTTATATGTCATTAGATTTCTAATTAAATGCCTTTTAAACAAGCTATAACAAAATGTTTGATTGGAAAATACTAGCCCGCAAAATTGAATTTGCAAAAAAATTACATGGCTTCTGAATTTTTTTTCCTCTAAGTAAAATAATTGATTAACATAAAATGTTTCGCGCTTTTAATACGTGTCAAATAAAAAAATCCAATCAAACTTGTGCCGTAACGCTAGAGATTACTTAGAGGAAAAAAGTACCCATAATTTTCGTTTTCTTCATAAATTCCTGGTATATATCGTCAATCAACTATTTAGTGTCCACCCTGTATATTCGTAATGTCTTTATCTATAGCTATACTCTACAGAAATTCCAGAATTCCTAAAACTTTTAAAATAAAGATTATATTCGTAAATTTCCTGTTTAGCTTAATTATTAATGTCACAATGGCATCATAAATCTCATAAGATAACAAACATATTTAAGTGATTATTATAACGAAACAATTAAAAAAAAAATGCTAATCTAGGAACACCCCAAAACTTGGAGTTTGTTAACATCAGGCTTTGAAGAAAAAAAATCAGAAAAGTGTACAAAAATTTTGGATCTCTATAGGACATGTAAAAAAAAATGTATTTAATTTAATTCGGTACGTTTACAGATCTAATATTTACCGCAGATAATAATTAGCTTATGAGATAGGAACTAATGGCGTTCCTATAAAAGATTAATATAGTTTTCAAATGGAAAATTCTGTACAAAATTTAGGTTGAAGGAGAAAATTCAACTATGCGTGCTACGATATGTTGTCCGGATGAACGAGCATGATCGAATGAAATTAATTTTTGAGAATCTAACCTGAAGACATACCCAAAGCCTCTGGAGAGAATAGGAACTGGATAGCAGTCTTTAACCTCAGGGAAACTGTTAGCACTAGTTCATAGAAACTCTTAGCACTCAAGGTATACTACTTGTATTGTCAAGTACTCTCGGAGCTTCGATTAATTTCCAACCTCTAAATTTAAATTGTAATGAATAAATTATTTCAACAATTTCCATTTTTTCAGTGTTATCATTCCATCATGACACTTCATAGTTAATTCCATAAATCCTCATCAGTTTAATTATTTTTATGATGACTGCTAGTTTTAAATTCTATATTCTAAAGCGCATTTTATATTTTTTTTTTATATTTTGTTGAAAATAATTTTATATTTATTTAAAGTTCGTAAATTAGAAGCGATAAGTTTTTTTTTTTCATTTTGGTTTACATAATTCAAAAAATTATAATAAAATAATCTTTTTAAAGATGTTAGCAATTTAATTCGTAATTTACATTATTTTATTCGAAACAGATTTCAAATTTCTAATAAACATTTTAGTTTTATTAATTTTTTGTGGAAATGTTCCATGATTGAATTATAATCTATTTTTTATATATAAGAATTATAAATAATTACCAAAATTTGATCCATTTTTTCTCCAAAAATTTAAAATCTTTTAGGTATACAAACTATCAAAATGTTTGTATAAATAATTTCAAAAAGGATCTAAATTTTAGATATTTACATTTTGACTTTGTTACGAAAGGTTTCATATAATTATTACTGATAACATTTGACAGATTAGACAGGCGGAAATATATAAATCGAAACTATTTACGACATTTCGTATGAATATAATAAAATTTGTGTAAAATATTGGAAAAAAAATATTTATTTTGTTATCTTTATTTGTAATTTCATTGATTTTATTGTTTTTTGCTGTAATTAAACTACGTATTTAAAATCACATTCAGTTTTTAACTCTGTAATCAATAAATTATTGCGGAATATTTAATAAAATTTTAAAATTTACGTAACACTTGCAAAATCATTGCGGGATCCTGAATGGCAAAGAAATGAATTACTGTCAGTCATGATATTTTCGATTCCAGAACGTTTTAGCAAAATTACAGCAGCAAAGTTTTTCCAAAGTTTTCATTCAAAATTAAAAAATAAGAATTTATATGCGCGATAAGAACTTTTCACAATACATTACTCGTGCGACGAAATGTACACAATAAAAAGGATAGTCAGTGAAATGTTTGCGATAAACAAAACTGTTCGGTACTCGTTTTTGACATAGAAAATAGACATTTCTTCGTCATCATACAATAATGCATTCTCTTTTTTCATACCACACATTTAAAAACGGTTGATTGGTTAAAGTGGCCAGTTTGGCAAATTCCAAGTTTCCGTTTTGCGCTTAGCACCATTTTGATACCGCTCACATCCGTGAATCGTCGCTAGAAATAAGTTAATTGGAGTTGTTTAGATCCACCTCGTAAACGTTCAGGAAACGTGGTTTATAAGAGAACAATACCCGAATTTAATTTTTGGGGTGGATATAACTCATAGTGTATAACTCATTATACACTATTTCAGGGTGGTAATCACTATACCTAATAATTTAAAGTAAAAAGTACCACTACTAATTCCCTACCAAATAGTGCATTAATTGCCACCTTTGTTTCTTTTTCTCCAAGTTCATGTTCTCCAGTTCCGTTTGGTCTCAAAAACAGCCAGATAAAGGATATGAATTTTAAAATAATTAACTTAATACTAGCCCATAATGGTAACAATATTTGCAATTGAAAATAATTGATTTCCCAGAAAGTTATATATAAATGAAGACTGTATGGTAAGAGACGAACTGTCTGCGAAAATATTGAATTTATTTCAATATAATTTCAAGATTTTATTGATAATATTATATTAAATCTAAAAATTTAATTTTCAATTTATAATATTTATCATATTTATATCATTTTTCTCTGATTCCAAATCCCTGACCCGAAAATCTAATAATTTTTTTTTTCCTCATAAAACTATAAGAAATTAGTACAAGGTTTAACATTATTTAAATCAAAATTGTTTAAAATTTATATTTTAAGGAAAATTTTTGTCTTTATTTTAAGAGGACAAGATAATTTCTACTAAGAAAATTTACACATTTTCCCAAAAATTGCCAATTCTTGATTGTGATTAATTTGTTATGGAAAATGTTTTGTCCTTCTACAATCAAAATATCACACAATATTAAATTTAGTAAATTCTAAAGTCATCATCAGAGATAGTAGATACGATAATGTCCATGAGTAAAATTTATTTCCTTTTTCAAGGATTATTCATAAAGAAATGGAAATTTTGAAATTATGAATTTATAATTTGTTTTTCTTTTTACAATTCATTTCCCATAGCATAGTAAAAAATATAGAAAATAAAGAAAATAAAGAAAATTAGAATATAAATAAAAAAAAAAAGTGGAAAAACTTATTTTTTAAAGAATACAGGGACCAGGATAGACAGTTTTTTCCCTTTAATATTCAATAAGACCCTATTGTATATACACTTAGTAGTGATGACAATTATTTACCAAATGATGCGACACAGAATGTCCTCGCCTATACAATAACAAATAATAATAATGATAACATCCTGAAAAATTGTATATATATTCTATCCTTCTCCTCACTCCATATATAAAACATATTTTATAACAATAATCGTTCATACATAAACAATATTTTCATAATATCCTTTCTATATATTCAGATAAATTTCATGGTATTTGTTAAAAAAGTGTCCCCTTTCTCTTTCTTGTTTGCCTTACTACTTTATTGTCCTTTAGATAAGTCCTGGGTTGTAAGTTATAATATAAATAAATAAACTCTTTGTTAAGGTGAACCAACTTATAAAAAATTATATAGAGAAGGATAAATAAGAACCCCATCTTGTAGAAATTGAAGAGATTACTATATCATAATTTTTTATTAAATTTTCTGATATTATTTCCTTGTTATCATTATTTTTTATATACGTTTTTCATATATTCATGTATAGTCATCATGAGTAATTGAAAAAAATTATTTTTTAAACTTCAGGGTTTAATTTAATTTGATACTTTTGGATTGAAGGATTGTAAAAGTTAGTTAAGTTTTTTTTTTAACAAGGATTTATATAAATTTTTTTTTATTAAATTTCGTTATATAGTTTTGTATAAGCAAAAGAATCTAAAGAAAATGTAAAAAGTTAATTTTTTTTCTTCTTTTAATGGAAAACTGCATGAAAAAGAAAAAAATAGAAAAATTGTTGGTCGGTTGGGGAGCTGCTTATACACAGAGCATTATAAAATATACTTTTGATTGTCGTTGTAGAAAAAAAAAAGATATAAAACTATAAAGTAAAGAGTCTAGTAAAGAGGATGAAAAAATGAATTCTTTAAATTTACTATTTATATAGAAAATATAATATAAATGAAGAATTGAAAATACATAAAAATAGATAGTAAGGAAAAACCAGAGCATTTGGTTTTGTCATATTTGAAATATACATTAAAGTAAAATCATGTAATTTCGTATATGAATAAGAACAGAAAATCTATTTTTTTATGTTGATAAAAATGGAAATAAATTTACTACTTTTCTATATAAGAAGAAAATGTACAATAATTTGTTCCATTTAATAAATGAAAATTTGAAAATTTTACTATATATCAAAATAATAAATGGTAAGAAAATTAATTAAATTTTACAAATTAAATAGATTAAGCTATTTAAACAATGTGAAAGTAAAACTAATTAATATTATAGTGTCTAAAATTTTAAGGATATAGATCATGAAAATATAAAATAGTTCTATAATAAAGTTCATTTTAAAATATAATTTATGTAAGAAATAAACAGGAGACGATCGCTATCAGAAACTATTTCAAACAAAATAAAATCATTTGTCAATGTCACTATGAAATCAAACTGTCCGTTTTATTGATTGTCACTGACTAAGTATATGAACTGCTTATAACGCTTTATATCTATTTCAGTGACATTTTGATTACGTAGGAGCGATACGAAAAATGTCACCTACTAAATTACAGACAATTGAAACTATTGAAAGTAATTTAAAATATTCAAAGCTGACACCAGTTTTTCCAGATTTGTTGGGAATATTTTAATTTTGTCTCTTTTTTACAAGAAAAAACGTATCTTTTGTGATATGAAATAATTCAATATTTGCTCAGTCCACATTTTCTTTGTCCATTTTTTTTTTCAGTAGATTTTATGTATAGCCATCTCCCCCTCAAAAGTTTTTACTAAA
Source organism: Rhamphomyia laevipes (assembly GCA_963920725.1). Taxonomy (NCBI): domain Eukaryota; kingdom Metazoa; phylum Arthropoda; class Insecta; order Diptera; family Empididae; genus Rhamphomyia; species Rhamphomyia laevipes. Next base: position 56,663,660 of record OY987256.1, read on the forward strand.
TATATAACGTTTTTGTTTTCGTTAAACTCTTAGAATAATTTTGGTTAAAGTTCTGGTAATTTGTAAGTTGCATATTTAAATGGTGGTTCTAATTCATTTCTAGTATTACTATTTTCAGTAATTGGGTGAATTTCGTATATTAACTTAAATTCCATTGCTAACTACATTACTACCAATTACTATAATTCCAGCTGCTAGACTACGATTTCGTCTTGATGACATATCTTTCTTCTTCTTTAACGGCCTCCGCATTTCAATTATTTATGATAAGCTTGTTTACATCTGCCTCAACGTCATTTTACACCGCAGAGATTGTTTGCCTCTTCTTCTTTTACAGTTCGAGTTAAATTTGAAGACTAATTTAGCGACCAACACGTCCAAACCAACACGAATTCGTTTTGCAATGTCGATGTCCTCATAGAGCTCGTAAGTAACAAGGTCGTAAGTTACCTTTGATATAACTTTATGTGTCATAAGAAACCAATCATTGAAATTAGTATACCATGCTTTGGAAAATATGTAATTATACAGAATTTTTCTTTGTTTTTTTTAAGCATTTATATAATTTGTCTTAATTAATAATTAATTAAATAAATTATTATAATTTTACTGTTCACAATCAAAAAATAAATCAGAAATTTATAACAAAACTGAAAGAATCTTCATCAGTATACCAAAATGGTCAGTTTATAGCCGTTTTTCATCACGTATATTTGGTTTATTGCCCTTAGTAATTAATCAATTGAATAATTTATGAAAAACAATTAAATTTTTAAAATATATTTCCAACAATTTAATATATCGTAAAACAAAAAAATTATTGTTTTGCGAAAATCTTTATTTTTGAAGTATATTTATGTTGTTTTTTTTTTACTCGTAACCCAAAGAAGAAATTAGGTGGCTATAAAAGAATATTTATAAAACAACAAACATGAACAAAAAAAAAAACCTTTTTGCCATCATAATGTCAGATGATTTTTTTTTTCTAATTTATATATTTTCCTTTTAATTCTATAAAGTGGTGTACCTTATACCAAATTTCAACCCAGCATAAATTTCTATTTTGTTTTTATATTTTTAATGATCAAAAAACTCTGATGATGCTCCTATTTCACTATCATATATATATTCCTCCTCCTGGTTCTTGGTTATTGTAACATTTTATATTTCTAACCCATTATTTTTATTTTTTTATTTATTTTTTACTAGTTTTTACGTACTTTCATCATCATGAGCCAAACAACAACATATTTTTATAATTTTTAATATGCCGCCGCAATATCTAAATATCTAGAAAAAAAGAAAATATTGGAAAAATCATGGGGTTTGTTTAAAAATGGAAATTGAAAATACTTTTGTTAAAATTTCATAATAATTTGGTCTGTAAAATCAATCTTCAATACTTCTTTCACTGGCGATAGACAAGCTTAGTTGTGTGCCTACGAATCATCTTTCTAATAATAATACAAGATTTTTTGACATTCTAAATGTAATTTAAACGAATTAATTTTCTATGGATTCCGAACAATTAGTGAATAAAGTTTAATTACAACAAACTTAATGGCCTTGAGAGATACATTTGTGGTCAGCAAATCGATTGCAGTTTTCACAATTACAAATTACTAATTAATTTAAAGCTGAATCGCGGTTTATAGCAACATAAATATTTTGATCTGAAAACAAACACGTTACATAATGCATTACATACATCAGCTATTTGCCATCTTTGTTTCAATGACAAACAAACGACAGAGTATAGCAAGGAGAAAACAACTTAGCATGGAAAATGTAACTTCTTTTAAGAAACGGCTTCCTTACCAGCGAAGAACTAGTCAATATGGCCCCTTTAAACATTCTAAGCTTCTATCAGTCTTTTAGGTTATACTAGGGAAAGGAGTTATAAACGCAGCATGGGTCTTTATAACTCGCTACTAATACGTGTCTGCCAGTTATTTAAATTTGCAACACTCTAGGAAAAGAATGTATTTCGTTATATTAAATCAGTCCAAAAAGTATAAATTTATAAAGTACATATAAAAAGTATAAATGTTAAATTAAGGAAAGCTGCCAATTTTTAAAATGTCATATTTTAGACTAACAAAAAACTTGAATTTGACATTTATAAATTGAATTGTCAGTAAATTTGGACCTAGTTTCTTAAATTGAACTTTAAAATATTTTGAAATCTGAGAAATTGGTCATTTTTTTACTTCTGCAAAAATAGTAGAAAGATTTACATAGTTTGTAATAGCTCCCTCCAAAGAATTGATTTTGAAGATTTTAAAATTGCTTTATTTCATACTTAGTCATTGTAAAAGTGGTGAAACAATAATTTTACGAAAATTAAATCAAACTAAAAAGTAGATTGAAATCCATTCCAAAAAATTTCATTTTTCTAGCATGCCACATTTAAACAAATTTCAATGAAAATTATATATTTCAACTATAGAAACAAAATTGAAATTGACATTTCAAATCTAAAGCTGTCATCAAAATTGTTGACCTAGTTTGATTAAATATTGAATACCATTTGATATAAGTTTTTGTGGTGTAAATGTTATCATTAAATCTGACATTTCAAATTGATTATTTCGGGATTGGCGCCAATGTCCAAAATAATATGTATATTAAATTTTTTTTTTCTGAAAAAAATATGCTTAAAATTAACTAACGATTTTTTTTAAATACATATAAATAAAATATAAATTATGTAGAAAGATTAGAAGAGAAACATAAAAATTTGGGTCAAGATGCAAGGCTCCAGAGTTATGTTTCTCTGACTATAATAACAACAAATAATACGAACCACTGCATATATACAAATATTATATCCTTTGGCTATATGACAACCCAATACAACAACAAACTATTTCTTTTTTTTTTTAATTTTGTTGGTCTTTTACTGTAATATTGTCGGTTTTTATTTTATTTCATTATATATATATATATATATATATAGTTTTTGTTGTTGTACATTTTGGACAACTTAAAAATAAAAAGGATATGTACGATTTATTACAAAAGAGGGAATAATATACCAAAAACCCAACATAGAAGAAAGCATAACAAAAATATAATATCCTTCAATATTTTTTTGTACTATTTTGCACATTTCATTTCTTTATAATACGTACACAATTCTCTATATAAAAAAAAAAGTTGCTAACTAGGGGGAGAAGATAACTCGTAGTTATGTTTAACAGCGATTTATGTCCAAAAGTTTTTTGTTATTAACATTACCTTTGTAACAAATTTCATTTAAATTGGATAATATTTACCGTATAATCTAGAACATATGAAATATTAATCGGAAATTTTAGCATGGACCTCCTCAGGCTACTAACTTTTACCTTAGTCTACACATGCGTAATCACTAATCCAACCTATGTACCAAATTTTATTGCCAACTGATAATAATTACTATATGGTGTAGAACATATGAAATATTCTTTGGAAACTAAGTTGCTTGTATATTAGTTTCCCATGAACACAATAAAGCTACCTGATACAAATTTTCGGAGCAATAAGTCAACCTGTGCGTACGCGTCCCCTGGACACTTTTTTTTGTGCATTTTCGGACTCCCCGACCTCGGAAACGCCTAGAAAAAAATTTTGAGTGAACTTTTTTTTTCGACCATATCCAACCCATCACCACACTTCATAGTATTTCATACTACTCGTAATATTGTTGTACGTAATATAAATACCGTATATATATTTATTATTATGTTTCCTAAAATATAGGACTAAAATATATCTCAAAAAGCTAAAAACTTTCATCTCACCCAAAAGTTGTCGAGTCATGAACAAAAATTTCATATTTTTTTTCTATTTTTGAAGTTATATCTAAAATATATAATTTAGTACAAATATCTTTAAGGACATTTTTTTTATTAAAAAAGGATATGATTTTTTGTGTACAATAATGGTGTTGAGGTTACACAAAGTAAAATACATATAAAAAAAAAGGAAAAACATGAAGGAAATCTGCTGTTATTATAATTATTGACCTCGGTCAAAAGTTTATGTCTCAATGTAAATCATACAGAAAAAATATCCTTAACTTTACACTCTTTATCTTTATGGACGATGGCTGTCATGAAAATTATTATTATCATAAAATTCAATGTTATATAATGAAAATTTAAAGCTTCATTATTATCACTATTTAAATATGTAATATTAAAAATAAAGGTTAAATTGTGAATAGTCGTGTTGATGATGATGCCATATGAAAAATGTATTTTTTTAAAAAAGATTTTTATTAGTTTGTTTTATGTATAGAAAAAAGGATTGTAATTTTTAATATAAATTTAATAAAATATATTTTAAGACGTACTCCTTGTTCGTATATAAAATGAAAATTCTTACTCTACTTTTGATTATAAACTTTCTTAAAACTTTTTTTTTTGTTTTTCGTTTCTGGTTGGTTTAATGTATAAATTATAAAATCAGGGATAGTAAAAAATTTAAGGATTAAAGGATTGTTTACTTGTTAATTGAAAAAATATGGTGCTCTGTTAGTTAACACCAAACACTACCTTACTATATTTGAATCATAAGTTTCATAAGCTAACTTATAGCAAGCATTCTTAATTCATCTGTTTAGTTTCTCTAATGAATTTAAAGATTTCAATTATTTATAATATTCGTTAAATCCTCAAGGACTATCAATGTGATTATGATAGTTATCTAAATATCCTATAAGTTATAATATGTGTCAGACAGGACCCTAATTATTTGTTTGAATTGTATTTGTTTAATTATAGCAATCCTTCCAGTTCCACTTTACTTAACTGACAGGAGCTTTGTATTAAGCTTATTATAATTAGTCCTTCTTTTGGTTTACACATTTATATTATTATTGGGAATTGTGTTAATTTCTGTCAACTGGAGTCCAAAATAAGTCAATTATAGATTTGTAGTTTACCGAAATAAAAATATTAGTAATTAGAAAAAATATTATTAAGTGAGGAAATTTTGGTGTTTATATTGTTCAGTTCCAAGCTAATAACTATCCAAAATGTCACTTATTAATTGTGTTGTTCTGTTTGAAATGTTGCTACAATCGAAATCGTACCATCGCCTCCTTAAATACGGTTTGTTCAATTTTATTGTAATTTGCAATTACTAGTTTTTATATAGATTTAATTGCAGGATTTGAGCCTCCTCAAAGATGATTTGTTCAATTTTATTGTAATTTGGACCCATTAGTTTTTATATATATTAAATTCCAGAATTTGTATTTCTAGTGCTCACTGGAAACATTTAATCGTAGCAAGCTAATGGCTCTGTATCAATATCAATAGTTAGCATTTTTCCCAGTCTTCAAATCAAAATTACTTATTGCAAATTTGTATTTAAAGCTGATTCATTCAATGCTTCACAGAATAGTACTCACAAAACCACTGTCCCAGAACTGTCAGAGTGTAGTTAAATAAATTTTTAGTTAATATTTAAAATTGAATTTTAATAATATCAAAATTTAACCTAAATAAATGGCCCGCAAAAATACAAATATTTGGAAAACTCTGGTTTTTAACAAATTTTACTAAAGGTGTACATAAATTTAAATATTTTACCGAATTTAACTATCAAATAATAGAAGAATCTTGTACAATGCTTTTTGTTAAATTTTCCTTGTAATTTATTATTTAGTGAAGGAAAAATGTTGTTACATAGTTTTCTATGTTATAATATGAAAAGTTTTCATTATTTTCTGGGGGTGGTTTTAAAATTAATTTGCAAAAAATTTTTCAGTTTTTTATAGAATATTTAATAACAATTTTAAAGAACAACATTTTCTTAATTAATTTTTTTATTCAATTTTTTACTTTATTGTAATATAAACTTAATACTAAACAAAATTAATTAAGATAAAATTAGGGCACTAACATAATTTGCACTTCGAACTCACCACGATAATAAAATATTGTCAGAAAAATTCTTTTACATATATTAAAAAAAAATAACTCATAAAACATTTATCTATAATACTTGAAAAGTTTTTTTCCTATAAGTATTTCGTCCTTTATTAATTACAGGATATATTATTAGAGTATGTACTTGAATAGTTTTATGATAAAAGAAACTGTGTAGTTGTAAGACCTTTGCATTCTGTAGTACAACTTTATTGTCATCGATTGGCATAAAGACAATTTTCAATACATAAAAAATTTAATTAGAGAAGTAACATGGTTCAAGTAAATTTTTAAGGATATCTTCAATAAAACATCTTAGTAGAAAATAATTTCAATGATTTTTTATTATTTCTAATATGAAATGCACTAAATTTAATATTAGAAAATTAAAAAAATTATTTGAAAGTTTTTATTATAAATTTAATGTGTAGATAGAAAATGAAGGTTTAAAAATTATTCAAATATTTTAAAAGGATATTCAAAATAGTTTATTTGTTAAAGACAGATAATTTAAATACTGAACTGAACTGAACTGTGTCTCATAAAAAGTAATTAAAAAATCATTTTTAATTTTGTTTTATGAATTAATAGATGACTGTGTGGTAGCGGATAGGTGACGGGTTCGATTCCTAGCTGGATATGAAATGAGAACTAATTTTATTCACAGTAATCAATTTGAGATATTTTTGTTTAATAGTGAAACAAAAAATGTTTCACTATTAAAAGACACGGCAACAAAACTTTATTTACTATTAATAAGCCTGATTCGGAATAGATTCAAATTGACTGATACAAGTTTAGGATACTTCTTTCGTTGAGGTACTGAGGGTGAAGATTCCAAAAATGTGAACCTATTTCTATCCGATTTAAATGAAAATTTGACACACAGACTCAAAGCTTTGCATCGTTCATAAAATTTAAAATCGATAAGTTTAGTTGGTTCATATCAAAGATTCCATATTATAATAGATTAAATTAGATAAATATGGGTCGTTAAGGCAGAAATACGAACCTCCGCCTTGCTGCACTGCGACCTAAAGAGTCAGTTCCGTTGTTCGTATTATATTCGTATTCCATATGTCTTCCTATACCGAAGCCTGTATGTTCAGTTCTGAGTACATTCTAGATTTTTTTTTACAAAACCTATTTTTAAACAACTTCTGGGGTTAATAGGTTAACAGTTTTTTTTTTTTAATTTTAAAAAGAACCTCTCTTCGTACATGACACTGTATTGGTTTTTATTATCTATAGCAAATTAATTCACATTTTAAACAATCTCCTCTCATTGTAAAAGTGAACGAAAAGTTTCTTTTTATATATTGTAAAAAAAAAAAATACTTTTCTTCATGAAAATTTGGAAATATATAGTGAAAAATTCAAATTAAATTTTATTTCATCAATGAACATAATCGCAAGAACAAACTATTTTCTGTACACTTAAGCAATTTAATTTTTTCTTTTTGTTTAGCATATGCATAATAATAATGGGCCATTTCGGAGTCTGAAGGGGTTAAAAAGCAATTTTATTGTTATACCGTATTTAAAAAAAATTCTATTAGATGTGGTTTATTGTTGGTGTTTTAGAATCTTGTAAAACTTTCGTCAATTCAAAGACTTCTTGGCTCTGTGTCAAATAACAGAGATAAAATTGCTATGGTATTATCGACTTAAAAAAAAATATCCTTTTTTCGTGTTGTTGTCAATAATGTTGGAAGTAAAACTACTTAAAAAAAAGAAACTTTATTAATAACTTTTTATGTTATTCTTGTAACAGAAGGTATTCGATTAAATTGACTTGCCATTTTCAGAAATTATTTTCAAAATTTGTCGAATTAAAGAAATTTTTTTCATTGAGTTATTTATAATTCAGTCAGTGCTGAGAAATTTTTTTGGTTCGAGTGGCAATCGCCAGAACAACAAACTATATAGAGCTGCAAGTTGCGCTTTAGAATCGTTTTTATATCACACATAGATTAGATTATATTTTAGATCTATCACGTGGGACGTTTACTAGCTAAATCGTTTAACTCGTTTGGCTAGCGCTGCTCACATGCAAATAAAGTACTGAATTATTTCTTTTTCGTTGGGATCCATACAGCTACAACACGACTGCTTGTATTTGATTCCTAGGCTTACTCGCTAATAATTTATCACTTAAATTCAACAGTTGAAGAAATATTAAATTTTTAAAAAAAATTAAGTATATTAAAAATGACTTGATTGTAAATTAGAAGTTAGGTTAACAAATCAACTACCTAAAGTTTGTCAATTAATTCGAGTATTTACTGTAATCATATTAGAAGTATACCAGAAAATTTTTGTGCAGCATATGTTTCTATGTTATTATACACTTTTCAATATTTTATCCAGCATTGAATACCATTTTCCGAAGATGAAAGAATTGATATCCTTTTTACAACTACGAAACAATAAGAAACTTCTATGGACATGAAAATATTTTATATAAACTTTTTAAAATAATGTACAAATTGTAAAGAAATCATTAGAGATTATGATAAAAAACTTCGTCTGGTTTCTTAAATAAAAAATATTATTTCCATTTTTATGGAATTAAACTTTTTTTTTTAAAAAGTCGTGAATTTTTATCTTAGGGGATTTGAACTAAGATTTTCTTTTTTATGGTAGCTCAAATATATTGTAAATTATTTGATGGTCTTAATATCAATGAAATATAGGACATACATTTATAGAGTCTGATGTCTCGACAGTATTTAACAATCACATTTGTATAGAAAAATGGGTTAAAGTTTATAGGAGAAGAATTGTTTAAGATTATACGCTCTAGAAAATGTTAATATTCCAGATCTTTAAGGGGACGCGTTTTGTATATCATAGAGAGAGAGAGAGAGAGAGCTTACATCTTACAAGTTAAATCTAGAAACAAAATCACTAATTTCTTAATGGAATTATTACCAATTTTTGTGGAATTTAATTGTGGCATTGTACATAAATCCATTATGAATAAATAGCCATAATTCATTACCAAAAGGTCATAAACTATTTTATCACAAATCTATTTTGTGGAAAAAAAAGCGGTGATGCGTACACTTTCTTAGCGCAGCAATGGCGTTGAGTATTATCAGATACGACGCGTATCGCTAACTTAAGAACTATTATCCTTCCTGTAATTATTTTAATTTAAATAATAAGAAGTTTAATTTGTGCCCACTTTTTTTAAATATATGACAATATATTTTATGAAATTTTGACTTCATGTTTTAATCAAATTATGGAATTCCATTCGAATTTCGAATGGGTACATAATTTTATTGGACAATTATAACAATTATAACTTTTGAATATTATGTTAATTACTAATTTTGATTGAATTTGTAATAACTTTAATTAAATTAATTAAAAAAATTTAAATGTTATGCTAAACCTTCCCTTGGGGACACATAAATTAGCATCAGTAACAAATTAATTAAACATATTTTATATGATTATTTACAATTCAGTTCAGCTATATAGAAATTATATGAAAATTAACATATATAGATTAATTTTAATACAATTTTTGATTATAATATTTATTTTGCGTATATAATTTCCTATAAGTTTATAATCGGAATTCCCAATCAATTTTAATAGTTTCGATTTATATGTTATTCATAAATAAATTAATAATAAGTTTATTTATAAACTGATTACCTACAAATCATTTTTTTATTTCTAACAAATTCACATTTTATTAATAAAATATTGATTCGTTTATTGAATATTATTAATTTTTTTATTTATATATAAATTTTTATTATATACAAAAATTTTCTTAAGTAAAAAAGTTTATCTTCATTTTGTGTATTGTTTAACATGAAGAAAACATTACAAATAAAAAATTATAAAAATTTTCCACGATAAGGAAATATTTTGTTATTTTTTGGGTAAAATTTTGAAAGAAAACAAGAAAATTAGACAAAAGAAATAATTTAAATGCAATTGTTCAAAATTTACTGGCATTTATCCAAAAAATTTCGGTAACATTAAAATAGTAATTTTGAGTAGTGTTGTATAGAGGTTGTATAGTATAGAGGTATAAGCTAGATATAGGCATTTTTTATAAGAAGTTTGAATATTTGAAATAATTCCCAATTAAATTTAATGACAATGTAATGCTTAAGAGTTTTTTTTTATGTAAAATATCCATCAGTAATCCTTGATATTGTCTATTGTTAGGCAATGTCAATGAAAATTATGTATTAACAGAGGGAATTCGAATAGACGACAAGTGCTTTTAATAAAATCTGGCATATTTATAGTATTTATAAAGTCTCAGAGAAATTTTAGAGTCTACTGTAACAAAATCGTTATTCCAGTTAGACCTTACTCAGTGCCATAAAGGCTAACTGTCATTTATGCATTAGTTACCGGTTCTAAGAGATAATATGCAGACTGTGATTATTTTAGCCAATAAAAGTAGTTTTAAAAAATCGACAACTTTCGAATTGTTCATTCTTTTACGACAAATATGTTTTACAATACTGATGAGACTCCCTGATGATTCTTGAATCAGACAGCGTAATTTCAGAATTACCCATATAAAATTTGTAAATTAGAGATTGATTCAGACTGTAATGTACTTTATGTATAAAAGAACTAAACCGGCTTGGGGAAAGAGTAACAGAGATTCGCTTGTTACAGAGTAACAAGCGACAACCGAAGAACACATCGATCTAAATAAGAGATGAATTGTAGTCGTAGCCTCATATGAATGCTAAATAAGGTGGTACAATCGGCCGAAAGATACTAAGAATATACACCTTTGCTGAGCAGGTTCGCGTATCTCAGTTCACTCATGAATTTTGAAACCAATTATACAATTTCGACAACTAAAGAAAAAAATATGTAAAATATATTAATATTTTTTACTATAATTCCTCTTAGTGAAAAAAGCCTGATAATATTATCCTACCACAACTTAAAATATTATGTGAGACATCGCCAAATTCTATAAAATTACTCATTTCCTCTGTATTACTATATCCATATAAACCATAAATTTTATTTACAATTTCTTTGTAATAACAAATTTCGTTTAGTTTTTTTTTGGATTTCTACCAGACTCAGAAACTGACGACAGACACAAAATTAATCCACCACTAAATTTGATTGAATTATATTCTGGATGGATAACTTTTATATAGTTATAGCTTGTTTAAAAAAACAACACATAATAGTCGATAAAAAATCATGAATGGTGTTTTGTATATTGTCTAACTAAAAATTATGTAATGGCAAAAGACTTGATATGTTAATTTGAAAATCATTTTCATGAAAATAGTTTTGTTGTTTTTTTTTAAAAAAACTTTATTCTGTTTTTAATAGTTAGTTAACACAGGAAAATATAACATTTCATGATACTATATGAAAAATAATATTATTGGATCGCGTGTGAAGAACGCGTCTCGCCAAAAATTGTTACCAAGCCCACAAATTTTAAATTAACCTTTAGTTCAGATTAAATTTAAAGTTTGTAAAGTAATGTGAAAACTACTGACTCAATCGTTCAATTAATATTCAAAATTATAAAATAATTATATATTTTTGTTTTTCGTAATAAATTGTTTTATTTATCGAATTTTATTATCAATTTTTTTACTATGTACATAACTTTAAAATACATTAAAATTTTATTATTAAAGTTGGGCTTTTTAAATGTTACAATGAACTCACTAATTTCCTACTAAACATTATTATTATTATTGCTTTTGATAATAGTTATTGATTTGTACTACAAAAATGCTTTCGATTTTATGCTAACAAATAGTTTATACAAAAAAAAAAAAAAACTCAGGGCCGGCGTAAATAATTGTGGGCATTGTGACAAGAATGTAGAATTCAGATTGGTATTTATTATTTACTCAATATTAACTTTAATATTAACTTTAATAGGTTGCTGAATTAGACTTACGTAAAGAGTGACGCTATGAAAAGTGCTGGATGCTGTGTACTTTAGTGTATTTTTAGCACTACAGTTTCCAGCACCACTCACTCCTTCAGTCTGTTCGTAGCTTTAAGTTAATTTTGGAACTATAAAGCGATTAGGTCAAAATTAAATAGAAGATTAAACTGAAACAAACTGATTAGTTAAACCAGATAATTTAAATTTTGAATATTTAGTAGTAAAATTATAACCATATAAAGCGTATCTGGATTTCGTGTTTTTCACATAGTTTTTATGCCATTTTATTCAAAAAGAGGCCAATATTCGTTATGAGATCGCGTGTATTGCCTAAAAATCTGTTTATCTTTCAATAAATTCATAGATTCTAGATATAATTATTTCAATTTCTTGTTATTAATTGTAATTGTCTATACTCTTGCGTTCGTTCTTATTCACAAATTATACTAGGCCATTGAATAATTTTAAAATTTATAAAAAAATATTTCATTTCCCTGTAAAATCAATTTTTCGAGTTGCATTATATCAATCACTATGGGTTGTCTACATTTAGCTTATTCCAAATTTCACTATGTTCATTTTGCATTGCATTATCATTTTCGTAATTATAGAATGTAGATAAACAAAAACTATTACTTAAATATGTTTCCGAGGCTTCCGGCATACTTTTTCCTTTTAATCCTTAAGCCGGACCTGCAGCAAAACTAACCATATTGCCTTTTAAACAATTTATTGATACGCGAAAAAAGATAGGAAAATCAATATTAGATTTTTTTTTCTTTTTTGGTTTAAAGTTTATTTAAATATTGTGGAGAAATGTTTTTCATGAATGTATAATAATAAAAAACTTTAAAAAAATTCACAATTTCTTTTTTTTTATATTTATTTTGAAAACTTGTTGCTCTTTTATTTAAAAAAGTTGAAACAATTTGAAAAAATGGTGGGTGGTTTTACGCTACAATGAATAATTTTAATTTACCTTACTGTGTTTTGCATATGGCGTTTTAAATTCAAAGTGAATTTGTAAAAACAAAAAATAAAAAACCATTTTACATTATTTTTTATGAATATTGTGTGGTTATTCACCGGAGGAAATAAAGTTATATAAATGTATGGTAATAAATAAAAATTTTTAAAGTTTTGTTGTATTGTTGAGGCTGACCATAACGAAAATACTTTAATTAACTATGCGATAATTTTCTCCATGAAAATTAAATTTTTTTTGTTTTATATTATTTTCTTTTAAATTTAGTTTTAAATTTAGTAAAATTCTATAAATATTAAAATTTTCAATAAATATTTAATTTCATTTCAGCGTTTTCCTTCAATCAGCAGAGTCCTAACACTTCCGAGTATTGCAAGTAGCAATATATTAGATAGAACAACGAAAGGTAATTAAAAGTTGATTTAAAATTTGAATTTATTTAATTTATTGAAAACATGTTTTACATACAGAAAAGTATTGAACTTTCTGATAAACTGGTTCCACTATGGATAGAAATAATTAACTCTTTGGGAAGAGTTAATCACAAATGATTAACTCAATCAGGCTAGAATTAGGTTCATTTTACTGATTTAATTTAACTGAATAGATAAATGTTAGTTTACATCCAAATATAAGAGAAAGTAACAAGTTTGAAAAAAGGCAGTTCCTTAAAAATTAATTAAATAATATTTGCAACTCTTAAAATATCCTAAAAAACTATGACTTTTCTTTATGTTAAACGTCATCAAGGAATCGGAACTGAAAAAAAACTTTTACAACTGCATAATTTCCTATAATTTATCGGTAATAAAACTATCCCAATTTTTTTCAGTTTTAATTGAAGCGTTACGCAAACTTTCAATATCGTTAAATACCATTCGTAAATAAACTACTGAATAAATGACCCCATAATTTATCATTAATTTTTAAACCCACGATAAAAAATTTTCATTGTCTTCAATTTTTTATTTTTTTACCTAACTTAAAGTTAAATTTTACACTTGACAGTAAATTAAAAAAGTTTCATTTTCATAAACTTTTCATTAAAAACTTATTTAATCTAAAAAAAACAAAAAAAAAAAAATCTTTTATGACTTTTTGAAATAATAAAAATTTATGACACGAATTATAGCAAAAAAAAACCAACTCTTTCCTAATAAAAAAAAAATGTCGGACGACAAAATCTGTTTTTAATGACCATTTTTTTTTTGGTTTTTTTGAAATTAATGTTCGTTTAAGAGAAATTTTCTTCCTGTGACACAAGTAAAATATCCTTTTTTACTTAGAATGTTGGCTAATTTAATAAAATAATACGTGAAAGTTTTGTGTTTCATTGTAATTAACCTTAATTTACAATAGTGTTGTTAGAGTTGAGAGTTCTCTGGCTTGTAATACAAATTATGATTGTATATGATAAAAATAAATTATTGTTGAGGTAATATTTATAACAAATTCTTTTTACAAAGAAAAAAAAACGCGGTGTATTTTTAAATTACACCATAACATAACATATTATTAGATTTAAAATACGTCCATCTTTACAGACCATATATGACAGAAGACCAATATGTAAATTGGTCTACTGTCAGTCAGTGTTGGTGATTTGAGTTGTGCCTGATTTTTATATGTCCATGAATATCGTAGAATTATTATTTTTATTATTATTGATTATTTTAAATAAAATTAATGAAACTTTAATTATTACTCAATATTACGTAATCGTTCATTAGATTGTAATTAATTACTTACTAATCAGAGCAACAGAGCAAATAGTTTCTATTATTGTTTAGAATTCTTACATCAGTTTCAACACCGTCTTTCCACCGTAGATTTCGTCTCCTTATTCCACATTTACCCTCAGATTAGAAGTAAAAGCAAATTTTGATTGGAGAAGAATTTTTCATCAAATTTTACCAAGCTAACAAAATCTTTGGATTTTTGACTAGAAATAACAACCCTACACAGCTCGTGTTGATAGTGTATTATTCAAACCCAATTAACATTCACCGAAGAATTTTCATCAGCCAGTAACGAAATTATATTTCATATTAAAGATTAACTTTTACCCTTTTTCTTATTTTCACTTCTTGAAAATTAGAACGAAAATTAGAAATTTTTACCCTTAACCTAGTGTGGTGCAGTCTAAATTGAATGGGGCACAATTTAAATTGTGAAAAGAATTAGCTATAAAAATATTTCATTATTATTTCATTAAAATGTAAATTATTATGTTTTGTGACGGAAATTATCCCGGAATATCCTGAAGGATTACATTAGTTTTTTTTACCTTTTTCATTAATTAAGGTCTCTTGTTCAATGTTCTGTACGTACAAACCCTAATAACAAAAACTAATGAATAAAATTATTTTATTTAACCTAAAAATATCTAATTTCAATATAGTTTTTTTATATTTATGTATAATCAATAAAATATATCAACATTTTGTCATTTTCGGAAATGGTGGTTTATAACAAAAATAATTTCCGTATTATTTTTATTTAAATTTTTCTATAAATATATAATTTTGTCATAAAATAAATTATATTTTAAATAGATTTTCCATTTAGATTTTCCCCATAACGATAATTAAAATTAATTGTTTTTCGATAAATAATCAGGAACAATAAAATTTATTTATTAATTTATTTATAAATTTTTATTATTATAATATTTTTAATACCTTAATTAATTTTTACCTTGAATTTGGCTAATTATTTATTTCGTATTTGTACTTGTTCTGATGTGTGAATAAAATGTACATTTTTTATGTAATGCCAAAAGGAAAAATGTTTAATTATAATTATTTAATTTTCTTTAGAATTTCAATTTATTTATAATAAAATGAAAATTTACACTTTTATTATTTATTATTTTAAATTTTATTGTTTGTTTTAAAAAGCTTTGTATATATAAAAAAGATACTGAAAAGAACATTAATTTTTCCTATTGTTTCATAAAATTTTCATATTATAAATTTAAAATAACACAAAATGAAATGAAAAATTATTTAAATTTAATGAAAAACTTTAATGGAAACATAAAATATTTTAATTGTCTAAAATAATAAATTGTTTGTAATAATAAATAGATTTTAGGAAAAATTATTGAAATATAAAATTATGAATAAAGCGAGCGAGATAGTTAGATTGGCAGGATTAGATTGACCCATCGTTATGGATGCTGAGAAATTCCACATTTTATATTTTGTTATTGTTTGCAATTTAATTTTATGATTTCAGTTTATGATACCATTAATACCTGAAATATATGTGCAGAATTTTGCATGCACCACAGCAATAATATATTTCAGTTTCATATGTAACCAATAACATGGAATTATATGCAATATATTCAGTTCGTAATTCGCATCTCTTTTTCTAATTTTGATAAGTAGGACAATGTTACCACAATACAAAACGTTCTGACTGAAGACTTAAAGTTCATTGGTTAATATTAATCGGTTGTTCAATTTTACATTCAATCAGTTAAATGTCAAAAAATCGTATAGTGTGAAAGTAAAAATTGACAGTTGAATGCGATATATCCAATAAAAACCCCAACTGATTCTATTTTGATTCGATATTTCATACAACACTTTGACACATCGAATGAAAAGTTGTACAACTGATTGATATTATGTGAAGGGACTTTAAGATAAGGAAATTTACAATTTACATCAAAAATCGTATCAATTAAACAGAAAAGTGTAAGATTAAAGAAGTTGAGAAGAAATTAATTAAATTAAGCTTATAAAATATTAAAAAATAATATTTTTAGATGAAGATGTCAAATTTTATAATTTGTCAAAAAAAGATGCTCACGTAAATTAGGTGCATCGCTGCATGCAGAAATTCGGCATATGTATTTTCGTAATATAAAACAAAATATTTGAAGGATATTTAATTATAAAGAAAAAGAGCGAGATAATTATAGTTTTTTTTAGCAATTATGTTTGCAATAAGAGTGAAAATATTTGAAAACAAGGTTGGATTACCAGGTAGGGTTCGTACAAAACAAGATTAAATCGGTCCTTATATGAATGCTGATAAATAGGATTTCAATTATTGTTTTAACCATGAAATTCGATATTTTCATTAAACTTGACTGAAAAATAGAAATCTATTTCAAATAATAATTAAAATAGAGAAGACCTATAAAAATCCGATAATTATGAGAAATACTAAATATTATATATGACCTTGTCTTATTAAATAACCATAAGATATTTGTACAAAATATAAATTAATCTTCACAACATCAATAGGTCACGTTTTAAAATAAATTCATTTTAAAATTCCATTGATTTTTCTCTCAATTTTTTATTTCCAATCAACGATTTTCAATCTGTATTACACAAGCTGGTAATAAATTTTAAATTACAAGTGCAAGGACTCGATCATTAAATGAATTATATATATTTATAAATATATAAAATATCTCAATAGTTATATCATTAGAAAAAAGATCACAACTGCACCAATGAATAAATAAAACTCGTATATGAGCAATTTAAAAATCTAAAATAAAATAAAATTTCGAAGGATACAATTCTACATAAAATTGATATTAATTTTATGTTGTAGGATAAAAAAGAACATTTGAACAAAATATTAAGGATTTTAAAAGTGGCTCTGTCCATGTCACGAAATCAAAAATTAATAAAGTTTTCAAATATACATAAGTGTTCTTTATTTTTATTTTTGTTTGCTATATTAAATTAGAATCATTTGTACAGTAGAGTCTCGATTGTATGAAAAAAATAAATTAGATATTTTGGAATATCAGAATATTGCGAAACTGATGAGACCAAGTTATAATGTGTAATTAATTTAAATACATTAATTATTCTGTAACTTGTTGTTTTAGCAGTTCTTTTTTTTTTAAAACCTGCTAATTTAAAAGGTGCCCTTAAACTTCTATTTCTATATAACAGTTCAAAACTGTGCTTTATAAACAGAAATTAATATAATTCTGTAATTTTGATAGGGACCCACTAACTTATCGAGTAAAACTATACTGTGCCATTGAAATTGGATAATAATTACTATTTATGATGCTCTGTCTAGGCTCTAGGGAATGCAAATGTAATTCGGAATTTTTAACTATTATTTTAGCGGCACCCAATTAAATCAGAAAATGGGCATATCTTATTGACATCAGATGAGAATTCTACTATTGATTCGCTATAAGAAAATCGGCAATGCTGGTTGTATTTTTCGAATTCATAGTTATTCAATATCACTTACAAGTACAAGTCATAAAAATGTACCTACTAGTAATATATTTAAATCATGTATATAATAAACACGCTAAATACAGCGATTTCCAATTCATGTACCTATCAACTTCATCTTTAAACTGTTGAAATATTTTAACTTCTAGATAATAAGAGTAATATAAATATTGAATAATCAAAGTTAGGATTATCGGAACACTACTGTATATAATGTTCTGAAATTATGTGTATACACAAAATTATATAATAGTGAAGACAAATAAATATACATTAAATGAAATTAAGATAGTTTTCCAATCTATATTGATTTTACATACTTCATTTAACTGCCTGTATAATACACTCCTATACATAAATAGTTTTTAACATGCCACTAGGTATTTATGAAAAGCAAATTGCCAATAATTTTCTTCATCATTTAATATTAAATTGATAATTTATATATCCTCATATAGATTAGTAGAACAAAATAAAAAAAATGATTACAAATTTATTATCGTAAATTGAAGACTTAATTAAAAATTGATAAGTCTTTAAATTATTGAATATATTTTCCAGAAAAAACTTATCAATTATATTTAAAATTTGAATGCATATATACAAAAAAATAATAATCAACGTAATATTATCAACCCGGAAAATGTCCAATTAAAAGTAAAAAGACAACAGAATCAGAAAAGTAATCCGGAAGTTTTATTATTTATATTCTGCATACATTTACATTACTATACTTAATATTAAGTTAACTTTTAATAGTTAATTTTTTTTGTCCAACGAAGTAGAATTCTTTTTAAAGGATATTTTGTATTTTTGAAATAAAATGTCCTTTTTTAGGAACATTTTCTTTTTCTGTCCATTTGTTTGTCTCTGGTTAATTAACATTAAATTATTTCCAGATTTTGTTAAATATTTATTGTAAGACATCAAAAACTTGTTAAAAATCGTATGCTTTTGTGGACAAGAATTTAGTTCAGGAGAGGCCACTGCAAATCATAGTACAGTTTTTGTCCTACAAATGTTCCCTGCTGGAAACTCCACTTGACAACAAAAAAGATCCTTTCTATTGCCATTTGCAAGTCTATGCTATGCTAATCATTATATTAAACTGAAAAGTATTTATAGAAAGAGTTCAAAACCCATACAAAAGTTTTTATTGCTGGATTTAATCTCAAGATTTCAAGATTCAATACCACTGGAAAATTTCTCGGTAACTGTGTTTATTTCATAAAAGTTTACAATTTATCTTTAGAGTTCATGATGAAATAGGACTAGTCGTTTCTCAAAAAAGCCCAAACACTTAAAACTAGTACATAATAGAATGGCTATGCAGTTTTTTTTTGTCTGTTTTAATATTTTCATTTTCTTGCAGGTACAATAAGCTATTTTGTTTGTTTTCTTTTTTTCATTTTTCATATATATATAATTTTCCCGGCCAAACAAAAGGACTACGAATATAAAAGGATTGGTAAACAAAATTGTATATAAATTTATTATTTGCCTTAGGTAATTTAAGATGAAATTAACCTGACTCTCTTCCTTATACCTGAAGTTTCTTTAAATCAAATATTATGTTTTTTTATATATTGTAGTTGTAGTTATTTTTCACGCGACTCGACTTATAAGAGAGTGAAAAAAAAAAAAAATCTTAAATGAAATTTCCACGAAAAAGAGGAAAGGAAGTCGTCGACAGTTGAATTGAAATTTTCCATTTTAACTTTGTTTTATGCAATTTATGTCCTTTTTTGTATTATACAAAGATAACTATACTACATACAAATGAAAGAAAAAAAAAATATGGAAAATCTGGTAAAAGAGTTAGAGTTCATACATAAATAAATTCATTTTTCTTTTTTTGAGGACTTGAATTTTTCTAGTATTTTATATAAACTTAAGTGCAAAAATTGTATAAAGATAAATTTCTGTATGCAAACAGAAATGGAATTATTAAAAGTGTATAAAGGATCATTGTACTATAAAAATTGTTTATTTTTATTTAAAATTATGGTATAGCTAGCTATAAAGTATAACTGCAAAATGTTATTAGATAAATTTACAAAAATGAAAATTAAAAAATTAAATTAAAATTATTAATCAAATTTTGAAAGAAAGTTTGTTTTTAATATAAGCAAGCGAGTAAAAAGGGTTAATAAATGTCGACCGGGATTCTATAAACGCCGGTTATTTCAAATTATCAGTGAAGTTATATCCTAATTGATTAAATTTCGTTGGTATTTTTTGATTATTCTATAAAATATTTGTCGTTTTCTTCCATTATAAAATAAACCTTATATTTTGTCGCCCTCCAGGTCACTTTGTTAGTCTGAATTAATTAATTTGTCTCTTGTCCTAATACATATATTGCAAAATTTTGGATTGTTGTAATATAGCAAATGTAATTATTAATAATACTGCCTATAAAACTGTATAGATGTTTGAGTAGCATCCATCATGTCTACAATTGTTTTGTTTTCTATCGTGCGTCGTACAACTTTTCTTAATTTGACTGGCGTGATAACTCAGAGTGGTAATAGTGTAATTAATAGTGTATTTTTGTATAGGTCACGGTATTAAATGATATTTCCTTCATGTAAACTTTGACGTATCAATGAGATAATTTTGAAACTAGGATTTTGTAATTTGAATTTTGTACCATCAAAAAATTTGGGAGTTACATTTGTCACCATTCGCTCATTAAATGATCTATAAATTATAAAATTCCCACCAAAAAGTTATTAGTTACCCGATTGGCAAAAAGTCACTAATTACTCGATTCATCCCGATATGTGAACTTAACATATTAACTGAATATGGTTTCTGAACCATAGTTTCTATATAGTAAAGAAACTTTAATTGGAAAACTGAAGCTAATGGTTTTTGATAGTGACATTCGTTGTTAGAAAATGGTAAATTCTTCCCAGTTTTTAAAATTCATATTATTTTTAACTTCCGGATACTAAATGTCTCGACAAATAATCGAACTTGTCACCTAAAACATCACAGCATGGAACACTACAAGCTGCATGCCACCAATTCATACCGTCGTCGTCAATTATCATATAATTTTATATCTTTCTATATAGAATGTGAAATATTTAATTATACTTTCACATTCCATATAAAAAGATTTGTTCATCTGACATTCATTTTCGTTTTCAATAATCCATTTTTTTTAGTAGAAACTAAAAAAAAAGATATTTAATCAAAAGAATTGATTACAAAAATACTACACAGTATCATTAAATTTCAAATTCAAAATTAAAAAAAATTTCCTTTGTGAATTTTCTTTGATTTTATATTTATATATATTTCTTTTCATTTGGTTTTTCGTACAATGAATTTTCTAAAAAAAGAAATATTAAAAAATAGAAAATAAAATTCAACTTTATCACAACTAAATAAATTTTATTTTTCGTTTTGTTTTGTTGGGGCTAAAGAAAACTAACCATCCACAAAATGGATAATAAAATTAGGAAGGATATAAACTAAAATGTACAATTTATTTTATATTTGCCCCGAAAGGAAGTCCATAAATAAGTAAATAATAATAATAAAAAAATGTTAATATTTTTTGCTGTTATCAGTGTTCAGACATCACGAAAGATAATATTTTTTTATTCAATTTATTTTATGAAAAAATTGTGAAATAAAAATTTATTATTACTTAAAATATATAAGAAAAATTTGTTTGTTCTTACAACTACCGAAGATTATTTCAAAGTTAATCTCATTTGCAAATAATAAATAAAAAGTTTTTTTCATTTCAATTGATATGACACTTAATGTTTTTGTCACAATTTTTATGGTTATAAATATTTTTTTAAATTACCATAATAATAAGAAAACGAACACATAATAATATTAACATAAATTGATGTCAATTTGTTTGTTAGTTTACTAAAAATAAATACATTGAGACTTAAGTCTGGAAGAAGTAAACGAATATCTTTATATTTTCTGTTTTATATATTAGTTAATTTGTGAAATTAGCTGAAAGCATATAAAAGAAAATGAATATAATAATATGAAATATTTTGATTAAAAAGAATAATGTATTTATTTATATACATTTTTATGATTATATTAATGTTATAGACTAAGAGCTGACAACGGATTTATTTATGTTCTTAGAAAAAACAGATTATTTCTAGATACTGAACATTACTGAACGATGGAACCGAACATAAGTAAAAATTGGAATGGAACTGATTTATATTTTATTCTTTTTCTTCTTAGTTCCTGGCATCCGTAAAACATTTCCACCTTAGTTTATTTCTTGATATTGATTTGATTTCTCCCCACGTCTTGCCAGACTCAGCGATTTCTTTTTCCATGGTTCTCTTTTGGACGACCTCATTTTCTGTTTTCTTGGGGATTCCTTTCAAGAGCTTGTCTACATATTTCGTCGGGATCCTTTCTAAGTGTATGCCCTATCCAACTCCACTTCCGAGCTTTGATCTCTGCTGCAATTGATTTTTGTTGGCATCTCGTAAGCAGCTCGATGTTGGAGATCGTGTTTGGCCATCATATTTTGTGGATACTGCGTAGACAGCGGTTTAAGAAACTTTGGTTCTTGCTGGTAAGTGATTTTGTTTCAGCAATGTTTCGCAACCATACAGTTTGCAACCATATAGATTTCTTGTTGGAATTGAAGATTCTGATTTTGGACGGAACTAAATTATCTTATTTCAATAATGCCAAACCTTTCTATCCCTGTTTTTAAATGCTAAAAAGGATTTATATATGAGAATTTATACACTTTCTAAAATAATTTAAGTAAAACCATTCCTAACTCTCTAACTATTTTTATTAATTTTAATATTACATTTTCTGTATTTTGTATAATTTAATATTAAGGAAGGTCACTGATGGACTGATGGATTACTAAATGATAAATTGTATCATTGACCAATGATACATACATTACTGAATAGTTACTTAAATTCTAAAGGATTTCCTATTATAAATATTGTAAATAATTAGTACGGCCACTGTGGATCAATTATGAAATAGTCCTAAAAATCTTCTTTCGAGACCAGTGCTTTCGATGAACCACAATATAGTTAACTTTATAATAACTCCATAGAATCTTTGAAGCCCTGTCCAAGGTGATATAGTCTAGAACTAACTATAAACTTATATTCGCTAATACGCTGTGTTGTATTCAGCTAATTCATCCTCTTCTGTACAAATTCTGAGTAAATTGTTTATAGTTATAGTCAATGTAAATATAAGTTTATATTAAACTTTATTCTAGAGCTTTTCAACTAAATTATTACCGACACGAAAAATTAAACAAGAACGAGTTCTTTTGCATGGCTAACTACAATAAATTCGAAATATTAACTTCTTAACATTCCCAGTCATAAGAAATTGACTTCATGAAAAGTTGTTGATTTGAAATGGTAATACTGGATCATTTGTAATTTTTTCCAACTTAAATACTCTTAATGCTTCTGACCTTAACTTCTAACAAAATAGAATCGTTCATTTTTGTATAACTAAAATAATGATTTTTATTTTTCTAACAAAGAAAATATTATTTACTTCAACATAAATGTAAGTATATATCCTTGGTCAGAGACGGACAAGCTAGATATAAAATTTGATATTAAGTCACGCAAACCATTATGGACAATGACCTTGATATAAGTTCGTCGATTACATTATTATATTTTTATACTTATAACTTTAACAAATAAAATGTAATACCAAAAGTTATGATTTATTATAACAACATAAAATATAATGTAAAAATATATAATAAATTTCCGGATAAATGGGAAAAACTAATTTCATGTATACATATAATTTTCATTTTATATCCTAATACTCATTTATATATTTTACATAGTTGGATCATTGACAAAATGATAAATTACTAAATAGTTACATAAATTCTAAAGGATTTTCGTATTATAAAATAATGTAATTTGTAATTTGTAATTTCTAATTATTGTTGACATATATAAAAGTAAATTTGTCTTGATTTCATTTTGCCTTTGGGGGTATGCAAAAAGAACCTTTCATTTCAGAAAAATGTAATGTACAAAATTTAAATTAATATTTTTTCCTACTTTAGATGAAAATTCCAAGGAAAATTTAGTTTCCTTCATAAATCAGAATTTTAGTTAAAAAAAAAGATAGTCTTTTTCTATGTCAAGGACTGAAAAAAATATTCTTTTTTCGTAATTTTTCTTTAAAAAAAAGAAAACATTTTTTTAGTATTAAGAAATTATATTTGAAAAAATAATAATTATCTGTAAGTAGAATAAATTTCCACAAATAATATAAAAACTTTTAAGTGGATAATTAATCCTAAATTTTATTTAAAAGAAAATTGTTCAAATTTTGAAATATCAAGAAAATTGTAAAAGAAATTTGATATTTTTTTTTTCGTTTTAAAGAAAATGAAGAAATTAAAAAAAAAAAAATAAAAAACAAATAAAAATAATATTAATGAACTTGTACACTTTGAACAAATTTTCCAAAGAAATGTGCTAAACAAAATTAAATTTGTCTGTTAGTCTGTTGAATTTAAATTATTCTTTCAATTGAAATTTCAGAAATTTTGCAATCTCCTAAATCCCAATACAATCTATATCAAATCATTTGACGTTTGTACGATTACATGTCATTAAGCGCTGATTACTCGCACGAAAACAAAAAAATTGTTTATTCTGATCGAATGTCAAAATAACAAATAACAAATATAATAAAAAGTTAATTTCATATAGAGACAATTTATTAAATTATAAATTATAAAAACATTTTATATATTTATCAACCCTTTTTGACAGATATGACACATGACGTCCTCATTTTGATTTAGGTTACACAGATTATTGAAAAGTTGATCAGTAATTAATTGTATAACATCAATTTTCAAATTGTAGGAATATAAATTCACCTTTCCTGAAATATTGTTTCATGACAGTTTGTGAAAGTTGTAAATTGAATAAGCTTCAATCATGACATATTTATGGTGCTATACGTCTTGACTTAGGATGACCAGATTGTTGAAAATTTGATCAGGAAGTAAATTCCATTAGATTTTATGTTTGATCAGAATTCATTCTCTCTTTAAAATTGCATTTATAAATTTTATAGTTTATTTCAACAAACCCCCACAGTTCTCTTTAATTTATATACCTCAAAAGTGTCTTTTTAAATAATCTCATAAAAAATATATATAACTGCACAAAGAGTTATAAATTAAGTACTTTAAAGAAGCTGATATTGTGCCCAACTTGGTATATACATAGTAAAACTAAAGTAGTTACGAAATCGAATTATATAAACCTCTGAGTGAATTTTTTGATTTATGATTTCGTTGAAAAATATATTTTCTACTTAAAAGAAAAACTATTTATTATACAGAACACAAAAAAAAATATAAAGGAAAATATTTTTTACACTATTAATGGATTTTTCCAATGACAGTAGTAGAAAAACTATAGAAAGTTGGCAACTTTTAAATTCAAAAAGGAAGAATATTTTAAGCGGATGAGTTTTTTTTTTTATTGTAATAAAATATTTTATAATTAGATTTGCGGTTGGAAAATTGAAAAATTGAAATGAAAAGAAAAATCAGAAAAATATTCACTTTTAGGTATACTTAAAACTCATTGGCTATAAAGAAGAAGAAAAAAAATTACTATTAAAGTTTTTATGTTTTCTTAATTGAATTTGCAAATTGAAAATGTTCAGAATAAATTTTAATGTGATAAAGAATTATGGAGGTTTAGCTTGTTCAAATTGAAGGACGAATAAGAATCTGCATAAAAAATTGTAGTAATTTTTCTTAAATAAATTAAACAGTAAACTATTCATAAAATTAACTATTTCTAACAAGTTCCGTATACTCAGTAGAATTTCTGAGAAAGATTCGGTTTCGATGGTATCCAGTCCGGGTTGGTATACCAGTTTGATACTGTAGACCAGTTTGTACAACCACATCGTAAACTACGGACAACTGGATCTTTCTTTGAAACACTACTCATTGTAGAGACTAAATATGCAATACCGTCAGTAAAAATCATAGTTAAATATTAAAAACGTTAGCCACCAGATCGCATCAAACTGTCAAAAATACATTATTACTGGTTATAAATATAATCCTTCTATATTTCAAATGTATGTATTGTTGTCACAATACGTATAATATCTTAAACTGTTTCCACAGACAGCCCTGATCACTTCTAATTATCAGTCATTGACTAAATCCATATTACTGCTTCAATGGCAGCCACCATATTTCGGAAGAAGCGATAATGTAAGTTTCGAGAAGTCGAAGCCATTTAGATAACAACCGGCTCACAGCCACATAGTATACGTGCTGCCCTTATGTTTACAGAACCTCCACACTTGGTCCACTGATATCCGAATTGTGAATAGTTGTTTTTTAAGGTTGTAGTGATGTACATGTAAACTAACCAGTTAAGTTACTCTAAATAAACTGTGCAGTTAATTCAATACGTGGTTAATAAATGCCATTAAAAAACTGTACTGTTACTTGTGACTACTGATTGAATAATAAAAATTATGTCAAAAATTATAATTCATATTATATTTCTCTCCATACATGAACGAAATTGGATTAAAACCTGCAAATATTTCTGAAAATATTCGATAAATTTTAAATTTTTATATTTCCATATTTCTTGGAACACAATTTGTTTTTAAATATAATAAATTTTAACCCATTTTTGACATTCCAAAAAAAAAAATACTAAAAATATTGTACAAAAAAATTTTTTAGTGGTGATATCAGTATTCGCTCTTGACCTGATATTATTTCCACTATGAAAAACCACCATCGAGGTGACAAAAAATTTAAATGTTAAGCCAAAAAAAAACAAAAAATTGCAGCAAAAATCCAATAAATTTTCGGTAAAAACATAAAAATTAAACAGAAATGAAATTATATAAAATTAAAATTTTCCCAACCGACTAAATAATTTCAAATTTAGTGGTAAATTTTTATTTCAAGATCAAATCAACTAATACAGAATTCGCTGAGTATTAAGTGCCACCACGTTGAAATTGAAATTAAAAAAGCCACAAAAATTAATTTAGTTTTTAATTTTCATAAAAATTAATTGATGCCATAATGCAGTCGAATGGTGTCACTAAATAGGGTTAAATGTCAAAAAAAGAAACTTGTTATTATTTAGAATAATTTTGTTTTTATTTATGATAGTAATTTTTATTTTAAAATAACGACGACGACGACGACGAAGCTGTTTTTTTATTTTTTTTTTTTGTAATTTCCTTGTTCAGAGTGGATGAAAAATTATTCAAATGAAAAATTATTATTTATTTCTTCAAAAAGTTTTTGCAAATTTTCCTTATTTTTGCTGACAAGCATCCTGCATCATACAATAACGATATGGTAATAAATAAAATTGGAAAGTTATATGACAAAAAAAAAGTTGAAAGGAAGGAAGAAATGAAATTTTATGTATAAATAAATAGGATTAAAGTATGTACACAATTCAAGCACGAAAATAGGATTCCAGTCGAAAGAAATTTAAACAAAACCAGCTTTACGAAACCAGTAATTTTTGTAAATTGCTTCTGTTTACACTCCACTTTGGATTCTTTACAAAAGTCTTATTCATATTTGAAAAATATTGAGTAAACGATTTTTGTAATTCAGTGATGAAATCCGGTTCCTTGGGATGTAAAAAGACGTAGTAAATTGATTGCATGAAAGCTCGGTTTTACTAAATGCGCGTAGACTTAATTGATCCTTTTTCTTGACAAGTCTAACAAGTAGTGCTTCCACTGGAGCGGGTTGCACGAAAATAGGATTCCAGCTGAAAGAAATTTGAAGAAAACCAGATTTGCAAAACCAGTAATTTTTGGTTGACATGATCAATTTATTGTATAAAAGCTCGGTTTTAAATGAAATCCGCGTAGACTTAATTGATCCTCTTTCTTGACAAGTCTAACAAGTACTTCCACTGGAGCGGTGTAAAAAAATGATATTTTACTTGTGAAAGTTATTTGAATTTCAATTTAAAATGAAATTAATAAATATTAAATTTTTAAAAATTCACTGGACCATAATTTGATTCAAATCGAAATCATTAATTTTTATTTTCAATTCGTGTAGAATTTCTACATCAATTTTAATATTACGACTAATATTAAATTTTTGTGTCCCAAAACTTTAATAATTTATTTCAATTTTAAAATCTTTTTACTAAATATTTTAATTAACTTTTCAACTATAAACTCATAAAAAATATAATGTTTTTTTTTTTATATAATTAATTCCTATATTTAATCGTATAATTTTTGATTTACAAAATTAATTGTCATTATTTTATTTATCCTATATAGATAGAAAAGACAACACTATAAATAATAATAATAATTATCATCATTCAATTTTGTATAAATGTTATTTGGAAATTGTTATTCAAATAAATTAAAAGCACTCAAATCCAGACAAATATGTGTAATAGATATATTTTCATTAATTCAAAAAAAAGGGACTCTATCTAAATCTACAATTATGTCTGTATCTATATGTATATATACAAAATCTATGTTAACCTGAATTTCTATTTGATTTATAGTGTATTGTACCAAACTATTGCAAAACATAATTTTCTGTTGTACATAAATATATAAATATGTATATAGATAAAAAATCATATTTGCATGAATAGGTTTCCATCTCACACTCAATTATACTATTATATCCTTCCATATATCCTTCCACATATGATGCACAAATATAATATACATTTATGTATTTATATATTTATTATACAGTGAAAATGAGAATATGATGATGTTTGTATAGAATTTTAGGTTTCTAGGTTTTAGCATAACTAAAATATAAAAAAAGGATATTTCACAGGTAATATTCATATATATAAATAATACAATATCCTTATATACGTCACTAAAATATAGTACAATCCTTGAATTTTCCTATTTATTATTCCCGGTTGGGAATTTTTTTAAATAATTTTTTTCTTTATCCAACAAAACTTTTCGAATTTATAGGTGAATTCTAACGAAATTAATTGTTTATATACTATTCGTTCGTACTACTAACTAGATATATTTGGAAAATGAAAATTTTCCAAAATGAAATCAAATTTAAACTGCACCATAAAATGAATAAGCATTTATTATAGTTTTTTTTTATTATTTTAACAAAAAAATAAATAAAAAATAAAATAAAAATATAAAAACAAAACTTTTTATACTTAAAATATTCGAAGCACATCACAGTGAGGTACAAAATTTTCAAATTCATAAAATTTTATTATGCTTTTAAAGATTTTGATTATCGTTTATATTATTCTGTTAAAATTATACAGTCTGTATATCAGATAACGTCAACAGATATAAATTATTATGCTAATGCTATCAAAATAAATAGGGAACGCCATTTAATTTTGTTTTTAATTTCAATATAACGTAATTAAGCTGGGCGATGATCAGAATTAAGTATCGCTTATACATAACACCTGAAAATAGATTTTATTTTAAATTACATGGTTGATAGTTGGTTGGTTTTGAAGAATATGATGAAGATGATATTTTCCCTCACGCACTGCAGCCTTATTGCAAGACATGTTATACTCTCCAGTCAGACATGTTATACTTATTACTCATTGTAGCGTGTCGAGCTACCAATCTTCTCTAATAAACTTAATAACTTTAGCCGGACTTATCCCGCCTGCTCCCTCCAAGTTGGTTTTGAACCTTCTTTATTGGACCGAGGTACAGTGGAAAATTACATAATGTAATTCTTATACAAACTGTTAATAAGGTTATGCCATTTTTGTATAATCTAATCACACAATATAATATTATCAAAATTTAATTCAAATTTGATTATTAAATATTAAATATATTTTCCGTTGTTTTGGTTTATAGTCATGAAAAGTTTCATAAATAGATTTGAAAAAGTTAAAATTAATGTAACTTTTTCGAATGGATTCCATTCGAATCTTACTATATATACAGGAAATCGATTTTTTCAAACAAAATATATAATCACTACTTTAACTTATCGAATCGATATTTAACTAATCGACTTATTGTATGCCCAGCTTTAGACAGATAATGTGCCCAACTCAATTACAAATATATTAAAAATTTTGTACATTAGGTCTTTCATTTTTAGTAGTTGTATTTGTATTGAAAAAACTTTGGGAACTTATTTTAATAAATGGTCACGTATTATTATTGGAATCTAAATCAGGGATACAATTTCCGATCTCCGAAACTGAGTTCGGTACATCTTCGAAACTAAGCAATATCATACTTTTCAAGCTCAACCTTAATATTTCAACAGCTCAGATTCAAACTCTGCAGATGTACACGACTCATTCTGATCACTACTTTTAAATACTTTTACGATGAATCAGAATCACATTAATATTAGTTACATTTGAAAATGAGACTGGGTTTTTCGTTATCTTATTGTATGCATTACATCCATATTTCAATGTTGAAAGCTTGTACAACAAAATTTTGCCGTATCCTATTCGAATTCCTCAGTAATAGTGATTTCATGATACAATACAACTTTTTCCATTTGCAACATTCATTTAATCGAGTACCAAACGTCTACTTTACACTTTTTCAGATACTTAAATAGAGAAAAATAGAGTCATTGAAGAAGAAATTGGAAAACAGGTCATAACTGGCGCCAATTTCAAATATTTATTGGTGAAACTTGAAATGCAATCTAAATACTATAATTGCTAGAATACTTCTGTTTGATCAGAACCTAAACGCTTTCAATTTATACCGCAGAGTATAATTTTCATATGGCACTAACAATGAAGGCATTTCGATTTTGTGATCAAAATTTAAGAATTAAATTAATTGACCTATTTTCTCACAAAACTGTTATATATGTATATAATTCTTTTTTTTTCTGTTTAACTTTCGAAATTTATATAATTAAATTGAAACTTTTTATATAAATATATTTCACATTATTTAAATATTATTTTTTTTTAAAAAGTTTAATTTGTATAAAAAGAACAAATTAATTTACATAATATTTTTATTTTAAATAATTGATTAGATTTATTTCTCTTAAATTTTAATTACCGCTAAAACAAAATTCTAAAAACTAAATATATACTTAATTAAATATAAGTTCTTGAAAATAATTTCAAAATTATACAAAAACCGAAATATTAAAGTATACTTGAATCTTGAAATATCTGAAAGCTGAAACATAACTTCCGTAAATATACAAACATTTTGTTTTTTTATTCATTCAATGTTTTTATTTATAATTTTCGACCAAGTGGCAAAATATAATCTACTTTATACTCTCTCTATAAATATACAACACGATTAAAGAATTTCAATGACTCTTTTTTTAGCTATACTATAAGTATATATAGTTATAGAAGTACGTCTGGCCTACTTGACTTTTTAAGGCAACCTGTTAGCTATGTTTAATGTTAGCATACAAAATAAATATTATATATATTCTCGTTATAATTCTATGTATACATTATGCTTTTATGATTTTATGTGTGTTTACTTAAAATATCAAAATAAAAAGAACAGAACAGACCGGCATTCTATAAATTTATAAAGTTTTTTTTTATTTTATTCATGTTCCATTCATTGCTATAGTTTCAAATTAATCTCATTTCCTGTATGATTGAATTAGCAAGTTTTTTTGTTTTTGCAATTGATTGAACTAATAATTCTATTGCATGCAATCGCAGCAACATACGAAGCTATGTAATTGTTATTGAATATCGATATATAAATTCTAGTCTATAGTTACTATTTAAACAATGTAACTTTTAGATTTATAAGTTTTACAAACAATTTTAAAATTTACTTTCTGAATATCTGATTTAGTAAAATTCTAATATGAAAGTCTTTGTTTGATTTTTTAAATTAAAAAAGTTATATCCAAATTTATGTGTTTATAGATTTGTATCATTACTTTTAATGGCTTTACTTCCGTTCAGATCGTTTTCTTCTATTCTTCTATTCGACGCTACATTTTACTCTATTCCTTTAAAAATCGATTATAAATTTAAGTCTTTGCAGTATGAAATACAGCTTTTTAAATTGAAATTATTCAAATTTGCATAATCATGATGCCTGTCTATAAGGATCGAGGTCTGGCTATCTAATTTTAAAACTTATGCTGATTTCACCAAAATCGGATGGTAAATTGTTTAATTCTGCACAACAACAAAAAAAAACATTTTTAAAAGTAGTGACTTGTACTTGTAATGTACCAAAGAATCGAAGACCAAATTCTCGTAACATCAACTGTAGACTTTTTGCTTTCGAATGGCTTTTCTTTGACGTTTCTAATCCTTCTTGATCCGGGAATAAGCGAGACTTTTAAAAGGAAACGTAGTACAACAATTTCACTAAAACTCATAATCAAATTAACTAATTTTATCTAGTTTTTCTATAACCCTAATTCGTTTCTAGAAAATTAATTAAAATTTTGTGATCATTTTACCTCTAACCAATTTATATCAATTAAATGTCTGTAGTCGAATAGAAAAGTTCTTTATTTGGTCATAAATCATTTTTTTGAAAGTCCTTAAACCTAGAATTACCCTATCCTTAACAAGTTTACATATAATTGTATATAGATACGAGTATGTTTAATGAACTTAATTTAGTTATTTTATATATAATGTTACAAACATTAAACATTTATAAATTTCTGTATATTTGATGATAGAACTTTATAAATAAATTAATTATCTTTTAATTGCATAAACAAACTAAATTATAACTTATTGGTTTCATTAATTTTATTTAATATAACACTAGATATAGAAGATAATCGGAACTATAATAAATCGAATTATTAGTAATGTCATTATTAATGAATGAAATTTAATTGGTTATGAATATTTATTTAAAATTTTGTTTCTATTTCATGATAATAAATTAAAAATTGAAAATTATATGTTAAAAAATTATTTAATATTTAAATTTTATAAATTTTTATATTAATTTAATATAATAATTCTGTTAGATATTTGTAAATAAAAATTATTTTCATTTCATTTACAGATAACTTTTATTTTTAAATGGAAATTACAAATTTGTTATTTTTAATTTATTGATTATATTGAGTCCGTTGTATTTCACTATATCCAAATTATTGAAAACAGGATCGAAGCGAAGGTATTTCAAAAATTAAGGACTCGAGAAATTATATGCTATATAAAGTTAATTGAATTTAAAAATATTCTTAATTTATATTTAATGATTTGGTTTTTCAACGTTTGTCAGTAATGAAAAGGGGGATAATTAGTTTTCTTATGAGAATTTAATGGGCATGAAAAGAACCGCAAATTATAAATTTCAATGGGGGAGATGTTAAGTAGTCAAAAAAGTATTTATTTAAATAAAGTTGATTTAAATCGAGAACTTTTTTTGTGAACAAAATAGGATCATTTTCTCTAATGACAATATTATTTTGGTTGGTCTGCAAGGGGTGATAGAGTCAAAGTCCTTCGCGCACTTGAGCCTATTTTCACATTGTACCCACACCCCTTCGACGACCGATTAAGTTCCTAGAACGTCGACCCATCCGACAACTCTAACGATGAGTTCACCTTAGCCGGATTAAAGTTACCTGCTTTTAACAAACACGCCAAGAAATGACGGTACAGTTCAGATGTTTAAACCGTTTATTATGTACCGAAGGTCATCGGCATAGGAGGTGTACCACGGTTTTAATATTATTTTACTTTAATTTGATAAAAATGTTACCATTAGCAAAAATTAATTGGATTCATCTATTTATTGAAAATGTAATGTATTAAACTTCATTACAATTTCTGCGAAATTATAAAATCAGAAAACTTTCTAAAGTTGTATGATACGATACGATGGTAATAAGTTCGCTGGTAATGGTAAATTAGTGCTAAATAGTGTACTACCATCAATTAATGTTAGATCACAATTTAGCATATATATTAACAAATCAAACGTTTTTTAATAATTATTAATTAAATTTTGGAAAATCTATACAATACCAAAATATATAGTTTCAAAAGAGGTCAACGAATCAACTTCTATTTAGAAGATTGACAGAAATATCATAAATCATAAATATTTTTACTATAAAATAAGTTTTTTTCAACCATAATTTATAAAAATACTTAAATGTATTTTGACCTGTCGGAAATTAATTATTGAAAAAGCATTTATATTTATTTTTTTAAAAGTCCACTGACCTAGTAATCCATCTCTGACCTATGTACAAATAAATAATTTCCAATTTTTTCCTGTTTTACTTGTTCCTGCCTGTGAAATAAAAAAAAATGTCTTTTTAATATAATTTATATATAAAAAATACGGAATTGTAATTAAATATAAATAATAATTTTTCAATATTAATTATTCAAAATAAAATAAAAAAAAAACCCAAAATTTTCCAATTAATTGGATTATAAATTACAATATTGAAATCAGCAGGACATAAAATTTTTCGAATTTTATTTATTAATAATAATAATTTCGAGACTGTAGAAATGGATCGATTTTTTCAAAACACCAGCGTGAAAAATATAAATTGAAGTTAAAGTATGACAATATATTTGTACATTTATTCTGTACATTTATTCTGTATTAAGTGTAACTTAAAGTAAGATTGTATAACGAATCACATCCGAATGTAATTCAGCGAGTCCACAGTACAATTTTATTTCCAGAAAGATAAAAGCAATAAATACAAAAATTCCATTGCACACTTAAAAAATGACCTGACAGAATATTCCGGTTAATGTTTTATAGGACTTATATGTAACTAAGATGGAAGAATACATTTTCTTGAATATATTTATAGGGAAAATTACAGGCCATATTAAGTAAGAACGAAATTGCGGAATCGGTTTAATTTTATTGTCACTAAACGGTTGGAATACAATTAATAAACACAGAAAAGCATGCTAAAATAGTGGTGCACCCCACAAAACCCTTAGCTTAGTATTACATAGTTTTGTAAATAAAATTCAGGAATTAATCATTCAGGATCGTATACAAAATATCCAGATATCTAAAAGATATCAAGAATCATATTTTTTATAATTCGGAAATTTTGATATTTTGATATGGAAATTTTGAAGCATAATTAGGCCATAAAACTAAACTGTACCGAAAAATTTATTTGAAGCCAAATAACAATTAATATTATTTAAAGATGCTCACAGCACAGTCTTCGCTGATACGAACGTGACCTTTTGTAATGCCTACCGGAAATTTGACAAAATTTCTTTTTTTGTTCAACCGAATCTTTCCATCTTCACCACAACAATTCACTACACTCTTAATAAGAAGAACTAAATATAATGATATATAAAAAACTGAATTTAAATAGAAACTTTTTGAAAAGTTATTTAATACAATATAGTAAGTTTTATACACCAACACGTACAACATCTCATAGTATCCTTTTACATTATATACAATGAAATTAGTGTGAGTGCTAGAATTTCATCTAGAATGATTGATTAATAATACTGCATTGTAAAATTCATTCAAAATACATACAAAAATGAATAAAAATATTAAATATTTTCTGGGTTACATAATTTATGTTTTGTTCTTATTATTATGTACAAAAATGTTGGCATAAATTTTGGCAAAGAAAATGATAATAATAATTTTTTTACTACATATATTTAATTTATTATTTGATCAATTGATTTTTTATTTTAAAAAATTTGTATTTTATTTATTTTTAGAGAATCAAAATAATCTAAAATAATGGAAGGATTAACCCAAATTGGAAGTTTTTTATTATTAATATTTTGTGCTATTACTACAGTAAATTCGTATTCAAGTAAGACAATAAAAAAATAATTTTGCTTTTAAGGATTTTTTAATGAATAATGAAAATATTGAAATATACAATTTTTTTTTTTCAATCCAGAATATGGAAGACAATGTTCTGATATTGGATGTTTACCAAGAGAAACTTGTGTTTTAGTTCAAGATAATTGTAGATTTGGTGAACAAGATGGAAAAGATTGTGGTAGTTATCCAACATGTAAAAGAACTTCAAATAGTGAAGTATCACCAGGTAAAAAATACAAATTTTAATTATTTTGAAAATATTATTTCATAATTATGGGCTGGTTGGTAATAGAATTATAATTAATTTCTGGGAATTTTGTAGGTTAAAAAATTCATTTGTATATTAACGATTTGGTGTAATGGTAAAAAAAAATGAAGTCTATATTTTTAACATAATAAATTTCTTCAACAATTTTCATAAATTACTAATTTTCAAAATCAAATTTACGAATTTTTCATTGCACGTAAAATCTTACAAATTTCCATTATTTTTTTTTTCTGCATGTCTCTATACATTCTATATATATTTTTTGTTATTTCCAGGTGCAAGTTTAAATCCAGCTCCAGAAAATACATTTTATTCACCATCATCAAATCCTACGTCAAATACAAATTTATATAATAATCAAAATAATAATCCTAATATTCATTCCAATCAAAATAATAATAATCATTTAAATCCATATCCACCACAAAATCAAAATACAATATTTGGTTCACGACAAAATCAACCACCACAAATAAATTCAAATTTACCAATATTTCCATTTCAACAACCAACAGCTGCACCAGGTTATCAACAATTTCCCCAAGCCCAACATCCCGGTTCTGTACCACATATCCAACCAAATATACCTGGTGGTGTACCATTTCAACAACCACCATATATATTTGGTAATCAACCATCATATTTTAATCCTCAAGCTACCACAAGGGAACCAAGCTTATTCGAACAGTTTTTATATAATAAACAAGATCGTCCACGTCATGTTAACTCTTCGACCCGAGCTATGGATGCGAAATATATCACAATTATTATCAGTTCAATTATCAGTTACATTATTTGCAGTGCTTTTCGTAATTCTGTCATCATATCATCATAAAATTAATAATAAAAAAAAAAAAACGAAGTTATTTTCTCTGTTATACAATAAATTTTGTTTGAAGGACCTTATAATATTATACAACATAAAACTCTTATTAAAAATAAAAAAAGACAAATTAATTAATATAATTTTGAAAA
The DNA here is from genome assembly GCA_963920725.1 of Rhamphomyia laevipes. Classification (NCBI taxonomy): domain Eukaryota; kingdom Metazoa; phylum Arthropoda; class Insecta; order Diptera; family Empididae; genus Rhamphomyia; species Rhamphomyia laevipes. Next base: position 56,700,816 of record OY987256.1, read on the forward strand.
ACAATTTATCCTAGAGATGGATTCACCCCACTCATACCGCTGACTCATTTTCGTTGTTCATGCCGCTAACGTTATTAGAATCATTTGAAATTTGAAATCTGAAACGGCGAGACTATCTCTAGGATTAAAATAATATGAACTGATCACATTTAGATTTTATGTTGTACAATATCATAAGTCAATTAAATTCGTCATTAAAAATATACTATAAAAAGGAATTTAATCAAGAAAAAGTAAAAAAATGTATACAAAAAATATAAAAATTATTAAATTACCGATCAAATTTGAATTTCATTAAAATCACATTTTATGCAACAAAATCAAAAAAGATAAATTTTTATTTAATTTAAGCATTTAGAAGTTAAATAGTTAGTTAAAATAATTAAATTGCAGGGATTTTTATTCAAATTTTAAATGCGGCTAGAAATGTAAATTTTCTGTTAAAATCAAAAATTCAATATTTACAAAGCTTACAAAAATTTTTATATAACATAAATAGATGACAAAAAATTAAAATATTTACGATAAATTTGTGAAAATATAAAATTGAAATAAATTGTAAATTTTTCCTTAAAGACTTTTAAATTCAAAAATCAAAAATATTTTAGCTAATATAAATACTAATAAAAGAGAAATTAATTAATCTGTAAAATGTTAAAATATAATATAAAAAATAAAAATCTTCAGAAATTGTCAATTTTTATGAAACTATTAAAATTATATTTTTCGAAACTATTAAATTTGCTTTGCAAATATTATTAAAAATGATATCCAATTTAATTAAAATACAACGAACTAGCTAGTCAAAAAGTCATCGGAAATTTCGAACAAAATAATCATAGCATAATATTCAATATAACGAAATCTTTACTTAGATTAGGAGGATATTTAGTAAATTGGGGAGAGAATTAAAAATTCAGCGGTTCAGAGGTTATTTAAAATCGGTCAGATACAAATATGCTTTTACACCACATATGAAATATTCCTATTTAAACGAAATTCATAGTAATTTCACGTATTTCAAATCGTCCTTTTAATTCAAATTATGCTAATAAATCTCAAATGCAAAATAATCAATTTTTTTATCAGGAATTGTCATTTTTTATCAGAATCGTCAAGAAATGTCATTTTGGTTGTACAACTTCTAATCTATACACAATACAAGCATCAACCAACATATAAATTAAAATATTTTCATATTTCTTCAACGAATTTATATCAACCGTCAAAATTGTTGTCAGCTTGCATACAAACAATACAATTTCACCAAGTTGTCATAACGTTGTTAAACATGTTGTACAATGTTTAGGCAGCTTTAGTTCATTCCACTTTTAAAATAATTTTATTTCAACAATAATTTTCTGTGTGATTTAAAAAAAACCAAATCTTACTGACTCATTTGCTCGCTTCCTCTCTATTAGTATACTGATTATCCTCCGGAGATATTGGTTAGAATTTTTAGTAAAAAGTTAGCAGAATAACCAAATAAAAAAGAATTTCAATTTTTCTCCAAATATTATATAATATATATTCTTATAATTACGTAAAACCAAAATAATTAAATAAATTTAAAAATCCAAGAAAATAAATATTTAAAATTAAAAATTCCCTAAACAGAAAAATTATTAATAAATTTATCTTTCAATTTTCCTTCTTCCAAAAATAGTTTTAGAATATGAAATACAAAAGTTATCAATTTAAAAAAAAAATTAAAAAAAACTTATGCAAAATTAATTATTTACATAATTTTTTAGAAAGGTACAAAACATAAATTTTTTTTCTATAAAATTATTTTATTTTAAAATTGAAATAAATGTAAATATAATATGCAAAAAATAACATAAAAATAATTAGTCTGTCAAATAAATAAAATTACTTGGCCTTTGTAATAACTTTTTATATTATAGAATTTAGAATTCATTAAATAAAAAAATTAAACTAACATAGAAAAACTTGTATAAAAAATATTTAGATATTTAAAAAATATTTTTAATTCTATAATTAATCATTAATTAAAATTTTTGGTGTGCTCGGCTTAAATCACAAAAAATCATATAAATAATTTCATTTCATTACTTACACAAATTCATACTCAATTTTTAGTTTGGTTTCTAACTAATTTTTTGTAGTTTTTAATAACAACTTTAATTAGCATTAAATCAGAGGGCGATTTACTTAATAAAATTAAGAAATAATTGGTTTAAATTTATAATACTGAATACACAACGCACAGAACGTCAACAGTACACAGAAACGTCAAAATTTTGTTGCTATCGAAACCACATATTTAATTTTAGTAAATTTGCATATTTCTTTCAACTTTTAAATGTCAAATAAGATATAAAAAATATCAAAATGTCAAAATAATTTGAATGTTTTGTGGAAAATTCAATTTTCTGATTTTTAAATTCAAATTTTTGACATTTATTTGAAGCATTGCTAAATATATTAACTACTGTTGACGGAGAGCATTGTGTATCCATTATAAAATAATAAATAAAACAAAATTTATTAAATATATTAATTTTTCTAATAATTATGTTTTTATGTTTTCAATTTTCTTTTATTTTCATATTTACAAAATTATGTTTTTGCTTTAAAAAAAATAAATAAATAAATGTTCTGCTAAAAATAATCTTCCATAAAATGTCAAAATCTGCATTAACAAAATACAAAAATAAAAGATAATCATCATCCTCAACCGCATACACCATCAAACAAGCCACTTTCATTCAATGATAATACGCATAACGCCTATGGTGGTAGTTCTGTGGTTAGTAGTGGTGGTGGTGGTGGTGGTTCCAATAATTTATATCCTCAATTACCAACATCGAATCAAGGAGGAGGTGGTTATATGGGAGGTGGTGGCGGTGCTCAACCTGGTGGATATGTACCTCCTGGTCATGGACAAGGTGGTTATCAGCCAAGTTATGGTGGTGGTGGTTATTCAGCTCCAGGACATGGACAAGGCGGCTATCAACCTAGTTATGGCGGTGGTGGAAGTTCTTATGGCGGCGGCGGTTACAATAATCCTTCTTATCCACCAGGCGGTAATGAAGGAAAGAAAAAAGATGGTTTCTTTTCTGGTATTCTATCAAATCCAACAATAAATCAAGCCTTATCTGGAATAATTGCTGGACAAATCCAAAAAGCTATTACCGGTGGCGGACGTGATGATAACCGTCAAGGTGGATATGGAAGTGGTGGATTTGGTGCCGGCGGTGGTAGTAATGGTGGTAGTAGTACTGGTAGTAATATAATTGGCGGTTTAATTGGTAGTTATTTGGGTGGAGGCGGCGGTGGTGGACAATCACAACCATCACGTAGTGGTGGATCAACTTTGGGTATTTTAGGAGATCTGTTAAGTGGAGGCGGCGGAGGTAGTGGTAGTAGTGGAGGTGGTTCCAGAGGTGGCGGTGGTATAAGTGATTTTTTTAGTTCAAAACAATTTGGTGGATTATTTAATGAAAAACCAAATTCTTCTCATGGAGGTTCCGCTTCGAGTTCTTCTGGTTCAAATAATTATCCTACTCAGAGCTATGGCAGATAAATTTTATAATATTTTTCCTTTTCAATTTTTGTTATATTTATGTTTATAGAAGTTGAATTTTAATTATGTAATATTAAATTATATAAAAAACAAAAATTTTATAGCACAAAATGTTTGCACAAAATTTTCTTTTAATTAGTAACTTTTCTTTTCTTAGTTTTTCCACTTTTTTGTTGTGCTATTTTATAATTTTATCTTTTGTGACAAATTTTAAAACATAATATAAAAAAATAATAAATTATTAAGTTTAGATTTATTATATAGACAAAGAGAAAAATATTTTTTGTTTTTTTTTATTTTTCCAAAAACTTTTTCCAAGATAATCTTTATAATTTGTAGTTTTGTTTTTCCTTGTAAATTTCAATTTTCCAATAAAGTAAAATAAACGAGAAAATAAATGATAAAATCAAATCAAAATAACTAAATATAAAAAAATAAAAATATTTCTGTATAAAAAAAATTAATATATTTGAATGAAAATAAATAAAAAAATAAATTATTATGATAAAACGATTTATGAAAATAATTGTTAGAAACGAAAATAAATCAAAAATATAAATAGTAAATATATTAAAAAAAAAATTGTGTTTTGTTTTTAAAATATAAATTTAACAGGCCTGGCGGCGACTAGAAGAATTATGTTAATTGTATTTTAATATGATGAGTGGGTTTATTAAATATGACTGCAAAAGTAGTAAAATTCCGTATTTAGTCTGACAACAGATTAACAAAATTTGAAAATAGCGGCCCATATTTTTGGTTGGTTTAAGTGGCTAGTCCCATAATTAATTACGTGCGAACCCAATGAACACTATTTTGTTACCAATCAACTGCCCATCATTCTTAGCAAAATATTTACATTAAATTCACCTCGTTGTGTTCAGAAACTTTCCTAGATCGCTTACATAATTGTCGATTAAAATTTATACAAAAAATAAATCCAATGCGACCGACCAGCACTGAATTTTACGAACTCTCAGTATTTATACAAACTTGGAAATTCAGAATTTACACGAATTTGGAAATTAAATAAAACACTAATTGAAAATTTACATTATTATTCTGAACGTAACAAAAATACGTAAAAAATCAAATTAAAATGTGCTGATGAGAATTGGATTACAAAGCTGTGAAACCGAAAAAGTGCATGGTTTCAAAAATTTAAATTAGCTTTACGCCCAGATTTAGCCTGCAAGATGGGCCTGATGGTTGTATAGAAGCTCTTTAGAAGGCTATAAAGGATTTTGTCGCATCGCGTCCAATTGTTCAAAATCAATTTGTTATTACAAATAAAAATTACCACGACGGCTGTAAAACAGAATTGTTCAAAATCTTTCACAAATATTGTAAAAATTTAATAAAATCATGAAATAAAAAAACTAAGAAATTGCAAAAAAAAAAAAAAAAATATTTAATGTAATTTACCTGATACAAGAAAAAACTGATTCAAAATGGCTGAATATTATACAAAAAAATATATCAAATTTTTTTTCCGAACCGCACTAAAAAAACCACTTTTATTAAATTTCACTTTGATATAAAATTATATTTTTATAATTTTCATTAAATTTGGAACTACATATAAATATATTTTTTTATAATTAACACAAATTTTTTAAATTTAAATTTCAATAAATAAATTTTTCCAATTTCAATTTTAATATAGCACATTTTAAAAACGATTTAAAATTACGAAAAACTCAAATTATTTCAGATTTTTTATCATATTTTTAATTAAAAATGATTTAAAAACATTTATTTTATAACTTTAATCACTTCTAGGAAGATTAAATGTTAATTTTTATAATTTTAATTAATATTTTACATTATGAAGTAACCGAAAACATCTTTTCACGACGATAATTAATTTTATACTAAGAAAAAGAAGGCGTGACTAAAATAAATAAAAAATATTTGGTGCGAAAATTGACATTATAAATTAGCCCGCGAAATTTGAATTTGATAATATTAAATATTAATAAAATTTAAATAATTGAAATTAATAATTTGAATTTTTGTAAATTTTAAATTGTTGATTTATGTTATTGATGGAAATTATGTAATAAAATTGAACAATTGGACAGGGGATCTCCTAAATTTATTTTATTTTAATCTAAAATTTAAAGATGTTCTTTGCTATTCAATTTTTAGATCATTTTCGATATATTGTTAAAAAAAATTCAAATTAGATAAAATTAAGTTTAAAATTTTTCTTGCAAGCTATTCTCATGATACTAATAAATAAAATCGAACTAGATAATATTTGGTTATTTTCTCCTATTTGTTATAACTCCTTTCTAATCTATAATGAATTATGACACTATTTGTTCCAAGTAAACTGGTTTCCCCGTCTATAGATGATTAAATTAATTTTAAATAGGTTCATTTCTAGGGCACATACACGAAAGTGAACACAGCCTTAGAAGGTCAAGCCATTTTACAGTGTAATAGTTTTTTTTTTTTTTGATAATAAATACTTTACTTCAATCAAATTTTGGAAAGTATTTATTTAAAATATATTTTTGTGGTCAAACTCAAATTATTAGTTTCTTAAACCATAAACGTTGCATTTATGAGCTTATAAATAACTATCGAAACACGTTTCTCATAAAATGCAGCATTTAAAAATTTCATTTATAATTTATTTTGAATCTTTTCGCTATGCTAACTGGACAAACTTTTACAAAGCAATATGAAAACTACTAGAAAAATGAACTATAATTCCGTATTAACAAATCCCATCTTTTATAGTAAAATAATATATGAATAATAAAATTAAACTCTTTTTTATCACAAATTCTTTCTTTCAACAAAATTTCAGAAATGTTTAATAAAACTAAAATTTTAAACAGGAACTCTCGATGGCTACCAAATCTAAATTCTGTACAATCTGATAAATACCTATACCCAAAATAAGTAAAATTTATTTTAAAAATATAATTTTCTACATAGATTTAATCTTGACATTATATCCGGGTTGTCCTTTTAATCATCATATCCTTTGTGGTATACAAAAATAAATAAAAATTATATGACGACAAGCAAAATCAAAAAAAAAAAAAATTACAAAATGTCCTCAATGAAACAAAATTTATTGTCCTAATTATAGATGTATATTGTATATAAAAAAAATTTGTTAACCTGCAATAAACATAACCATTTCAATGACCCATCTCTATTTTCTCCAATTCGTTAGGACAATTTTTTTTTACAGGTGGAATAACAAAACAACTAACAAAGTTTCTTTTTTTTTAATATCCTTTATATAAAGAAAATAAAAGAAAATTTTCATGAAAATATAGGTCCCCCGGAATAATATCATTTACTTTAATGTTAAGCTATTATTTTCAACCCGGTTAATGTTTACACATATACCAGAAAATGATGACAATGAAAAACGGAGATATTTTTATTTGTATAGTGTAGAATGTAGAGAGATCATGATGGGTAATGGTAAGGCTTTTAAATGTCTAGACAGTGTATACAACGTAAAATGTTGGTTAAAATCATTTTTATTTGTTTTATAGCTATAAATATTTTTATGTAAAGATGGGTAGATAAATAAATATTTTTGGAAGTTTAATAAATTCTGAAAAAAAGTGGCAAGGAAACCAAAAAAGTGGATGATTTTTAAATACAAATAAACAGAATTTGTTAAAACTTTCACGTCATGACTTGATCTGGTTGGAATTAAATATAAGAAGTTGTTGAGATTTCCGCGAGTTCTTATTTTCTATGACATTTTTGGCGATAAAAGTTTTACATAATTTGAGAAAAGTACTTGAGATACAAATAGCGAAAATCTGAACACAAAACTTATAACAATTTATTTGATTAACTTTGGACTATTCTAAAAGAAAGAATATAAGAATACATTTAAACGAGGTATCGCTGAGTGAAAACGTATTTATTTTTTAAGCTATATAGCAGATAAACATGAAAAAATCTTCATACCGAACGGGTTTAATTAACTGGTAACATTCTTAAAACTGAATTAATTTTACTATTATAAATTAGATGTGACATTCCAAGGACATTAATGTATCAGAAACTATTGTAAATACAAAAAATAAAAGCTACAAGCTTCTAACGTAGATGGGAGCAAATAAAATCGAATTATAAATGTTATGTATAGTGTTTTGTAAAATAATAGCAGGGCCTTGTATACAGTTTCCGGAACATGAGCTAAATTTCAGATCTCTCAAAGCGTCAAGAAATATTTGAATATAATTCCCAAATTTTGATGAAGGACAATGAAGCTTGAAATAGTATATTTATTATAGATTATAAAACAAACCTTTGTGACAAATTTCGTCCAAACTGGATATAACTACTTAACCGATCAACCGATTTCGGAGTTCGTAGATGTGTTCATTCCTTACATTACTCGCATGTCGCATCTCAACCTTCAAAAACGTAAAGTTTTATTAATTTGAGGAAAATCAATTTTTTTCGATTTATCAGTCCATTACAACACTTCATAAATTATTTAACAAGTAAATCATAATAACTCAATATCTTTATTAAACTTTGCTTTAAAAATATTTAAATAATATCATGTCAAAAATTTCAACCAAAATTTCTCATCCACGAGTGATTTTCTAATATATTTTATACAGGATATTAAATTTTAAATAAAGTTAATTTACTATAATACACAACAAAAAAAACTTATATATATACAATATTTATAGGTTAAAGGACTTTTTATTTACACCTCATTGATTTATTATAAAACGTGATATAATTTTTTTACACGCATTTTTAAATAGACTGTGCTATTATAAAAAACACATGATTTCTGTGAATATCTAATTAACTTATAAATTTTCTATATATATAACAAATTCCTTTACAGCCAACCAAATGAGAAACTTTTATACTCTTATTTAAGTATAACATTTAATATTAAAGAAAAAATAATTTTCCCACAGCACATGCGTCCTTTACACATCACCCAACAAGGATTTAAGCTATGTAAAAATAATAATTTCCCGCTGAATTTCTAACTTTACACAAAAAACATAAATTTTACACTTGTTATGCTTTTACAATTTATATATAATAAGGACATTATATAGACGGCAAAAAGGACATCAAACTGTGGCATTACAAACATAAAAAAATAAAACCTTTTAATCTTAATATTAAATATATTTTGATGTCAGTTGATTGAAAACTGTGACCATGTCATCATCGTTATTAACATTATATATAAATAATATCTAAGGACATTAAATAGTGAATCGTTTAATCCTAGAAATAATAAGGTGTGCCGTACCGTTAAATAATTTATCATATTTTCTGAGAATAAGGTGTAAAGAAATTACGTTTTTAATATTTAAATAATCTAATTATTAATATTCACTATAAATAATGAATAATATAATATTTAAATATATTTTTAAATTTTAATAATTTATAAAATGCGTGATTATCCGTCAATTTCAAATATATTTCGTGTTAATTCAGCGTCTAGTATTAATTTACTTGAACATCAGGAAACCCGTAATGGTTACAAAAGGAATAGTAAACAAAATTTAAATTCATCTGATCGAATTAATGGTAAAATTAACCAAAATCGGTTCAGTGATTATATATAAAAATCATTTAAAATTTTAACATTTTTTTTTTTTGTTGTTTTATAAATTTTAACCGGAAACAGGAAATACAATTGACATATGAATTTCTTGTTCCGATTTTATTGAAATAAATTTAATAATTCATTTCTTTTTTGCTGTTGTAGGATGTGATTTAAATAAAACTGTAGTAAATTCAGTTAACGATTACAATGAAATTGATAAAAATCGTAGATTTAGTGAAATATCACAATTTACACAATTCGGAAGAGATGGAATTAAAAATAGTTATTTTTTATGGATAGTAACACCTGTTGCTGCTAGGTAAATTTAAATATATTTTGATACAGATGAAACAGATTGGGTAGAATTTAGTAAATTTAATTTTAAAATTAGTTTTAGCTTATTTATTAAAATATTTTTGAAATTAAATTTATGAAATGATAGACAAGATGAAAAATAAGTAAAAAACCAAATTCGTAAATCCAATAATAAAATTTGCACCACAAAATTAAATCAATAATGAAATTTTTAAATGAATTTTCTAGTCTTTCTGTAGCAATAGTGATTGCAGCATTAGCTGGACCACAATGGTTACTTACAGAAGAGAAATTACCAAATGCTAATTATAATGGTACCACATATTTTAGGACACATGACGATGGTGCGTTCATTACGAAAACTACAAAATCAAGTCTTTGGATATTATGTTCATCTATACAAGGTAAGTTAATGATTCATTTAAATTTAATGATTAGTATTAGCCTAATCGAGTTTCATGTGCCGATTATTTTATCACATAATTGATATTGCCTATAATTATTGTTTTATCGTTACATATTGTAGGTTAGATTGAATGTACCTTTGAAACTTTTATGATACATTAAAGGCATTTTCAAGGAATACTTGGTCAGGCTTACTAATTCCATGTTAAAATTTAGCGTAGCCCAGCAGCGCAGATTATTAAAGGAAATTTTTATAATTGATTCGATTGTGAATTCAAATTTACAATTTTATTAAATAAGTTCGACTAAGCATTTTCTCCTATCAAAACTAATACTATCCTGATCATTTGCCCATCTATTTTCAACCCTGAACGATGGTTTATCAGTAAAATGTTAAACATGTTTAGAAACGATGAATTATTTATTAATCATAAATAATTTTTTGAATATAATAAATACAATTTCTTTAAATTGAAAATTATTAATAAGAAATATATAAAATTTAATTACAAACTTAACATTTATTCTATATAATAATTAAATTTAAAATAGAAAAATTACTTTATATTTTATATAAATAAAATTGATTCTAAATGTCCTGAAGAAATAAAAGGTACCAACAAAAATATATATAATAATAATAAGGATGAACCTGTTTCCTTTAAGCATGAAAATGTAATTGAAAATAATTTCCTTTACCAAATCTAATTGAGTTTTCGCAAAACATTCTACAAAAAAATATAAGGAAATATAAAATATATAAAGGATAAGATAAGAAAAACTATTGAAAAACTATTAAAAGGTAAAATTGAATTCAACTTTTAGAATAGTAAAAATTAGCCATAATCTTTTTAATCGAGGTTATTTACTTTAAAAAGTTTAATGCAAATAAAACGAAATTTGGAAAATAAAAATATATTTATATTATTTTTATAGGAGCAGATTCATATAATTGCATCAAAATTGATTATTTTCCCAATGAGGAGTATCGAACAGATCCGCTGGATTCAACATTGGCAATTCCATGTAAGTTCAAATATATATTTATATACAAAATTGTTTATCTCTGTTAATTATGAGATAATTAACTTATTACTCAGATAATTAGCTAATGAATTTAAAAGCCCGCCATATCATACAACAGATAGTAACTTTACTAAACGAATTGTTTTTCTGTGACCGAATCCACTAGAAATTGGCTGGCAATAAATAAATCTTACTAGAGAAAAAATTTATCGAAAAATTAATAATTTTTGATTGTTAGTCTATTCGTCCATTCATGTGTTATCAAGATGAAGGTTACATGTAATACATATTTGGAAAACTAAAAGTTTGATATCTTAACACATTCACCCGCTAACGTCACGTATATGTAACGTTGTAGTTTTCCATGAAACTCAAATCACAAATATCAGTTAAATTTTGAATTTTATTAGAAATGTAATTAGCTATAAATTTGCGGTAGCTTTTGGTATAAGTAATTTTGTTGTACTTTTTAGTTTCTGGTGAGAAATGACCTACATTTAGATGCAACGCTCTGTGGATAAGCCACTTATATATATTCTTATATAAGTAGTTATATAAATATTAAGGTTTTTTAGGGTACTGGTTATAAATAAACTTATATACTTAAATTTTGATATTTCTACTTTATTGGAAGTGCCAAACATGTGTCAATAATTCTGCTCAAAATCCGAGTCACAAATAAGTAACATAAATATGTTTTAAAGGCTCATGTGACAAATGTGGGACATATTTTTTGTTGTTCACAATACGTGAGGAGTGAGCGTGTTAAGTTTAAATCGTTTAAAATAAGGTTAATGATATAAATCAATAGTTATCAGTAATTACTATCACTGATAAAATGAATGAAAAATTAGTGTTTGATATTAAATACTATTTTTTATAAAAATCAGTAGCTCTAATAATTGGAGATCAATTATATTTTTGATAATTAAACTTATATATTTAGAGTATAAGCCAAGTCAGATTACTGATAAAGTAGGTCTGTTATAGTATATATAAATAATAACTTATCTACCATTGATGCACTAATGTTAGGTGATTGCTCTCAATCACCAAATAATGCTATGTAAAAGAATATCAATTTATGCTGCTCACAAATTTTATTACTTTACTATATATAAAAACTATTTCCAGTTGAACAACTTCTAAATCTCGCCTGGTTGACTTTTAAATTTCATTAATTTTTCTGCAAAATCTGTATTGGTTTTATATTATATTATTTATTAAATTTTGCTACTTTATGCTCCCTTTTATAACATACAACATAATATACATATATTATGCTTTCAGTGGTTCAAAATATATAAAAAAAAAAAATTATTTAACATAATCTATTTAAGAGGGCAGATATAAAACTGATTGAGGCCAGTTAAATATTGTAATATAAACATAAAATGGATATAATGTGGTTAAGCTTTTATGCTTTAATGTGTACTTTAACTAAAAATTATTATACAAATTAGGGAGCTGTTCAGCCAGATAACTTATTTAGTAACACTTTTATCTTCAAACAAAATTAACCACAATAAATTTATTATTTTAAACTCTTTAAAATATGATTTTTATATATAAATGTTTTATATGAGAATTAATTTTTCTTTTTTGTATAAAAATTATTTTGTATAAATAATTAAAAGGTTAATTTATTTAGATAATATAATTATTTAAATAACTTAATAATATAGAAATGGGTGTGGATAGTTTTTGTTTGTAAACTATTGGAGGCGTTTTATATTAAAAAGGGGTTATTAAAACTGATTAATTGGAAATTTTATAGAATGTTATATTTATTTATTAATAAAGTTATTAGGGAAATTCTTTTTAAAGGTATTACAAAACATTATAGACCAACTGGAGTAATTAGTAATTAATGATTACCAATTCATTGACTGAGTAATTGGTAATGAATTTTTTAAAATAAGATTGAACGCTACGTTAAATTTTCTAAACCCGGCATTTTTATACTTTTTTCAAATATTTAAAACACTCTGAATTTTATAAGATGGTCAACCGCTAGCATATCAACTAAATGCCCAGTCGAAAGCGTAAAAGTTTTTATTTAACAAAAATCGGTTAGAAAATAGTTTATTTATTCATAAAAAGTATTTTGGGGCTTATGAAGTACAAGTTTATAGTTTTTCTAGATCCAGTTGAACACAATAACAAATTTCCGGACAGACGGACAAAGTCACACTTTAACACATTTTGAATTTTGTACCAAAGTGCATCAAATCGTTTGCTTGGACTAATGACTTCAAGTCTGTTATTTAATTTTTTTAATCCTTTTGCTATTCACTTGTACTTGCCTAGCTTTTTAATGATTGTCTAATATCAAATTTTGTTTGAAAGCCATTTACAATTTCTTCTATGATGGCATTATGTCTATAGGTTTTAAATTTAATTCAATTATTTTACGAAAAATTGCTAAATTATTCAAAAATTTCACATAATCTAAATTTATTTTAATATTAAATTTTATTTTGAATTTCAGATACAATAACAAAATCATGTCCATTCTTTTTGGTATCCGGATTATTTCTTTTAATTAGTTTTATTGTCTTCTTAGTACCAACAACATTATCACATCGAAGTAATTTATATTATTTCTCAGCTGGAATATTATTTATTGTATCAGGTTTTCAAATATTTATTATATATAAAAAATACATAAAAACATTTTGTAGAACATTAAATAATTCAATTCATTTCATTTTATTTATATAGGTTTAATAATGTTAATTGGTCTTATTGTATACATATCAATATTTAAAGCTGAAATTGGTTCAAAACTTCGACCAAAATCATCATTACAGCCACCATTATTTAAATTTGCATATGGATATAGTTTTTATTTATATGTTTTTGGTTTTATTTTAACAGAATTTGTTGGTGTTTTGAATATATTTCTGTATATTAGCCTTCAACAATTCGGACCGAAAAAAGTAATTAAATTTTATTGAATATAATTTTCATATATGTATAAATAATCTCGTTTTGCACTTGAATATTATTATTATTAGGAAAATTTACCATGTTTTTCAAATAAGGAAAATAATGATCAAGAGGAAAAAAATAATCATAGAATGAAATTATTACCAGCAAAAAGAATTGAAGGACGTTTAGGTTGTAAAAAACATTCAGTTCCTACAAAACTATATATTGAGAATGATCGAATGTAAATTAATATAAATTTATTAATACATATAATTATATTCATTTTGTATATATAGATTCTTTTTGGAAAAAGGACGACGTTGTGATGTACATTCAAAAAATTTAGCAAAAAGTCTTAATGAATTATATACAGAACCGGCACCAACATATTCACAATTTGATTTGCCACAAGAATTTCCATTAACCCGAAGTGTTTCAACAACAACAGAAATTTTTTCAAATAGTACAACAAATACATTGGAAAAACGAAATAAGAAAAATCAAACAACTAATGATTCCGTAAAAGATTTTAATGATATTTGTGGTATATCATCATCTGGCCGATTAACTCGTGGTATACGTAAAACTAAAGATGAATTATTTAATGAATTTTGTAAAAGATCTGGTATGCGTCCAAAACCAAAAGATATTTATTATATTGATGATCCTGGTGATGATATTCAAGATGATGATGATATTGACAATAATGTTTATATTGTTAATACGAAATATGGTACAACACAATTAAATAAAAATCTTAAAAGACGTAATTCATTTGTTGAACCGCAAACACGTAAACAAAATTCAAATTTATCATTACGTGGTACGTTTCCACGTCAGGATAAAATTTATCCAAAAAGTTTATTTGATTTGGATCGATGTGAATCGGAAATTTGGTCTGATCAACAGAATTTATCGAAAAATTTGAAATTACATGATGGCGGTAATATTATTTATAATAGTCGTACATTACCAAGATCATTTATGAAAAGGAATTTCAATTCATATGATATGATAGATGGTTCATCAGTTAATCCTGGTGGAAATCGTATTTCATTCGGATCTAGGGATACGTTAAATTCTTGTTATTCGTTGCACAAATCATGTGAAAATATTAATTCTGTGAATTTTTGTAATGATTCAAGAAAATTGAGTAATACAAATTTAGTTGTACAATGGCCAGCGGTAATTCCCGGTTCACCATCAAATTTTTCAATTAAATCGTATCATTGTAATAATATTGGTGGACAAGGTAGTAACCAAAAATTACAACAGAATGGCGGACGAACAATAATGCCAGTAAAAAATCAGGATTCAATTTATCGTAGAAAATTATTACGTGAAAATGCTTATGAAAATGATGATATTGTATTTGATGCTTTTGATTTGGATGAAATTGAAAGATCACGACGCAAATCTCATGCAAGTTTATTTGGTGATGGAGGATGTTATGATATGATAAATGGAACTGCAGTTTAAAATTAAACAAAAAGATGAAACTAGTGAATTTATATATATACAATTTACTACGAATGAATATTTAACATTGTAGCACTTGTGGATATATTCAACTAAATAAAATATACAAATTATAGCGAACAATTTTTTTTTTTTAAATATCCAAAAGTGATTGTTAGTTTATAATATTTTAATAACATATTCTAAATAAATAATTTAGTTTTCGGTTAGCAGCATAAACTGCCAGCAGAATCATTAAATCAATATTAAATTTTTAGAATTTATCGACAAAAGGTTTAAACTATTATTAAGGATATGTTTATCGTTTTAATAAAAATTAAGAAAAATAAAATCAATATTATTTAAAAGACAAAATTTATTTAAATATATAATCTTATAAAATTTAATTTAATTCCATAAAGAACTATCCGGTGATTTATTTCCATTATTTCCAAACGATATATTACCACTTAAATTTGACATATTACTTGGTGACCTATCATATGATGGTAAACGTGGCGAAAAATCTAATTTATTACTTCTACTAGTTATACTATCAGAACTATCTAAAATACCAATTACTTCTTCATCTTTTAATAGTCCACCAATTTGGAAAATATTGTCAGAAGTTGGACTAAGTTTTTTTGTACTTTTTCCAATTATAAATTGACTTAAACCTTTCTCATTTTCTGATTGTTTACTATTCTTTTTAATATATTCTTTATCCGTTTCAGTAGGACTTTTAATTGTAGTTAATTTCATTTCATTTTCATTAAATTTTGGTATATTATTTTTGCTGATAATAGCGTTTTCCGAAGGTAATTTCAATTTTTCAATTGCGTTCAGCTGGTATATTGATGAAGTATTTATTGAATTTTCATATTTTAATTTTCTTTCAGTCTTTGGTTTTCTCTCTTTGGATAATAATAATGTATTTTGAAGTTTTCGAAATGGATTTTCAAAATTACAATTTTCTGTAATATCTTTATCGGTAGTTACTTCATCTAAAATTGGTTCAGTGTTTAAATGAATTTGTGGTATTTGAAGTAACATATTTTCATAAACTGAATTTTGTACTAAATTTGTATTTGGATTACGTTGTGGTTGATTTCTTAAAATTGCACATTTTTTATTTAATCTTTCCTTTTCCAATGTATAATTTTGCCAAATCGAAGATGCATTCTCATCTGTTCGTTTATTGTCCAATTTTTGACGTTCCAAATAATCTTGGAAATTTCGATCAATTTGAATACTTTCGTGTTCTAATTCTTGTATTCGAAGCCTTTAAATTAAAATATATATATGATAAATTTATGTTTTTAAAAATTGAAATTTATACAAACTTAGCATCAAACACAATGTGATCAATATTTCTTTCCTGCTGAGCTATTGATTTTGCTAAACCTTGCAGTTGTGGTGTTATGTCTTTAAATATTTGATTTGGTGATTTATTTCTATATAAAAAAAAAATAGATTTTATTTTAATTTATTAGAAAAATAAATGCTTTAACTCACATTGAGTTTTTGATTTCCTCTGTTTGGTTAACTTCAATCTTTAAGAAAATATATTAATTATTATTTATACAAAAAAAAATATTAAATTTTTATTAACCACTTTTAAATGTTTTTTCTCTAAAGTAGCAGTTTTAATTAAATCTTCAGTTTCTGACACTCTTTTCAATAATTCTTCATGTTTTTGAGTAAATTCTTTTAATTTTTCATCTAACATATTATCATTAGCTTGCGTTCCACAATTTATCTCATTCTTGGGACCTAATACTTTATTTATTTGCTAAAAATATAATGAATTAAAAAAATTGTAAACAAAATGTATTATTATTAATGAACCTCTGAATATTTTTGTTTGTATTTTAATTTCATTAATTGTTTTTCATTTTCCATTTTTTCTGTAAGTTCTTTAGTAATTCGTTCTCTTTCTGCTTCTAAAGTTTTTCGTAATGAAGATTCAATCTATAGATACAATTTTATATATATTATAAATTATTCAAAAAATAATACATTTGACTTTAAATTTGTTTTAATCCATATTTTGCTGTAATATTTACAAATTATAATTTAACAATAACATTTTTATTTCAATTTCAAACCCGAAAATATTATGATTTGCTGGTAATATAAGATGATAAAGAAATTAACTCAGTCAGCTTCAAATTTTTGCTAAACAAACCGATATAGCATTTCAAAATCTTGATCTTTGCGTAAAAACTAACTTGGACAACTAAGTATATTATCATTAAAAAGCCATCGAGTGACAAATGGATGAAAAAAAATATTTAAATTTGAATTAAACTTAAGAAAACTCGTATGTTAACTTCTTATTGATACAATTATTTTTACGTGCACTTGTAGACAGGATGATAGTGGAAAATATGGTGGGATGATTAGTAAAAGGGTGTAACGAAGGAAGTGGGAATCAAACATTCGAAGAGGGAATCAAACATTCGAAGAGGGAATCAAACAGTGAAAACTGATAGAAAGAAAAGTGTATTAATATATAGAAGGAAAGGATGGATTACTGTATATACAAATAAAAAAAATATTGAATTATAATAAAAAATATAAAGTAATTAGGTTTCAAAATATAGACGAAAAAAGCTTAATAATAATATTTTAATAACAGAATAAACATACCTTGCTTATGAATTTTCTACCACTTTTACTTGTTTTCAATTCATTTATCCAATCATCATAAGTTTTATTTTCATTTTTGGAAATATCAAGAAAATTTGTTGCACATTTTTCAAATTCTTTAGCTAATTGTTGTATAGCATTTAAAATTGATGAAGTTTGTTTATATTTTCTAGTTGATAATAAATTTAAATTTTCCGATATTTTACCCAATTTTTTATTTAGATGTTCATATTTTTTAGTTTTTATTTCTTGAAGGGTTTTATTTAAATTTTGTGTATCTTTTTCTTCTAACTTTCGCAAATGTAATGACATTTCTTTTACTTTCTTTGATAAAATAATTAAATATTTATTTAAATATCTTAAATTGCTATTATTTAATGTAGAATTTCCATCTTTTTTATATTTTTTGGTATTTTCAGTCTGTTCATTATTGATATTTATAGGTTCTTGATTATTTGTTATTTCTGGTTTTACTGTTTCTTGATTTTTAATATTTTCAAAAATATTCTTTAAAATTATATATAATAATGAAATAGAAGCATTTTCACTTTTTGTTTCAAAATATTGAACGCATATAGTTTTTTTCAATTCCATTGGCATTTTAGTATTAATTGCTTCGAGTATTTCAAATAATTCCGATTTTTTAAAACGGAAATTTTCAATATTTTCAAAATCTGGGAATAAATTTCGGTATGGTACTTCAGTACAAAATACTGATAATGAAAAATGGCATTTTTGTGCATAAAGAAATTCAGCGATTAATGTATTTAAAACTAATATTAATGGTGATAAAATTATTCCTTGTGATTTAATGTGTTGGGCAAACATTTTACGTCCTACAACAACAACAAAAAAACACATAAATATTAAAGAATATCTTATATCTTATTCTAAATCTTAATTTACCCAATGAAGTTTTATTGAAAGTAGCAAATAAATCTTTTCTTAATTTTGCTTGGAGTTTTTTGGCAATATCGTCTTTTTCGAGCCATTCACGAAAATGTTTCTTTAATTCTTCGTCTGGTAATTTAGAAATTTCTTCTAAATTAACATCTAAATGCTTTTCCATTCTTGATTTAAACTTTCTTTTGCTCGTTTAGTTTTGCTTTTCTTATTTATTTACCAATTTGAAAAGTGAAATTTTGAGGTGTTTGTTTGTTATTTTGTTTGTATTGTTTTCGTTTCCGTCCGTTTGTAATATTTTTGTTTTGGTTTATTTTTATGGTTCGGTTACAACGGCAATTTTAATGTCAGTAAAAGTAAACGACAATCAATAATTGGCGAGCAAAACTACTACTAGTTAAATAAATAGCGAATATAAAATCATATGCATAAAATCTGAATTTGAGATTTATTCGGTTCACAATAAGTTTTATCTTGGCATTTCAAACATATCGCTCTCATATCTGTAAAACGTAGAGTTTTCGTGATTGGTTGCATTTTTATCCCTTGAGTACAAATACCTTATATATTTATTAATTTATCTTCAAATTAAATAGTTATTACTCTGAAGTTAAACGGGTTTACTAATCCTTATTTTGGCAGAGAATTCTTAATTCTCTTATATTACCATTACGGTACGTGTAATAATCGATTCTATCTTTATGAATAATTCGTATCATAAAAACTTTACAAAAAGAAACTAATCTTTGAATGTAATTTTAGATTTTTAATAAATTTCTTTTTTCTTTTTGTTGAAAATATTATGTTTAATCTAATTATTAATAGCTACAGTTGGTTTGCCTAAATTTTTAATAATTTTATATGTTCATGTACTGTATTAATTCTATAGCTGTATTTCTTCTGTACAATCAGTGTTCCAATTAAAGAGAGCTCTTATATCTAAAAATTAACACAGATAAATTTTATATTGCAAAAGAAGAAAATTATTCGTATTACTCTGATCAGAAAGAAACACCACAAAATACTTAGATCGTTACGAACATTTAGAATTTAGATAATTTTGTACGATCTTAAAATTATATATATATTAATAACTAGTCCATTATGAACGAGTTTACAAAACCTATCCATTCTGTTCGCAAAGTTAAATAAAATAAAAGAAACTTTAAAAATTGGCAGTACTGTTTCTTTGTTTTTGTTTACTTTGGTAAAACAGTGTGCAGCTGACCATGACATTTCAAAATATTCTTCCAACAAAGTAATAAAAGTGAAATTTTAAAGAATTTTGTATTCCAACCACAAAATAAATATGCCTTCCCAAATTGATAATGTTTTAATTCAAGTTCGATCTAAGCTTCAAGATAGAGGCATTAAATTATGGTTGGAACCATATTACTATGATGGTATAGGACCAATTGAGACAGAATTAGAGGTAAATAAATGTTAAAAATTTTCGACCTTGGCATCGTATTGTATTGTAACACCACTTATTAGAGTTTAGCTAGAGACTTCAGTGAAGAATTGGGTTTATCATTTGATCATTGTAAGATAGCACTTAGCGAACTACAGGATGGTGCAGTTAGTAAATTGAATGCAAGAAAAGAATTTACAAAAACCGGTAATAAATTTATGGTTAACCAAAAATTTATGACAATAGTATATTACTTTTTTTCTCCTATGAAATTCAGGAATTGCTACTTTTAAAGTTCGTGTTGTGAGAAAATTAAATGGAGGTGCCAGTGTCTTAAATTTACAATGTCCTTTAACAAATATGGGTAATCAACTACAAGAACAAATTGCAAAAGATCTTAATGTCAATGGCAAACAAATAAAATTAATCAGTTCGGGTAAAGTTATTCAAAACAATTCAACTTTAATGAGTCAGGGTAATAAGAATATTTTTGTTTTGATATAAAAGATAATAATATTTGTTTTTAGGTATTGAAAATAATCAACAATTAATGGCATTGGTCGGAAATGAAAATGATGAATCAAATATGATTTATGATCGTGTTCAAAAATCTAAAGATGATGCAGAATTAATATTGAAATCAAGAAATCAATCTTTTATGACTGTAAAAATTAATAATAAATTATATAACTCTTAATATTAATAACTTTTGGTTAATCTATTACAGATGGAAGATCAAGACGGGAATGCAGTTCATTTGCCACCCAATGAACGTGATGCTATTTTAATGGCACTAGCTTTATATGAAAAAGGGCGATCTGCAATGAAACGTCAAAAATATGATGAAGCATTAGTTTTATATCTTGAAGCTGATGAACAATTTTCATCATGTAATTCAAAAATTTTAGAATCTGTTGATAATTATGCACTCTTAAATTTAGATATAGTTTGGTGTTATCTCTGTTTAAAAGTAAACTAACAATATATTTGTATATTTCATTAAATTCCTTATTAAAACTAATTTAAATATTTAATATATATTCAAAAGAGTTTTACACATCTGCCAGACGCTCAACGTCGTTTACAAATCTGTAATGTAAATTTTCGTAGAAGTTATGGTGAAAATATGAATCGTTTGCAAGCATTAAAAGGAACATCTGGTGAAAGTGAAAGAGCATTAATAATGCGATTACATTTACTTGAAGGTGTTTTATTTTTTCATCAAAATCGCCGTAACGAAGCTCATGAAAAATTATCATTGGCCGAAAATGAATTGAAAACATTAAAAGTTGATGAAATGAGTTTAATAACATTAATGGAAATGGGTTATACAACACCAGAATCTAGAATTGCCTTAAGAGCGTGTAATGGTGATATAGAAGCATCAATAAATTTTATTACTGATCGGAGAGAGAATAAGCGACTGGCACGTAAAAAAGGTAAAGAAGAAATTGATATGATAAGGAAACTTGAGAAATTTGGTGATGATGATTGGATAAATCCTAGAAGTGTAACAACACTAGTTGGTATGGGCTTTACAAAGGAAATTGCTGCAGTAGCATTAAAAAAATCCAAAAATAATTTAACAGTCGCGGTAAATATAAATTAACATTAATTAAATTTATACAAAATTATATTTTTGTTTTATTTAATTTTGTAGTTGGATCTTTTACAAAACAATTACGATGATTTAGTAACTGAAATACCAACAAATATAACAGCAAATGAAAATTTAATAGAACAATTATTAAAAATTGGTTTTGATCCAGAAATGTCTAAAATGGCATTAGAAAATTGTTTTAATAATACTGATAAAGCAATTGAATTATTATTAAAAATGCAAAATGATGAAAATTATACACAAATATTAGAATCATTAAATGCTATGCAAAATAATGTACAATTAAATACAACAGATGGTGAACGTGCTACTGCTGGTTCAGAACCAACACCTGGACCATCAACTGGTATTAATACATCAACTGTACAAGCATTATTTGCTAATGTTAAAGATAAAATTACAAAAGAATTAGAAGCAAAAAATGCATATGATCGTTTTTCTGAAGATATTGCTAATGAAGGTGATGAATATTTAGATGTTGATTTAGAACAAGAAGAAAATTTATTATCAGAATATAAAAAATATCTTGAACAGTAAAATAAAATGTTGTTGTGTTTTTTTTTTTTAATTTTCTTGAAATTTAAACAGAAATTGTATAATATTAAAAGAAAATAATTGTTGTTTTAACAAAAAGTATATATTTAATTTTATGCATGAAATAAATTGAAATATTTTATTTTAATACTATTATTTTATCGTTATTAGATTTTAACATTTTTTAGCTAAATTTTCTAAAAACAAAAAAGTATTTATTAAAATTAATGATAAGTTTAGAATTAGTTATTAATAAACTATATATTTTTTATAAAAAAAAAAGATTTCCTGATAGATAATTGAGCGTGATGAATCGAACTTTAATCTTTAAATAGTTTGACAGTTTCGGATGACTGAGTTCTTCAAATTAATGTAAATCATTCTGGTAAAAGGTCAAATATAAAATCATATTATTAGCTTTGACAATTTAATGTATACACTTGGGAGATATAATAGAATATTATTTTTTTTCTAACATGTTCTGGTTTCCTACATATTTAATTTACTTACAATAGTTTTTTTTATATGAAACTGGAAATTATATTCTTCTTCAACTCAAGTTAAAATTATTTAAAATTAATACTCTTGAATGTAATATTACTTTTTAAATTTTGTCCACCCAATTCTAATTTTAATTCCACAAAAATATATTATTGATGTTCATCATATTCATTTATCTCCTTTGTAATGTTGACATAATTTGAAATTGGCATTACTTTTCGGAACACTTACAATACAAACACACCACGATACGGTTTTGAAATGCGACCCAATTGATATGCAAAAGAGATTCGGGATAGATTTTCGTATGATTAGAATTGACATTTTGTACCGCTTCTCCGTGGGTCGGGATGAAATTACTTTAAAAGGACATCGAATAAATATAAAAATATATAAAAAATAATATTTCAATTTCATATTACCAGTATTTTTAACGCTTTGATTGTCTGAAATATGATAAAAAGCACAAAATAAATAAATAAAATTAATTCGATATTTCAACTCCAACAGAAAGAATCAAGGCCGTGTTAAAATGTAAATGATATAGATGTAGATAGTCGATATGAAAGGGTGCACCTAATTTGCATGCAAATGAAGTGTTTTTCTGCTTGTGCTTGGTTAATTTTGTTTACATAGGTATAGTTATTTCCTCTAAAGGATCTGGGATCACTCGGCCGGGCCTTGCAAAGCGTCTTATTCTATCAGGAAGCAAAATGAAAATGCAATTTGAATAACCAATCTAGAAAATTTGTTAACTAAGCACTTTTATATACTAAATCAAGAACAAAAAAGAAGCGTTTAAATATTTATAATGCGAGTACAATTTTTTATCAGTTTACTAAATTTTAAGATCAAAGTTGTGCAAATTTTTTTTTTTTGTTAACATAAGCTAAGAATTTTATATTAAAAATTAACAATTTTTATTGTATTTTATTATGCATACGATAACAAATTCAAATTGATGTCTTTGGATTTAATCATGTTCCATATTTTGTAATACAATGTAACATAAAATCACGTTTTAATTTTATTTTTAAAAGAAACATGTTTAAAAGAAAAGAAAGACATATTTAAAACATACAAAAATAATGTAGTTAAATAGAATTAAACTCTTTTAAATATAATATTAGTATAATCCAGAGTGGTTTTCTATCATGAATCTCTGGAAAATTGATATTATTACACAACACCAGAAATCCGCTAGTGTAAAATATCTTGAAAAACGAATTTAATAAGAATATTTTTAGAAAACAAAATATTTTACTACATATAATATATAACGAATCTATATTTTAATATAACTTAAAATATGTAATATCGAACTCAATAACCTGGTTGGAAAGTACGTTATTCTGTTAAGATCCTATGTCAGCTTGGCCAGACTCATAAGAACTTGCATAACCAGACTCATAAGGACACTGTAAAGTGTAAGGTTGTTTCGGAAGGATTGACCGAAAACAAAATAGTTTTGGAGAGAAAGGGAAACACTATATTTTTCCTTTTAAAAGGGGAATTCCCTTTTCCCTTTTAATATTTTAGCATTGTATTGTACAGTACAATAGTAACAACAGACAAAATTAGAAATGAAATTGAAAATTGATTGATACATTTTTTGTCGATAGAATTATTTCGTGCTTTACTGGCTATAGACATTTTTCAATTGAGCTTACGAGGAATGGGACAAAATTTATAGAAAATATAGTAAAGTAAATCATTTTTGAAATCAAATCATATTTCATGAATCATTATGTAATTTTGAATAAATTTTTAAGTATCAGATTATTCACAAATTTTAAAATAAGTGCAAAAATACTGCAAAAAATATATCCAATTTTAATATTTTGATTAATATATAATCAAATTATTCGATTTAACAGCTCTTAATCTAGTAATTTCATATTTCAGTTAAATTAACATTTTTATTAGAAAATATTTTATTATCAATTTTATTTATTATTTGAATAAATAATTATTTGTAAAATGTTTTCTATTTCTATATTATACATAGCTTTAATATTTGGCGGGTTATCAATCAAATTTTTACTATTATAAATTCATAAAAATTGAATAACATAATTTTATTAAAACAAAATTTTTATTATTCATAAATTAAAATCAAATAACTCATTGAAAATGAATAATTCTATTAATATTTTATAATTATCAATTCATAAAATTTTAAGTTTTCTTATCTTTATATATTTCATTTACAATTATTAATCAATCATTGAAATTCTTTATAATATTTTGGATTAATTCTATATGGATCGATCATCATTATATTTACAAAATATCGATATAAAAATCGAAAAAGTTCAAAAAGAACAAAACTAAATAAATAAATTGCACCTACATAAACACAGTAATTAAAGTTAAACCTTATTAGCATGAAATTAATTCAAAAACTTTTACCAAACGTTTTATGTAATGTACAAATAATATCGATTAAGATATTTTTACTAATTAAATTGTAAATAATAAAATACAGTGAAAATTCGTTATAAGAAACTTTTTGAAAACGTTTTTTTTTTTTAAAGTTGTCTATATGAAATAAGATTTCCTATATTGAATTTGGTATACCAAAAAAAAGAAATTAAATTTATTTAGCGATACCAAAGAAAATTACTTTTATTTTTTGATTGCAATATATAAAATTTATTGAAATTCAGGTATTACAATTATATTTCAAAAATATCACTTTCACAATCTTTGTTGTAATTTTCATACTTGCAAATATTGTTAATAACAGAGAAAATTTATTATATAAGCTGGTTACATTTCGTGGTACCAGCTCGAATTTATTCCTCGAAAATTGATTTTTCTTAACGTATTGCACAATTATTCTATGCAACTGTTCTACAATCTCTAATTGAAGATTTAACTCTTCAAGTAAATTATAAATTTTGAAGCGTTTTATAAACTTTTTTTTTCTAGTTCCAAATAATAGTTTTAAAAATTGATGACACAGCGGAAAAGTGAAAATAAATATTACATAAAGTCTTCGACACAAATTCGGTTATATTTTCTTTGTTATTCTTTATTTTACGTATTGTATTTATGGTTAAACTATATTCCACAGATAAAGTTGTTATACTTTAACACCATCTTCTAATTTTCGTATAATATCTCTTGTTTGTTGAATTGTAATCGAATTTGTTTTTCTTTACATGTTTTAGAGTTCAACTTTAACGCTTCTTAAATTAAATTTATAAAATTAAAAATTGTCGACCAAGGGGTTGCTTAAAACGAAAATTTCTTACAACAAAGTTTTCTATAATGAGTTTTCACTGTAATGTTATTTATTGTGTTACATTATTGTGTTACATTTATTGAGTATTTTTAATAGTATTGTAAATTAATTTACAAAATTTAAAGCTTTTGTTGTGTTAACTAGATTTACGCTCCAGGAATTTGTAACTTTATCAACACAACATTAATAATGTTTATAGTCGTTTTTTTGGGACCATATTGATTAATACATAAATTTCGATCCAGAATTAACTCAAAATGCAACAATTTCTGTAATTCTAAAATTTTGATATTAACTTCTCCAGAAATATCCCATCATCATTGATATAATAGTTAAAGATCTAATTAGTAGTCCTAATAAAAATAATGTTATATTTTATTGATTGAATCAAACTAATCCAGATACTAATGGAAAGATTGGAAGATTTGGAGTACGCTGATGATATTCACTCACACAGCGACATTCAGAACAAATTAAATGACCTAATTTCTGTATAGTTGCCCTAAAAATTAACATGAGAAAAATAAAGACCAAACGTATAAACAGTCGATGCACACGGAAGACTTAAACGTTCTGCTATCTTTACAATTATGTATTACTAACTGACAGAACTTGTAAAGTTATCAATGATTGGCTCAATAGAACTAAATCATCATTCAGAAGATTCTACAAAGTATGGAAGTCATCACAATTCTTTAAAAGAACGAAACTTCGAGTCATATGTAAACTCTGTATTGAAGCCTTATGCTCCCAAATGCAGTGAACAAGGTAGTAGTTATAGCCCCAGTAGCACCTATTAAAGATCATGTATTCAATGGGGAGGATTTGAATGTGTATCAAATTGATGAAATGTATTTGAAGCTATGATCTCCTGAAATGAAAATGTAAAATTATTTTTATATTTTTCTAATATAACTCAATTTAACAATTTTATGGTAAATGAATTTCCCATTGAATAATCATCAAAAACAAATTAGGTTCATATAAAATCTCTTTGGAATATTAAATTTTACCCATCAAACAACGCTCAGGTCTGTTTACTTATATATACAAAACAGAATCTGAAAAGAGCGAGTTTCTCTATCTTCTTCCAATATCCCACCATAAAAAACAAAATTTCAATCTCAGCTTTTAAAAATTTCATGTTTTCAAATCGATAACTTTTTTATTTTATAAGCTTACAAATTTTTATACCCAATTTTAAAGTTGTATTTTTTTTTGAAACTATCTTTTACGAATATATTTTTAGTTGAGCGAAATCCGTCAACTTAACAAGACGGTTTTTCCAAAATACGCTAATAAATAATTTTTTTTTTTTTTTTAAAAAAACAAACAATTTTTCTGTGTAAATATAAATTAAAAACAGCCCAAGGTTTTAAAACTTAAAAAATTTATTAATTTTGTTTTTAATTTTTAAGTTTATGTAATTTTTTTCATCGATTCTGTAAAAATTTGAATAATGAATTTCGAATTTTTCAAGCATAAACGCTCATAAACGTTAAAAAGTAAATAAAAAGTTTTAAAAAATTCAGGTTTTTTTTTATATGCATATATAACAAAAAGTGTCATTTTATTGATTGTTGAATTGATTAAAAGAAATTTTATTATTTTATATATAAATTAAAAAAAAAAAATACAATTTAATTTTCATTTAAAGGTTAGTCTTTTATTAATGATTAATATTTTAATTTAATTATTTTTTTTTTTGTGAATTTTATATATAAATTTGTTTTATATATTTATTTATTAAAATCAAAAAAATTTTTTGTTTATATTTTTAATTTTTTGTGTGCCATAACCTCGATTTTTATTAATAATACCAGATTTTTTGTTATACGTCAGTAATGTGATGAAAACAATAAAAAAATGAATGTTATGAAGAATTATAAAGAAGTGAAAAGTATATAAATAATAATATATCAAATTTTAATCAGTAGAAATATTTCAGGGTCAACATTGAAGTTATTTCTCTTCAATTTTGCTAAAAAAGTGTTAATTTTTGTTTACACTTAAATAAATAAAAAAATATAAAAAAAATTTAATAATAATAACTATAATAAAAGTTTAACATTAAAAAAAGTTTGATTCGAAAACAAACCAAGTCTAATAGAAATAAAATTTCAAAGTTTCGAAAAAAATGAAAACAAAAGTTAAAAAATATATATGAAAATTTAAATATGTACAATTTATTATTATGTAAAAATATTCAAATCAATATAATCAGATTAATATATTAGTGTTGTATGTGCCGGTATTTGTATAAATAAATTGAATATTTCAATTATCAATTACCTGTGGCTGAAACTGCAAGATTTGAAATTCTGGCAACTATACATGAAAGTGATACTAACCTAATAGGAAATAACTAAATTTATGGCCCAATCTTAAGGTCTTTTATAAATTGTACGAGACAAAATTAAAAAAGAAAAAAATTAATTACAAATCCGCTTTAGATAAATTGAAAATAATTGAATTACTTAAACCTTTTAATATAGCGACTATACTTATCAGAAGTGACATATTTTGTTTATGACTATACTAATTAGAAGAAATAATTACTAATTTTCTTTATTCATATAAGAAGCGAACAATTTTATTTACATTAGTCGATTTATTATGCTTATATTTTTCTGCATCATCAACTAAATGGACCAGATAAATCAGACAGACATGCTAAAAATTTACATTATAATCTAAAATTCCATGAATTGAAAAATATTTTTGACAAATTATTTATATGAAAAATTAATATAATATGTCAAAAATCTAACCCATGTTTGATTAGTTGGTTTAAGTGGCGATTCCCGTACAATATGACATCGATACCAATTAATGCGTTAGGTTCATTTTGCTACAAATCACGTAACCACCAAGATAAATTTTTTTTAATTCCACCTCATTCATAAACATTACAATATTTGTAAGTTTCTTAGCCGCTAGATCGATTAGATTGTTGAGTTCATATAGTCACCCATAATTTCCAATCTTTCAAATGGTCAGGACAGAACCGCTGGTATAATTTAAGGGATACAATTTATATAAACTTATATTTAAAATAAAAAAACTTTCTTAAAATACAAAATTTTCAAATTATATTTTGTAAATATTTCCATATACGTCACAAAACAACTGAACTGATGCGTTGAGTTTTTAATTCATATTCAGAAGATATAAATTGATCATGAAATATGACATTTCTAACTAAAGTTTTCGCATAAATTTATAAGAAAATAATTATATATAATATTAATAAATAAACAATCTCAGATAAATAAATTACATAAAAACTATCTTTTATGATTTATTAATAGATCGCGAAATTATTGAATCTTTATTTAGTTAGCATTTTAAATTTATACTTAAAAAATTTTTTTTTTATTTATTCATGTTTATATTTTTAACGTTTTTATTTCCTAATAAAATTTCATTAAAATCGAAATCATTTTTATGTTAAAGAGTGAAATGTGATCTAAACAAAAAAAAATGAATTTTAATAATGAAATTTTTATATGTAATATTTTATTAAAAATTATGGAAAATTAATAATTTTAATAAATTTTATTTATAAGTATCTCTGATAAAATTATTGAATTTTTGTTTAGAAAGATTCGAATTTATGCAAATTCATCAATTGGAAATTTACCTGACACAGGTTTCAATTAAAAAAATGCTGTGAACTTTGAATTGCAATTAATATTATAAATACAAAAAAGTTACATTATATTTAATGAGAATCTAAGTCTATATAGAATAGAGGATTTTAGTTGTTGGATAATAAATAAATTAAAATTTCCATTAAAATTATGTAATGGAATTTCTTCTGGGTCAAATTATATAATTTACTATAACTAATTAATTATAATTACTAGTTTACAAGTGGAAGTTCCCTTTAATTTTTATTAAAACCTTGTTTAAAACTTGATCTAACAAAATTATTATTATTTTGTTTTTAACTGAAATTTAAATAGCCTAAAGGGAAAATATTAAATTTAAATTGAATTTTTTGGGTTTAAGTATGTTTTTTGGAAACCTACAGCTATATAAATATTGATCAATTACAAAGACATGAATTGACTGAAAATTAGAATGACTATCGTTTAATTACAAGTTTGAGGAAATATTTTTAAATAATCGAATTCAATCCAGTACAAAAATTTTACTATTTCATATATTTTTATAATTTATAATTGAATTAAAGGATTTTTTTAAATAAACTGCAATAACCAAAATATCATGGTCCGTACCAGAGATTTATGAGTTTTCTCTTTTAAATCTTATCCTTGAATATTATATTAAATTAATTTTTGAAAAATTTATGAATAAATTCATGTAATACTTGATATACAAGAAATACATCACAATTTTCAATATACATAAAAACTCTAAAATAATTAATAATTTATTTAAAATGACTGATTAAATTTTAGCAAAACGTGAAAAGTAACTAACAACAACTGCACCTTATAATGCTTCTGGCAAATTACGATGACCGACCTAGAAATTACCAAAATATCATATTATCACTAACAGGCTTTGATATCATGGCTATTTGAAATTAATGTATTTAATTTATTTTTGAAGATGGTACTATTATTTATTGTAATAAGTGGGAATTTTTAAAAATCTGTAGTTTCATGACCAAAAATCATTATTTTAATATGGTTTAATAAATCATTCAGCGTACAATAATGTAATTTTAAGTGATTTATTAAAAAATATCGGGTTTATTAACCAGTAATCGGCAACCCTTCCTGTCATCGACACTAAAATGATAAAAGTATACTTATTTAGAAATTCAGGGACGGTGTAATTACTGTTAATGACACCAGTTAATATATTCAACAATTACTTCACGTTTATAAGAATTAGAAACAATTCAAATTAATTAAAATAAAGAAAATATATCACATTTATTTGATAATTACAAAATTTCACAAAAAAAAACATTTAATTTAATTAAATAATTTGGATCACATTCAATTTCATTAAAATATATGAATTTCCCATGATCGACATAGTGTTGATAACATGGAAATTTTCTTATTTTTTTTCACATGCTATTATCAACATAATGGCTGATCACTTGTAGATTTTCTATATATGTATTTTTCTCGACTACTGAACATGGAAATGAGAAAATCGATCAATGGGTTTAAAAGTATCATCAATTTTTTACAAAAAATAAAATGTATTTGTATACTTTTAATTAGAAGCATTTCGTAATTTGTTAATGATGCCAATCACTGGATAGTTTACCATATTTCTTGTATTTGTATACAAATTCTATTAATTACAATGTCATTATCAGTTTCTAAAATAAACTTTTTGATCCTTTATGTAAAAAAACAAAAAAACCACCAAAAAATTATCACGCAGTTTTAATGAACTCAACTCAATATTTAATAAAATGCGATTAATATTAATTTTGTTTACTTTATCTGACAATATTATATATATTTTTTTTATATTAAATCTAAAATTTAAATAAACATAAATTTCATATAGATAATTAAGAATATAATAAATAAAAGAACTAAAATTAAATCGTTTAAATTTGAAAACGTGTAATTTTTACAAAATAAGATTGCAAAGTTTTTTTTTTTTTTTAAGAATTTTTTATAGTTATTTTAATGAGAAATCATGACAAATTGAAAATAAATATAAATATTTATATTTATGTTTTGCATGTAATTACATCAGACCGTAATTTTAATATAATAATAATGAAATATTCTACCTAAATTTTTTATCAAAAATTCATTAATTTTCATGGTTCATCTCAAAATTTTAAATAATGTTTCATCAATTTTTTAATTAATTCCATTTATATTGAGATTGTAGACAAGTCAAGAATTATTTAAAAATTATTATCTATTTCAGAATTTGTACAAAATTTTAATGAATATTTTTTCTGTATAATTTATGTTTAATGTTGTTCTGACCATATTATTATGACTACACTAGAGCTATAGATAAAATTGTTGGTTAATAGATAAAAAAAAAAATACTATTGTACGGAAAACAAAATTTACATTGCCCTTTGTTCAGGTGATTGTCTGTTAATTATGATCAGTGATTAGTTTTGAAATAAAAAAAAAAAAATATTTTTATTTTTTTTATTTAATGTTAAAGAAAATTACAAAAAAAAATAAATACTTAATTTATGAGTTTGTTAAAATATAGAAGATTTGCTCATCAGTGAAATTTATTTGATCATCAGTTGTAATTTAGTGGATTTCCCACCATTCCACAATAATTAGATTATATTGACTAATGGTAGTTCAGGTAACAAGTTTGTCATAACACAAATATAGAAGATTTGCTCATCAGTGAAATTTATTTGATCATCAGTTGTAATTTAGTGGAAATCCTACCATTCCACAATAATTAGATTATATTGACTAATGGTAGTTCAGGTAACAAGTTTGTCATAACACACTGCGACCTAAAAGATCTTTTGTATGTATCCAGTTAAGTTAAAACCGATTTAATCTTCTGTAGAAGCTTAGAACCTTCGTTGTGAAGTTCATCATATCATACCGGATCTATGACCCCATGTTAGCTTTATTCGCTGCAGTCTGAGAAAAATCGATAGTCATTCCCATTTTGGTAGTAAAGTTTTGATATTTCGATAACCAGTGGTGTGAAAATATTAAATATTGTTGGACGATGCTCAATACGAGTATGGTTTTTATATTTAGAATTCTATGAACTGCTTTCCCTGATGTATTCCTGGGGATTCCACACTAAGTTGTTATACCACACTGTCATCTAAAAGAAATTTTGTGTATAGTATATCCTGTTAAGTTAAAACCGGTCCAAGCTATGTTGCAGCTTAGAACTTTCCTTGCGGCTTAATGGTTGTCCTTATTATGATATAATATTAAAATATTTAAATTACAAAAATTATTAATGAGTAATTACATTATCAATTATAAGTGATAGTAATAAAATTAGTTAATTATATATAATCAACTTGTAATTATTATTATTGATTACTTTATATAATCAAAGAAGTGATTCGAATTAGATTTGATTTGTATAAACTTCGATCAGATCGAAAATTGATAATTATAAATACTATTATTTAAATCGTAATTGAAATAGAATTCAGTATAGACTTCCATCAGAATTGAAATTGATGTACATA
Source organism: Rhamphomyia laevipes (assembly GCA_963920725.1). Classification (NCBI taxonomy): domain Eukaryota; kingdom Metazoa; phylum Arthropoda; class Insecta; order Diptera; family Empididae; genus Rhamphomyia; species Rhamphomyia laevipes. The sequence continues at coordinate 56,734,110 of OY987256.1, forward strand.
CGACTATTATTTATTAAATCTTAATAAAGTTAATTACAATACAAATAATTAAATTTTCAACCGTCATTAGAATGACAAAATGTTGCTAGTTATACAGGCACAAAACTATTTGAATATAGATAACCGAATAACAGACAAAGTTAAATGAAAAATATACAATTTTTATAATTTATAAAAATTATTGTTAGAAATTTACTTAAAAATGAAATAAAATCGAAAAATAATTGAACCTCTACGGTCTGCAATATCGTTGATCATTATTAATATAAATGTATTTCCGTTTCCATTAAATAATATAAAAATAATTATTTTTTTGATTTTTATATAACTAAAAAAATATTTTAAACAAAATAATTAATTTTTAAATTATTGTAATATTAAATATTTTATTCGCAGGTATGTCTTAAAAATAGTTCTTACAAAAATGAAATTTTTTAAAGGATTTAGTCAGAATCAAATTAAAGCTCTTTTGAAAAAGGATCTAATTGTCCGGTTAAGACAACCAGTAAGTAATTTTAACGTTTTCGAAATAAATAAAATTAAATAATTTTTTATAAATTTTTTATAGTGGATGACAATAATGCAATTGATTTGGCCTTGTATAATATTTATATCACTTTATACATTGCGACATCGATTTCAACCCCAAGAAATACCAGATTGTCAATTTCCAACACGTCAATTACCAACAAAAAATAATCTTTTACCATTTTTTCATTCGTATATTTGTACAATAGAAAATGCTTGTCAGGATACAAAAACTTATGAGGAATATACAAAATTTGAAAATGCACCGTGAGTTTTTAAATAAAAATTAGCGTATATGAAAATTTTATAATATAATAAATTTAATTAAAATTAAAATAGTTTAAAACCAATTCTGAATATTGCTCAAACATTTATAAATGAAAAAGGACTGTACGATGCATTGACAGCATTAGCTATAAATGGTAATTGGATAACAGCAGTAACTGCACTTGCATTTCATCCAAAATTTTCACAAATTCAAGGTATATTTCCAAAATATATAAAAAAAAAATAATGTTTTTTTGAAAATTCATAATTTTTAATTGTAGAAAATATTGGAAAAATTACTGCTAGTATACCAGAAGTGGAAAAATTGATTGGTGGCAGTTTTGATATTAAAAAAATGTGGTCAGGTAAATTATCGTTTTTCATAAAAATGTTTAAAGGAGAACCAGATAATACAAAGAACAAAACATTGAAATTAATTAATAAACTCTTCACAGAGAAAGCTTTTTGTTGTACAGATAAAAGCTTTTTTGTTATCCATATACAAGTTCTTTTCTACAGCATTCAAAGCTTTTGCTTGTAAATAGATCAAAGTATTTTTTGTAAAATGCTCATTACTTTTTTGTTCTACATTATAAAAGCTTTTTGTTATCCATATATAAGCTCTTTTATACAGCAATCAAAGCTTTTTGTTGTATATAGATCAAAGTATTTTTTTGTAAAATGCTCATTACTTTTTTGTTCTACATATAAAAGCTTTTTTGTTGTACATATAAAAGCTCAATTCCAAAAACATTTTATCAGAAAAAACTAAATTTATCATTCAGTATTATCTCTGCAGGCTCTGTGTTCTAAACTTAATTCAAATTTTGCACTAATTTCAGATGACGAAACATTTTCAAAATCTGGTAGTCTTATTTGTGGAAAACCATTTCCACGTAGTGATAATATACGTTTTATAGACGATATCCTTTATACAGAAGATTTAAGTAAAACTAATCAAGATGAATTGGATGCAATGCCAAGTAATAAGAAAAATAAAAATTATAATTACGATAATTTCTAATTTAATTTCTATTTTTCAGCACCATATTGTAAACAATTATATTTAGATGTGACAAGTTCAAATCGTGGCAAAATAACATGGTCCCAAGTTAAACCAATTATTCAAGGAAAAATCATTTATGGACCAGAAAATATTGAAACATTATCGATAATGAAATTTGTAAAATTATATAATTTACATTTATATTAATTTCAAATTATATATTTATATAATTTTAGGCAAATTACACTTTTGAAGAAATGAATAAATTACAAATATTAACATCATCTTTAGATACAATTATATATAAATTACATAATAATAAAACATTTTCTGATAATTTTATGAAACTTATTGAATTTGCTAAATCACCATTAGTTAAATCACTTGTTGGTAATTCAGTTGATATTGGACAAATTGAAAAAACATTATTAAGTATTAAAACTGATGATACAATTGCTGATGCTATACGAACTATTAAAAATATATTAGAATGTTTTTCAGTTGATCGTTTTATATCAATTAATACTGAAAAACAATTACGTGATAAATCATTTGAATTAAATAAAAAACGTTTATTTTATGGTGGAATTTATTTTAATCAAAGTAATGGTAATGAAATTATTTATAAATTACGTGTTGATACCGATAATACACCGGTAACAATTGAAACAAAAAATCGTTTTTGGTTTCCGGGACCAGAAGCTAGTATGGTTGAAAATATGAGATATCATCGTGGTTTTTTACAAATGAAACATTCAATTGATACTGGTATTATAAAGCATAAAAAATTTATAAAATTTAATGAAGAAAAAGAACAATTTGATAATAAAACACCATTACCACTAACAACTAATGATAATGATTTATTTAATTGGAATTCAACTGAAGATAATACTACTAATAATAATAATAAAAATAAATCATCTGGTGAAATTGTTGGTCAACAAAATAATGGAAATTCTGGTGAATTTGGAAAATTATTATCAAGTGATTTAAATACTGACAGTTCTAGTTTAACAACAGATAATTTAGAAGTTGATGATGATTTCGCTACCGAACCGAAAACGAGAAAACGAAGACAATTCGATAATTTATTAAATTTATTTTTGGGTAATGATGATGCAAATAAAAATAATGATGTCAAATATTTGGTAGATGATTTGAAAATATTTACAAAACAATTTCCATATCCAGCTTATACAAAGGATGAGTTAGTATTTTTGATTTTATATATTAAAATATAGTTTAATAAATAATTTGTTTGTGATATAGCTTCAAAAGAGGTCTTTATTTAGCTCAATCAGTTCAAATGGCATTTTTTATGAGTCTTTTAATTCAAATTGCAACTTGTGTTCGGTACAGAATTTGGATGAAGGAGAGTAAAAATACATTGGTAAATAATTAATTTTAATTATTATATTATATGATATTAAATAATAATTATATTTTTGATATAGCTAATGCGTACTATGGGCTTACAAGCATCATCTGAAATTATTTCATGGATTTTGATAACTTTAATTGAAATTTTAATTGTTTTTATTATTGCTTGTATTATTTTGTATTCGGGTGAAATTTTACATTCAACTGGATTTATATTTATATTAATATTTTTAATTATATTTGGAATTTGTATTATATCATTTTGGTGAGTATTTTCAATTATATTATAATTAAATATAGTTTCCTGAATAAATGAATTAGCGTCACAATAAAATTAATATCGAGAATATTTTTAAATATTTAATTTTATGCCATATAATAATCAAGCAAAATATGAATGACTTTCGTTAAGAATTCATATTTAGCCTATTCAAAAATGAACTAGTATATTTCTAGAAGTCAATCCGTTTTTATTCTTAATTATTTTCAAATTACCATAATTTAATTACCTAAATTAATTTGTCATTTACAAGCATGTCATATAACAAGTCGTCAGCAGAGAATTAGAATGTTGTATGTCAACAAACGTAAATTCTGATAAAATGAGATTAAGTGTTTTTTTTTATAAATACATTTCTTCTTCATTTCAAGAGTTCTAAATTTGTATATATGTGTTTTTTCAATTAAAATACCTTCACGATTATGTTATTTTTTATAGAAAGATTTTTCAGAGTTGACTAACATTTGATAACCTCATTCTCATTTATAATTGTTATTCTCATATAACGAAGTTTACAAACCCTTTAGTATCACCTTAATTATTGGCATATTCCTCATTCCTGGAATTCGCTAGATATAAATTATTTACAAAGATTGTAATTCCAATTAAATTTTGATATTTCATTTCGATTAGCAATGGCTTGATGAAGAGTCTACAATTATTTAAAAAGCTCAATGATAAGTTAAAGTTGGTCCACTTATGTTACTGATTAGAACCATAATATAATTAGCATATTCCTTATTCCTGATTTCTATAAAAATATCAATTAGTTATGTAAAATTTAAATTGCAATTAAATTTTGTAAAACTTATGAACTTTAATTTGAAATAATTTTTTCTTATAAATTATTTTTTTAGTTACATGTGCTCGACAATATTTTCATCAGCCAGTATTGGTTCAGTATCAACAACAATATTTTTCTTAATGACATTTTTACCATACATTGTTATAATATGTTTAGATACAAAATTATCTGGTATCTTAAAATTTATTACGAATTTATCATTTTCAACAGCATTTTGTTATGCATTCGATCATATTATGCGACAAGAGTTACAAGGAATTGGTATGTCATATACAGATGCATTTGCAAATGGTCTTGATGGTGAATTTAGTTATGCATTTTGTATGATAATATTGGATACAATCATTTATGCTATAATTGGTTATATTGTTGAAAGGATAAAAAATGGTAATATAAAAAATATAATTTTTTTTTATTAGAATAATTATAAATTTTTCATATTTTTAGATGAATTTAAATTCCATAAAGTTGAAAGAGATAATTTAGATTCAAATATTGGTGCAACATTTCAAAATGTTTCAAAAGTTTATGATGATATTAAAATAGCTTTAAGTAATATAACATTAGATTTTCCAAAGGATAAAATTACATGTTTATTGGGTAGAAATGGAGCTGGTAAAAGTACAATTTTGTAAGTGTTGCATTCAACTGGATTTATAATTTTTCATTTTAATTTATAGAAATTTTGATATTGAAAAAATTACAAAATTAAAATTAAATTTTTATTATATTAAATTACAGAAAATTATTAACAGGCCAAATAACTCCATCTAGTGGCAAAATATGTTTATCACAAGAATTAACTAGTCATAATGATATTGATAAAATTGGTTTATGTTCACAAGATAACATTTTAATACCACATTTAACAGCCAAAGAACATTTAGAAATGTATTGTAAAATAAAAATAAAAGATAATTTTAAAAATGAAGTTGATCGTACAATGAAAAGTTTAAATTTAGGAAAATATGAAAATTATGAAGCATATAAATTATCTGGTGGTTATCAAAGACGTTTATGTGTAGCTATAGCATTTATTGGTAACATTTTATTATTTACATATTAATTAATATAAATTGTTTTTAAATTTAGGATCACCAAGTGTTGTTATCCTTGATGAACCATGCAGCAGCATTGATACAAAAGCTAGAAAATATATATGGGAATTAGTTGAAAAATTAAGAAAAGGACGTGCTGTTATATTAGCAACACATTTCTTAGATGAAGCTGAATATTTTAGTGATTCGGTTGTGATCATAAATGATGTAAATATTTTTTTTGTATAAATTTTGGTATAAATTAAAATTTTCTTTTTCGTTGTAGGGAAAAATAATTGCTAAACATAATCCACAAACATTAAAAACATTATTTACAAAATCATTTGAATTAACAATTGAACTAAATCCAAATAATATTATTGATGAATTATTTGAAAATATTAAAAATTTAATACAAAAATATTTGAAAAATTTTAAACAAATTCAACAAAATGAAAATTCAATGAAAATTTCTATTATTTATGATCCAATTATAAATGATTGTTCTGGTTTTTTAAATGAATTAGAAAATTTACAAAATCAAAATAAAATTATGAAATTTACAATATTTGGTAAAAATTTAGAAAGTATTTTTAATAATTTAAATAAAGGATTAGAAAAATTAACAAATAATAATGGTGATATTAAAACAAATGAAAAACCAAATATTATAAAAACTGATGAAATTAATGTTTTTAATCAGAATTTAAGTCAAAAAACAATAATTCATAATTTATTATGGAAACGTTTTTTACATTTACATCGTAATTATAAATTAATATTATGTATTGTAATTTTACCAGCAATATTTGAAATAATTGCAATGAGTTTTATGCAATTACGACCAGGTGGTGAATATGATAATGAATTAAATTTATCAAGAAATTTATATTCTGATACAATTGAATTTTTTAGTATTGAAAATCCAAAAAATTATACAAATCAAATAATTGATAATTTAAAATTACAATGTACACCACAAAATTCAAATTGCCAAGAGTTTCCTGATTCCAAAAAAATCTTTTATTGGATATTAGAAACTGGTAGTATATTTCAAATGGATCGTTATGGTGGTATTACAATAAATGATACAATTGCAAATGTTTGGTATAATAATAAAGGTTATCATTCGATGGTGTCATGGTTAAATGATTTAAATACAAATATATTAAGAGCTGAATTGAATAATACAGATATGAAAATAACAACATTTAATAAACCACTTAAAGTTGGAGATCATGAACTGAGCACTTCGTCAATGTTAGAATTTTAAATTATATAGAAATAAAAATTTTGTAAAAACCATTTTTTTTTTTTTTTTAGATTACAACAAGTTTCTGATGCTGGTATATCTTTAATTCTGTTGATAGCATTTAGTTTAGTGGCAGCTGGTGCATCAGTGTATTTAGTCAATGAACGAGTTAGTGGTGAAAAATTACAACAGAAATTATGCGGTGTTGATATCAAAACTTACTGGGGTGTTGCATACGTTTGGGATTTTATGGTAAAATTTGGAAACATATTAACAATAATTTTTGGCTGGAATTAAATGATTTTTAATTATGTAACAAAAAATTATGTAAAAAATTAAAGCTACTCTGGTCAACCGGTTGGATTGTAAAAAGGTAGCAGATAAACAAAGCACGAAAAGTTGCTATTACTGAAGAATTTTTAAAGGTTTACAATATATGCTAACCATTGGTACAAATATCATTTAAAAATGTTCTGAAGTATTAAAAACTTCAAGATAATAGTCACGGGACATCGGATTCTTAGGAAACATGGCAATAATAATGAAAATTGCTCTTTCATTCAGTTATCATGGGTGTTTGAAGGATGAGTAGTAGGCAATGGACCATTTGTTGTGCCGTTGTTCGTTAGTCCAACATAAGTGATTTAGTAACATGTTGATTGCTAAAAAAAAACCTTGAAGACCTTGATAAACAAATTGCATTCATAAAATAATGGATCGATAGCTGTGGTATAGATACAAAGCGTTCGACTATTGTGTACAACGTGCTCCTCTTTTAAATCTAACCAGCCATAACTTCTTGGTGCAATAAAATTCATTTTCTAGTCCAAAATAAAAAAATTGTTATAAAAATATCATCAGATTTCCTATATTTTTAATTATTTTTAATCATAAAATATTTTCCAGATATTCTTGGTATCATTATTGATATGTGTATTAATATTCAAAGCTTTCAATATTTCAGTATATGTTGATAAATCAAATTTAAATGGAATTTGTCTACTGGTAGTCCTTTATGGGTAAATGTCAATATTTTTATCATAATTTTTGAAAATTTCATAATATTTCTTTCCAATATTTATTAGATTTGCATCGATACCATCTGTACATGTTTTTGAGAAATTATTTAATGAAGCTAGTATTGCAAATATGACAATATTTTGTATGAATGTAATAATTGCATTATTTACATTAACTGTAATACTATTATTTGATGTATTGGGTGAATCAGATTTATCTGTTAGTTGGCGACATTTCTTAAATCGTGCATTTCTAATATTTCCACAGCATGCATTAGCTGATGGTTTAATTGAAATTTGTAAAAATTACATTACAGTATGTATCAAAATGATTACATAATATAGAAAATTACATATATGTACATAATAATTATTAACAATTTTTTTAGGCAGAAGTATTTTTACGTTATGATATTGATACATATAAATCACCAGTTTCTAGTAAACTCTTAGTACCACAGTATACAGCACTATTTATAATGGGTTCATTATTTATATTAATCAATTATCTTATTGAAAGTAATAATCATTTAGTAATTTATAAAAAATTACATAGTTATTTTAATAAAAAACATGATTTTGTTAATAATCCAGTTGAATTGAAAACAGTATCAATACAACATAATAATAATAATGCATTTAAAAATGATTATAAAACAAATACAATTTCATCTGATAAATATACATTAAAAGTTGATAATTTAGTGAAATCATATAATAAAGGACAATATGCTGTAAATGATGTTAGTTTTCAAGTTAAATCTGGTGAATGTTTTGGTTTATTAGGTAAAAATGGTGCTGGCAAATCAACAATATTTAAAATAATTTCGGGACAAATACATCAAGATGGAGGCAGTTATACATATTTAAATGTAAGTTTCTTTGTATAATAATGTATAGTTTTTTTTAAATATTTGAGGATTAATTTTTCAAAAAAATAAGTCACTTGAGTACTTAAATGCATTAACGCAATTTATAATAATCTGGTTTTGCAATTATACATACAATCTGTTATAGTAAATATCAGTTTTCAAATAGGTTAGTCAATTTGGGGGGTTAGTTACATTATTGTAGACGATCGCAGCTCATTAATAAACTTGAGAACGCTTAAGGAAATTTAAGAAAATATCAGATTCATATTAATTTGTAGGGTGCAAAATTATAATAGGGTCGTAGTATGTATGTTTCGTTGAGTTTTTTGCGTATCGTTAATTTAAGTAAAAGCGATCTGTAATGGTTTTTCTATACAGAAATTTAATTTTATTGTCATTAAAATCGTTACCGCAGTTCTTAAGTGTTCAATAGAATATATTTTTATTTTTTAAATTCAGTTTTATATATACAATGGCCACAATCTTGCCATTGGCATTTTTGATATACTAAATTGGCATTTTTCTTCAAAGATTCAAAATTTTAAAAGTGAGCTTATTTGTACAATATTTAAACTTTATATAAGTTTGTTTGATATTGAACAACATGAAAAAACTACTTTATTAAAAGAAACTTTCAATTTTTATTAATATAATTTATCATAAATAATTTCATTTTTTTCATTATTTAATTTTTTATAGATTACCATAACCATTTTTGATTATATGGGGAAATAGAGTTGGATTTGACAGTTTTGACACTGAATATTGTCAACTTTGAAAATTTTCTTAAATTTTTTTACCATTAAATCTTATTTTTCGGCTATATCAATAAAAAAATACTTCCTATTCGCTTTAAAACTCAATTAATCATTAGTTTCGTTGAATTAAATTGTATTTACCGCAAACAACCGCTCATAGAAATGGTGCCGTTGAAATTAGCCATACGACATAAAGCTATTTCCGCCATTTTATGGTACGTCGCACCTTTTCCAGAACTGCTTGCTAATTTGTTAAAATTCAAATTTCTCTTATTTGCAATTTCTCGGAGAACGATAAAGCAGTCAAGACTTCAGCCGTTTCGCAGCTTATACAGCCTGAAAAAAGCAAATTTAGCATAAATTTCTACTGCATATTTATACGACCGGCTCCAATTTAAATCTTCATCAGCGTTATCATTACCAGCCATTTTAAAGGAAATATACTTGAATGAATATAAAAAAAGGAGAATTAAAAAATTTGCATACTACCGACTATAATAATTAAATGAATGATGCGTTTAGTATTCTGAATTTTAATCTGAGCTTCAAAAACTGCACAGCGACTGCATTCTTGACCGTATCTGGGAAAACCCACTGGAAATGTTACCGATAAAGTATTCATATATTTTTAAATTGATCAATTTCCTAAAAGATTTTTGGTGCCATCAAGAATTCAGCCGCTGCTCACTTTTTGCAGTTAGTCGGTCATTAATTAAGATTTACAGCAAAATCAGCACAATCTATCAATCTATCGAATTAAAATTCAGAAAACAACAGCAGAAATTGCAGATATTGCAGTCGACGACGATAGGCTGCAAAAATTTTAATTTGGTTAATTTTTTTTTTAATTTAATTGTTCTTTTTAATATCAAAAATATTGAGAATTTGCAGCCGGTCGTATAAATATGCAGTCAAAATTTTTGCATATTGGCTATACTTTTCAATACTTTATGACTGCATAAGCTGCGCAGTGACTGAATTCTTGACCGCATCCATTATTAGTCCAATTCCAAATTGACAAATAATAATAAATTAATATAAAAGCAAAAAAAAAACCAATTTTCATATTTTAATATTTATAATTTAAAAAATGATTAGATTAGAAACATAGAAACTAATTTAGAACATAGAAACATATATAGAAACTTAATAATACTGTGCAGTATTATTTATGAAAATTTTATTTTTTATATGTTACAATTATAATTATACTGATAAATGCAATAATATTTTTTTTTGAACTAATTTTATATATATTTATATTTTATTAAAAAAAAAAAAATTAAACAAAATAATTATTATATAAATATATTATAGAAAAATATATCATATTGTCCCCAAACGATTGCATTGGATCCATTATTAACTGTTAAGGAAATAATTAAATTTTATGGTAATTTACGTCGAATAAATGATGTAACAATGGTAAGTTTATAATTATTATTTTAACTATAATATAATTTTAAATAATACTATTATAATTATAAAATATAATTTTATTTATCGTTATTATATTCATGTATATAAATTTCTGTAAAAATATTTGAATCATTTTCATTTGTTAATATATTTATTTCACCATGATTTAGCATCAAATAATTTGTATCTTTACTAAGAAATATTTTTGGATCTTGTGAATCTTTTAAATTTCTAATTTGTAAAATGGTACTACGTGATGTTATACCACTTATATCATAAACTGTTAATGTACAATGTATTATTTTTGTTGTTTCAACAGTTGCTAACCATAATACTAGAATTTCTTTTTCTAGATCTTCTGGATCATCAAGTTGTTCCGACTATATATATTTGTTAATAGAAATTAATAAATTAATAAAAATATTACAAAAAAAAATAATATCAGCGATGATGTAAAACCTCGTATGTAGCAAAAATTTTCCAAAATAACATTATGTAATATAAAGTTTTATTTACAATTACAAATTTTTGATGTTATTTAGTTTTTGTTTTGCTTTTCTTCTCAAATTTATCATTTGCTACTTACGAGGTTGTACATCTTCATCAATGATATTTATAAATTTAAATAATTTATATACTAATTCTGGATTGTCAAGTAAACGACTTAAATTAGTTCTTGCACCCATTACTAATATTGGTAAATGATGAATTAAATTTTGATAACGTTCTGGTAAAAATGAATTAAGTCGACATATTCCTAATTGAGCAGGACGTTCCCCGTCATTTCTGTATATAAAAAAAAATAAAAAATATTATTTATATAAGAAATAAATTCTGTTACAACATGTAAAGTATTTAAAGAAAGGAACTTATCAGGCGTAATACAGAACGAAAAACATCTATTAATCTGTGCGGACCATCCACACAAAGCTATTCTATCTGGGAGTAACCCCAATGCCTAAACAATCGAGAAGTATTCTAAATATGACCAAACCCATGCTCTGACTGTACACAAGAATAGTTACAGAGCATTTACTATTACGTAAACATGCCGTGCGACTAAGACTGACAACGAGACAATTGAACATCTTTTATGTCACTGTCCTTCTCTGTGTAATAAAAGATTAAAAATTTTCGGTTTTTATTTTGCCGGAGATTTGATAGAAGTAACCAATGAGAAGCCTGCTAACCTGATAAACTTTATTAAAGATGTGAGATGGCACGATTAAAAATGGGTAACGTTAACACGTTCGCGGACACCAACTGTAATTGCAGTGAGCTGATCATGTGATCTATTGTTTCAGCTATAGCTGAATCACGTGAACAAAATTGTGCCGTCAAAGCGTTAAGTAAGGGGGTACAACGGACCGTATGGTCTAGGTACGAGATTTGCCCGCTTTCATTCCCTCCTTCTCAAACGAACCAACCAACCAAACTACTTACCATACTAGAACTGGTTAGCTAGTGGAAAATTGGTTTTACCAAATTCCTATCATTTTGAAAACAACAAGAGCAACAATAAAAGATAACCATTTAATTAATTTTTTTTTTTTTAAAAAAACTTACCCTCCATTTCCACCATAAACTAAAACACCTAAACATATTACTTGATTATAAGGAAAATATTTTGTATTAAATTCAATTTTGGATTTTTGATCTTTAATAACTTCATTATAACAAACTGGATGTGTTAATTTTTGATGATCCCTTAAAAAATGTGATAGCACAGACGTTATACCAATTGTTTGTGCACAACTATTAACTGGACAAATAATTGGACTTCTTGATATATAATTTAATGATTCTTTTGATTTTGGTTCATTAATTCCAATTGATTTTAATTCTGACATATCAATTGTACCTTTTTTCATTTTTTCTTTAAAACTATTTATATGTGCCGAACTAAAATGTAATAATATTTCGTCTACACGATCTGGTGCTATTTTAAAATTAGTAAATTTTTCATTTTGTGTTATTAATTCAGTTTTTTTCCTTTTTATTAATTTTTCTAATTCTTTTGTATGCTTAAATTTACTAAAGGATTCCATATGATCATAACATGTTGGTAAATTATAATGTGGCCGTAGTGGTGCTGAACCAGCTGTTTGTTCTTGGAGATCTTCACAAACTTTACAAACTTTTGAAGCCATTTTTCTTATATTATTTTATTTTTGTCTATAATAATTAACAAAAAATTTACGAAAAAAAAAACAGATAGCGAAATTATAAATTAAATATTTTAGTCTCTGTCAATTTAAATTTTTTTTTTTAAATTTTTTGAAAAGATGTCTTGATAAATTTTAATTTATTTATATTTAAAAATATAAATTTTTGTTTTACTGATTTTTTTTTTACTGATCAAAATTAGTAGAGTCCAATATTAGCTTCAGAAGCAATTAATTCTGTGGGTTACAGTGTTTTTGAAGGATGATATTGTTAAAAAAGTTATGATTAGATTAGATAATGAATTCAAGTGACTAATTCTCTAAAAAAACATAATTTATTTCTCAACATATCGTTGGCGGTTGACGAATACTAAGTACGCTCACGATGAATCAGGGCAGCTCCATATTACAAATCCTAGTTTTCGACTTTTATTTATAAAACACTTTTTGACAATTTTCCTTTAAAACATTTTCTAATTTACACTATAACTTATTACAGAGTAAATAGTATCACCGATCGAAACCAAATGTAGTCGAATCAGGTTGCGAAAATCTATGAAATCGATCAAATTTTGATTCCGAATCAACTTAATAAATATAAGCACTTTATATTTAATTTTTTTTTAGTTTGATTTGACAGTTGATTCGGATATTACATTACCGATCGAATCAAAATGTGATCTTATCATATAAATAATAAAACATGATAAGATCATAATATGAGTTGATCATTGACTTTTAGCATATCCACTTCAGGATTGTTTTAAATTAACTAATAAGTTAAGGACATAAATGCGCAAAAGTATAGCAACTAATTGATTTTGATGAATAAACTAATCATATTCACTGCCACTGGTCATATTTTACTCAGAAAGCATGCAAAAAGTTTAAGTTTAACTGGTTTAACGCAAACTTTAATATCTAGAGGGAATGTGGGAAGAGGAAGAAATACTAGAACACTTCCTCTGTTAGTGCCCTTCGATAAGATATAAAAGATTTAAACAATTAGATCATAATTATTTGATAGAGATATGAATTGGAATGATGTTGTCTAGGGTAGAATAAGTCATCATTTGGAGTGTTCAACGGATCCTCGAGATCTAGGGTTGTTGTTTCGCCTTCCTCTTGTAAAACCAACCAACCAATTACAAAGTTAATTTAATTAAACACAAATTGAATCCTCTATCCACATACAATTTGTTCCAACAGAATTGTCAGCATATTTTTCATCAAATTTATTTCGTCAAACATTATTTTTCCATGTACAGGCAACAGTTTTGGCTTACATAATTTAAGCAAGCATATAAGCAACTATTCAGGTTAAGTCTTTAAGATCTGTAGCCTTGACCCTTAAGGCTTTGCATAGTGATAAATGAGAAAATTTATAATTAATGTTTATTCAAAAATGAAATTTAGTAATCAGAATCAGAGAATTCCATTTTTCATTGGAATTCCTTGATTATCTATTTATGATTTTAAATCTCACATTTTTTAATTTTAATAGCATTTTTATTGATTTAACAATTTCTAATTAAATTTATTATTTATTGTAAACTTAACAATAATAATAATTTAAAGATTAAAATTCTTGTTGACATTTTTATTTCTAAATTATATTTCTAAATTTTATTAATTTAATTTAAATTTTTTTGAACTAATAATTTCAGTTAATTACAACAGTATTGAAATCATTTAATTTAGAAAATTATGAAAATATACTTGTAAAAAATTTAAGTGGTGGTAATCGTCGTAAACTAAATGTTGCCATATCATGTTTAGGTGATAGCAGTATTATATTAATGGATGAACCAACTAGTGATATGGATCCAGTTACCAGATGTTTAGTTTATAAAGCAATTAATGATTTATTATTAAATAATAAAAGTGTTTTATTAACATCACATGCAATATCAGAAATTGATCAGGTATGCCAACGTATTGGTATATTAAAAAATGGTAAATTAATAAATTGTGGTAGTCCAGATGATTTAAAAATCCAATTTGGTGGATATTATAATGTAACAATATTTTATGAAAATAATGATTTAACAACATTAAAACAAGTAAATTACAAATATTAAATAAATTATAAAAAAATTAATTTTGATTATTTTACCTATAGGATCTACAAATAGCATTTCCACAATTTCAAAATATTGAAATTCATCCACATTGTATTAAGTTTTTAGTAAAAATTCAACAAAATAAATCAACTAATGAGGTATAAAATTAATTATATATATAATTATACAAATTAATTAATTATTTAATTTAATTATTATAATTTTATAGAATGGTAAATCACTAAATGGTAATAATAATGATGACAATAATCATATTTATAATAATGATAATAATGAAATTACATTATCAAATTTATTTAATAATCTTAATCAATTTTCAAATATAAATAAAATTAATTTTTCAATAAATCGTTGTCGATTAGATTTAATGATTGAAAAATTATTAAATTTAAATAATACTGAAATTGATTTAAATATAAATAATACTATTGAAAATAGTGATATAGAAACAGGTCAATATGAAGATAATAAAGGATATATTAATACAGAAACATAAATCTACTTCAAAAATTCAAAAATTTATATGTAAATTAATGTTTAAGGATCAATTTTATAAAATTTTTGTTGTATAGTTTTTTTTTTTTTTTGATTTTTACTTTATAGTTTTGTGATACATAGTTTTTAAATTATAAATTATTGTTATAAAGTTATTTTATTAAGTCAATATTATGTGTAGAGTAAGAGCTAGCAATGGATTTATTTTGTTTAATAAAATAAGTGTTGCCAGACCATCAATTCCATGGAATCACATTCTTATGACTCCTGTAATAAACAAAGTAAATCCACTGTTAAGCTTAACTTTCTTATTGTGTGTAATTGAATTCAAAAAATTTCGAATAAAAATTTCATTAATGGTAACAGAATTCAATTTATTGTGCACATTTCATTGCAAAAAAATAAGAAATTAAATTCACCGTGCACAATTTTTTAATGTAACACTTCGATAAATAAAAAACTCGATAAAAATTGTATACGACTTAGAATTTCTGGTTACGATAAAAAACAGCGTATCTACAATATATAAAAAAAAACAGTGCAATGAAATGTGCACGATAATGTTGCCCTGTATTAATTAGTATTAAATTCGTTTTTTTTTTAAATTAAATTTGGTTTTGAGCATTTTTTCAATAAATTAATTCAAATAAATTTTTAATTATTAATTTTCATTTGTATTGGGATATCCTTTTTGTGTGATTGTATATTTAATTATTTGGTGTTTAATAATATAAAATGAATAATTTAATATAAATTTAAAAAAAATTATTATTAATTATATAAATAAAAAATTTAATTAACTATCAAAATTTGTTATATAAAAATTATTTTTGTTAATCATATATACCTTTAAAATAGACTAGGAACTAAGAATATCCCATAAATTCTATTAAGGAGTTATTCATAATGGTATCATAGGATATTCTTAGTTCATAGTCATTTCAGCCAAAGGACTAATTAAAACTGGTAAATTTTAATATGTTTAATGTTAATTTATAATAAAAGTAATAAATAAACATATTTTATGATAATAATTTATGTTTTACGTTTTCGGTTTTTTATTTTTTTTTATTATAAATTTTATTTTGTAAAATCTAAGTTAAAATTATTAAAAAATTATTTTTCTATTCACCTTAAAAAGAAATATATAAAGAAAAAATGTCGTTAAATTTAATTATTATATTTGTTTTTTATTTTTATTGATAATAACCTACAAAAAATGCTAAAGAAAATTCCTAAAATTATATAAATTTATTTCAGTTTTTACAAAATGAATTTAAATATGTATCTAAAGTTTTGGTTAATGTAACAAATAAAATAAAAATGATAAGTATTTTTTTAATCATAAAATACAATATACAAAAAAGATAAAACAAAAAGTGTTTTTATTTAATCAATTAATCTTGTATGTTTAATACAAGTAATTTATTACACAATTATTATATAGTTACTTGTCATATATAAAAATCTGATGTGAACAAATGCTGAACTTCCGAACTGACATTATATTAACCATCTCAAAGATCGTACATAATTTATTTATTTAAATAAAGTTCGTAAAAAACAAAAAGGAAATTAAGTAATTAATATAAATAGAAATTGAAATATCAAATTTAAAAAAAAATTGTCTTTTGTCGATTCGATTCGTTCCGAATTAATTTCAATCGTAACTATGTTTCCACTCAATCCATATAGAATACATGAAGACATAAAATTCGAACGAATCGATACTGAACTAACTAATTACCTTTAGTTACCCATTAGTTAC
This sequence comes from Rhamphomyia laevipes, assembly GCA_963920725.1. Taxonomy (NCBI): domain Eukaryota; kingdom Metazoa; phylum Arthropoda; class Insecta; order Diptera; family Empididae; genus Rhamphomyia; species Rhamphomyia laevipes. The sequence goes on from OY987256.1 coordinate 56,751,248, forward strand.
CTTTAATTGTATAGTATATTAATTCGTGGCACATACGACACTATTATTATAAATTGTATGAATATCGTTCAAGTAAGTAATATCGTTTCCTTTAGACGAATTTAATTCTTTTAGCAAGGCCAAATAAATATTCTTAAATTAAAAATTTGGTGTAATCAAAAAACATATGTAGAAAGAGATCAAAACATGTATAAAAAATTTTGTATGTACATTTGAACGTTAAATCCCATCAATAAAAACCAGCAATAAAAACTTTTTTATGAATTTATTACTTTATTTAAACGCTATCATGTTCACAAACCATTCACACATTCGTCTTTGTCAAAAAAAGGTAGATGACATGACAATCTATCAAATATTTTGTAAGTCAAATTTTGCTTAAAAACAATTATTTCATTTCTTTGGAATTCGGATAGTAAATTTAAATAAATTGTTCACATTATTATCAATAATCAAATCCATAGGAAGATAAGATCGACAGCTTAATCAATATAATGGGCAATTGAACACATGTTAACTAAATTAATATAATAATTTATATACTAAAGTTTATCCTATTTAAAAAATGTAAATAATTTATTTATTAAATAAAAATAAAATTTAGTCTTTTAATGGCACTGCTAAGAATCAGTCCGTCGATCGATCGTGGTATCATTTTAATAATTTGTCTTCCATATAATTACACTCACATTTAATGATATAGAAAATTTATTAATGTTTAATAATAGTTTACATAAATAAAAAAAAAAGCAAAAAAAAAACATAATTAAAAATATGCAAAATTAATAATTTATTTAAAACATAATAAAAAAAAATTAAGAAAAATTATATAAAATAAAAACAATTAATTAAAAAAAAAAAAAAAAATGGATACAGACGATACTAAGGATATCAAAATGAATGGTAATTATATAATTAATTTGAATATATTCAGGGTCAAGGTATTCACTATGATCTGCAATCATTAATCGTTATCCTTGAACATTGAAATTTCATAACACCAACCTTTAATTCATAAATATTTTGAATTAGCTTAAAATTTTCGTATTTTTTCTACTTGTGATTTGTGAAGAATCTAATCAGTTATTTTTATATTACGTTTTCACTCAAAAATAATTCCACTTTCACTCAATGGTGTTAATGTTAAGTATAAGTTATAAATTTATTAAAATATCAATAGATTTTTAAATAATCATTAATTAATTTTTTTTTTTATATAATTATGATAAGTTGACGTTAAAATACCAAAAAAATCCATTTTAATCTTGAAATTTATTAAAAAGTAAACCTTGAAATATAAATTATGTCAATGTTAGGGATTCAAATTGAATTAAAAATTAATAAATAATAATAAAAATTGTTGTTAACAATTAAATTTAGTATTTCAATCTGAAAAAAAATAATAATATATAATTTTTATCTATAATTGCTTATTTATAATTAGTTAAAACTATATTAATATGGAACCTTTTGATTACTTAAACATATAGATTAGTTTAATAATTTGTTGGTATTAATGTAATTAGTGATAAACGATTATTTGTTAATTCAATTTTTTTTTTTTAAAAAAAGTGTTCAAGTATACGAAGATTAATGAAATTCTAAAGATTATAATGATATTATCTAATTAATGAAGTTTATATAGAGTTATTAAGACGTCAATAATTGTTTTTAATAATCAGATTACCAAGTAAACTTTAATTTATTAGAATTAATGTAAGAAAATTCCTAAGTTAATCGTCAATGTCGGTTATTGTGCTCATTTATAAGTAAAAATTATAAAAAAAATAATAATAAAATTACATTACCTGTCAATACTTTGACTTTCTTTCATAATTTCAAATTAGGTAAATAAATTGATTAGATGGAATACAAGGCACACCACTTTAATAATCAAAATCTAAATAATTGTTTATTATAGCATAACATCTTTAATAGTACCAAGTTGCTAATACCATCATAGATAAAACTCATTGAAGGAATATGTCGAATACTTAATTCGTTGGCCAGTCGTGTGATCTGATCCCGAAATTCTAATATAATTTATTTTAAAAATTAGAAGATTTAACTAATGAAATTTAGATTTAAAAAAAAAACTTATATTATTTATAGCCTTTAATGTCCTATTTTGAAGTATACCTTAATTTCATGTACTTTCAATGTTCGACCAGATAGAATTTTAGTAAATGTGATTGAATAGGTGCAAATAGTATACTTTCTGTAGTGTAGTCATATCATAAGTAAGATAGGAAAATTTTTTATATTTAATGATTTGGTGATTTCATTTCAGGTTTATTTTAATATATAATTCGGAGGATTTTAGGATTTGTTCTTCCTCAATTACTTGATTATACATAATTAGTTTGTGATCAGTAATTTAATGATTTCTTTTCTTACACAAAACATAAATTCGATTAAATTTTAAATTATTTTATAATCTTGTAATAAATATCAAAATAAATAAATTAAATACAGAAATTTATTAATTATTAAATAAAGTAATTTTACTTGACATTTCAAAAAAGTTTTTGGACTAAAACTTGTTTTTAAAATTCTCATTTTACTCCTTTTCGTATCTAATTATGACAGCATATAAAAATCGAACTGGATTTTTTTTACATAATTCCTTAAGATTCGATATTTAAAAAAATGTAAAATATTTTGATTAATATTTTCAGAATGAGTCAATGGAGAAGTATCGTTTATATGTCATTGGATTGGTAAAACGATCTTTAAATGATAGTTATATAATTTTCTTTTACCATTGTAGTTCATCTAATTTCAAATGGAGAAAACATTTTTCAGGGTCGAAATATTTTTCGACATATATTTTAAATTTATAGTTTCCAAACAAAATCTTTTATAGTCAATTTTAAAAGCGATTTAATTGCCAGTCCATTGACTGTTTGAAATATGAATACACTAATTTCTCCGTTGACTCATTTAGAAAAAGATATTTGTAATTGAAAATTTTTGATTTTCAACTTAATGTTGCTCGACTGTATAAAATTTGTAAAATATAATTTACCTTTTAAAAAATCTGAAATTATAAAATACATTAGAAAAATCTAAATTTAAGAAATAAGTTTATGATTAATTGCTTAATAACAAGTGGAAACACTTTAATTTACTACACTGGTTTAAGAAAGTCTTTTAAGTTGTATTAGAATTTCAATAGTTTCTTTACCTACTATAATTTGTAAATTTAACGAGAATTTAATTTTTCATAAATTTCTTTTTATACTCATTTTCATAATAGTAATAATATTTAAATTGACTCTGTTTAAATTATAAAAATATTTATTTAACCGTGTCTATAAATACATTATTTGCAATTGCGTATCTTTTATAACGCTTACACTCAGTACATAATTTTTATATATTTTTTATGAATTATACTTCTAAATTGTAGTACGATTACAATCATTTTGATATACATTACTCTAATTAGTACACGAGATAATCAAAATGAAATGTTTTTGTTTTGACAAGTGGTGCTACTAGTATAATATCTTAATGACTGATAAAATATTGTATTATTATGACTGATAATGTTTTACACCTAATTTTTATGTACGGTGATAAAAGAACACTTCAATGTATAAGCTCTGATAAAAAATTATCTAAAATAATCGTACAATTTTTGTTATAAAATTTTTTAATTCATGAAACACTATTTGTAATAGTCTAAGATCTAGCAAAAGATTATTTACTTAGTAAATGTGGAATTCATGTTATGGCAATCCTTCGCAGTTGCCTATTGCGGAATCCTGATTTAAAAAAAAAAAATATAAAATTTTTTTAAAGGATTTTATTTATTTGATCGACAAATTATTGATTATAAAATCTTACAATTAAATTGAAAATTAAAAAAAATTTGTTTGGTTGGTTTACTTTTAATGTTTAACTTTACCTGTAACTTTTAATATAGCTGGAAATTGGGCAAAATTTATGGTATAGACAAATTTTACCGGTAGGAATTAAAGTTAATGATACAGAAACAAAAGTTGATGAATCTATTTTTCCATATTGTTCATAAATTAAAAGATAAATATTCCGTTTGTTTTTATAATGTTGGCAAGTCAATTAATCGTAAACGTTCCTGTTAAGGTGATAAAGAATGTCGATTTACGCTTATTGAATTCATTCTAAACGTAAACGTAATTCTATTAACATAAACAAGATAATAGGGCGCCCATGTGAACGTGAACGTTTCTAATAAACTAGCAAAAAGAGTTTTTAAAACATACAGATGACGGATCTGAAAACTCACCAGAATAATGTTTAATGTAACCTAGTTTTTTTTTTGTTAAATATAATGATCATTATTAATAAATGTGACTTTAACATCAAATTAGATTCCCAGGTCCATTAACGTATCACATTTTTATATAAGGATATACTATTAATTTGATTAGTCACAGATAAATGGAATAATTTAAGATTAAATGACATAGTACGAAACTTTTCGGAATTTAGATATAAACAATTATTGTTACAATAAAAAGAGAAAGCATTTCAAACTGATTGTAACTTGTAACTGTTGTACATTAAACAGAAGGGAAGTTGTTAAATAATATAATAAAAAAAAACAAATGACCTAAGTGCGTCTTGAAGACCACCACTGCTTATAACAAAACTTTTAGATAAAACATTGTTAATCAATAATTTTTTATAATCAGTATTTGATAAGTATGATTGCATCCATATAATAAAATTATCATTTAAACCGAAATTTTTTTCAATTTCAAAAGTGAATTTTTGATGATTTAGAAGCTTATCCAAATGCTTTTGAGAAATCTATGTAAAAATACAGTCAAAACTAGTGAGCGTTTTTTTAAGTTTTCCATGCACAATTCGACGTAATCGATTATATTTTAGTAGTTTAGTTATGAAACGATATTTACAAAATCCATTTTCATTATTTTCAATTAAAGATTTAGCATAAAAATATTGACGTTTACTAAATTAATTCTTTTAAAAGACAGTTAAGCAATAGGACGAATATCAAATGTGCTTATATTGAATAATGTTTGTAAAGGATGCATCATATTAAAAATTAAATCAAAATAGTGACATTTATAGAACATCGCCAGATCACAAATAATAATCTTAGTAATTCAAACTAGAATAATTTGATATAGACGCCGGGATGGCATAGAGCGAATTATATGGTAATGTTGATTGCCACATCTTATTTTACCAATAATTTTAAATGCGTGATATTTAACCTCAGAAATAGTGCAGGTTTACCAAATATTCAAATACGTGTTTAGTGATTAACGATTACATTTTAGAGTCATCCTAATAATTTTAATGACTGTGAAACCTCGCTAATTGAAATATGTTTGTAATTATTTTTCTATAGATCACAATAGTACTGAAGAGAGTTTAGATACTGCTGAAGATCAGAAAAAGGTAATTGAAATTATTTAATTAATATTTTATTTATTTTTTGTTTATTAATAATGCTAATATAATTTTCATTATAGAAATTACGATATCCTAGGGCAATACCATTTATTATCGGCAATGAATTCTGTGAAAGATTTAATTATTATGGAATGCGAAGTAATTAACATTTAAAAAATTACAAAAATTTATATAAACTAAAAAATTGTTTAATTAAACTTTATTTTTTTTTTAGCTATTTTAGTATTATATTTAAATGACGTACTAGATTATAGTAAAAATGATTCTACTGTCATTTTTCATATATTTTCAATGTTAGTATATTTTTTATGTATTTTTGGTGCAATACTTGCTGACAGTTGGTTGGGTAAATTCAAAACAATTTTATATTTATCATGTGTTTATGTATGCGGTAGTGTTTTAATATCATTGGGTGCAATACCACAACTTAATTTACCAATTGATGTAATGACTATAATTGGTTTATGTTTAATAGCATTAGGTTCTGGTGGTATAAAACCATGTGTTGCAGCATTTGGTGGTGATCAATTTAAATTACCCGATCAAATTAAACAAATGGCAACATTTTTTTCATTATTTTATTTTTCAATTAATTCGGGTTCATTGATATCAACAACTGTAACACCATTATTACGTGAAGATGTACATTGTTTTGGTGATACAAGTTGTTATTCATTAGCATTTGGTGTACCAGCAATATTAATGTGTATATCAGTTGGTAAGTTTGATTTTTTTTTAAAATTTTTTGCTAAAATATGATTTACATACCGGCCGAAAAAAAAACCATAATGCTCAACAAATTCTGCTACAGTTTTTATTAAGCAATTTACTTTTGTGACGGTTTTCAGCCACGCGCATACTAATTCGTCCAATGTATAAAATGAGATTTCTGATTGGTTAGAATCTACCAATCACGAATTTTTGGCGGATGTGTAAATCAAGCTTAATTTAATATAGAATTTTTCTAATATTTTTCTTGTATTTTTTTATAGTGATTTTTGTACTTGGACGTCCATTGTATGTTAGTAAACCACCAGCTGGTAATATGGTACTATTAGTAGCTAAAACTATTGGGGTATGTATATTTAAAAAAATATATGATTTTTTTTATAAAAAAATTTCTTATTATTATTTTTATTATTTTATTTTATCAGAATGCAATTGTAACAAAAGTTAAAGAATATAAAATTAATGTTAAAGAACATTGGTTAGATTATGCTGAAAAAAAATATGATAAAAAATTAATTGGTGATGTTAAAGTATTATTAAGAGTATTAGTATTATATATACCATTACCAATATTTTGGGCATTATTTGATCAGCAAGCTTCACGTTGGACATTTCAAGCAACAAGAATGGATGGTATTTTAGGAGCAATTAATATAAAACCAGATCAATTACAACTTATTAATCCATTATTAATATTAGTATTTATACCATTATATGAAGCATTCTTTTATCCATTATTAGCTAAATGTGGTATATCAAGACCATTACAAAAATTATTTTGTGGTGGTTTATTAGCTGGTGTAGCATTTACATTATCTGGAATTGTTGAATTGGAATTAGAGGTAATTTTATATTATTTAAAGATATATACAAAATATGAATTATTATTATAGTGTTTATAAATAATAAAATTATGGTCTATATATTAAGATTATTTTTTTTAACCAGAACGAAAACCTATTGACTTCTAATTCACTGTATTGTTTTTAAGTGAAAAATGATAAAAAAAAACCATTATAATAATCCATGCGATAACAATTTTATCAAATTGAAAATACATATAATATCTAATAATCGTAAATAATCATAATTTATGATTTTATATTTGGTAAATATATTAAAAATAAAAAAAAATGTTATCCAATAAATGCGGAATTTGGTCAATTCGTAGAAAAACAATTCACAGATAAACGTTTTGCAAAATAGTTTTGCGTTCTTGATTTTATGCAATCGCACCTGCTGCATTTCCAGCTTTAGTTCATTAGTTAGTTGGTATAAGTGGCGATCCCAACAACATGCCCGTCGACCCCAATTAGCGCATATGCACAGTTTTGCTACCACTCATGCTCATGAGACCAGGTTAAGTTACGCGGTGGAAATAGGGAGTTTAGATCCACCTCGTGTTATTCAAGAAGCGTACCGTGTCTTTGGGTTGCTTCGAGACTAGATCGTTGAGTTCACGCAGGGCACTTGTAGATCATATGCAGTTCATTAGTTACTGCAGGAGTTTATTTCTTAATTAGGTTCATTATTTTATTAGTTGATTCTTATTAGATAAATTTTGTATAGTTAATTTTCTGAAAATTATTTTATTTTGGAATTGACCCATATTTCATATGTAATAAATTTTCGGTATCAGATTTAATCAGCTATTATTATAACAATATGTTAAATTTTCGGTATCAATTCAATAAAATAATCGAAAACTTCTATAAAATTTGATAAAATATTGTTTTACAAAGTAGTATATAATAAAATTGTTCTTAATTAAGAGTTTATGACATTATTTCCGGTTGAAATTTACAATAGCATAACAATGTTATCATATTTTAATAATAAAGTATTTATCATCTAATTCGAACTTGTTTTAGTAATAACGGAAACTAATGTAATTAAAAAATTGAATAAAAAATGGATTAGAAAATTTGAAGTATGTATATGAATTGAATTAGTATAAGATTGGTCACCGGAAATCAGTTTCACAGTACGAACCTTAATCCTTAAGCATTAAAACTTAAAAATAACCAAGAAAGTAGAGTCAAAATTTAAATAGAACATTCTATTTGTAAAATTTGAGTAATATTAAAAATACTATAAAAATATTTACCTAAATAAAATCCAAATTCAGATATAAAAAATTTATATCAGTTTCAACTGATTTGATTTTAATTCATAACTTTATATATCATTCACAATCATTCAAATTTGTCAATTTAATTGAAATTTTCATTAAGAAACCAAATGAATTTGTTAAGCTTTAGGTTAAGCTCGCACTGTGAAATTGGAGAATAAATACAGAGTCGGCCATCATAACTCACAATGGAGTTCTTTCTACTTGTTCTTTCATTTATTACTTCAAAATTAAATTATAAACAAATTATAAATCAAGACGATCTTAAGCTCAAAACAGCTTAAATTTACTTCCTAGAGGATCATTGTGCCCAATTTCTTTGAAACTAACTGGTAACTGGAAAGTGGTATCGGTTTATGATATATTACGTTCTGCTGTTGAAAAGAGTTTTGTGGTTTCAGTAGAATGGGACCACCGATCATATTACTGTGCGAGCATTTTTAATATAAATTTTTGTAGCACGAATAATTCTCAAAACCAATTTTCTTTGATGTTATCTCAAATAGCTCGTGTATTTATATGAAAACTCGACAAATTTGAATTAATATAAAAAAAATTAAAATATACTTAAAATGAACTTTAATAAATATTACTTATTAAATGTATAAATTTAATTATAGAAAACATATCCAGTACTTCCGAAGGTCGGTTATTCCGAAATGAGAATTTTCAATGGTTTACCAAATTGTGAATATATTTTTAATACAAATATTCCAGACTATACTGAAATAAAATTGAATGGACTGGAAGAATTTAAAGCAACTAATATTAATGTAAAAGATATGAAAGTTTTTAATTGGGATATAAAAGCAAATTCATCAGGTATAAAATTTAACATATTATTTTAAAATTATTTATACAATACAGTATACATTTTTTTATAATTAGAATGTCCAATTCCATCGCAATCGCAACCAACTGGAAATTTCAATTTGATAAGTGAAAAATCAATAAGTCATTTTATAACAAAAATAAATAACAATTTTGAATTTATTGAATATACTGATTATACCGAAAAACCAGACAAAGGTAGTCCAAAAATCCGAATATTAGCTAATTTGAATAAAATATCACAAATTATATTACGTGATAGTGATAATACAATACGTTATAATGAAACGCATTTAAATCCAAATATAACAAATATACTTACATCTAATTATAAACTTTACATTGATGATACTAAAATTAAATCTGATTTAGATTTTAAACAAGGCGGCGTTTATACAATTTTAATTGGTGAAAGAAATAATAATTATGAAATAAATTTAATTGAAATTACTGCACCAAATTCATTACATATTTTATGGCTTGTACCACAATATTTTATAATGACATTAGGTGAAGTAATGTTCTCTGTTACTGGACTCGAATTTTCATATTCACAAGCACCAAATAGTATGAAATCAGTATTACAAGCTTGTTGGCTATTAACGGTAGCAATTGGTAATGCTGTTGTTGTAATTATTGCTGAAGCTAAAATTTTTGATTCACAAGCATATGAATTTTTCTTATTTGCTGGTCTGATGTTTGTTGATATGTTATTCTTTAGTTGGTTAGCTTATCGATATCAACCAAATAATAATACAAATGCTAGTGAGAGTATTGATAATAGTGATGTGACTGCTCCTATCACTGAATCACCGAAAAATGAAAAAACTGGTGTTTTAAATCCAAACTTTACAGAAAATTAATAAATAAATATTAAAATATTTTGTTTTTTATAATTAATATACATAAATTTGAAGTTTGATTTCAATAGGAAAGTTGGATGCAAATTACGTTGGAAATTTTTATTAAAATTTTAGTAGTATATAATTTTAATTTTCTTTAACAATAATTTAATTAAGATTTAGGTTTGGAACCTATACTATATATTGGCAAAAATCTAATATTACATAATTGAACGTGAGCGTTCTAAGGATTATTTACAACCATCATTCGAACGCAAGCAACATCATTTGAACGTTACCAAAAAAAATATAAATGAAAGAATGAAACTATGACTATAATTATGACTGGATCAGTGAACCCAAACTTAAAGAAAAATACTTGTAGTAGATCCATTAACAAAAGTTTAGTTAAGCTTGGATTCTTGTACTTTCCCTAGACTAGATGATAAGAAAATATGTTACTATACGTAATGGATTAAGCTATGTTGTGTCCATCATCGAATACAAATAAATGTTAATAGATTAGAGAGTAATTGCTTATAAAAGCAGTTAGAATTAAAATAAATTATATAATTATTAAGAAAAACCAAACATTAGCAGACTACCACTTAAATAAGGGTTCACCAGTTCTGAAAAGAACGTTACTACGTCCATGCGGTCTCATGTGATAATTGAATGCATTAGAAATTGAAAATAATAAAAATTTTAAAAGTAAAATAGTTCTAAAGTATGACAGGTTCAAAAACGAAATTAACAGGTAACTATACTTGCTTTAGGCACTATACTAAGCATCAACTCTATATCAGTTTAGAGACTATAATTCTCAGTATTATGCATTATTATAGTTGGATACAAATTGTATTTTGAACATGAACTTGAACTAAAAATGATTAAATACAAATTTCTATAAAAAAATGAATCACTTCAATGTGCAAAATAAAAAATATATAGAATATTTATTATCAGAGTATTTTGTAATAGTTCCACGAATGTTTTATATCAAAGTATTTTATACTTAAAGTATGATAAGTAAAAAATGATAAATTTTCTCTATAAATTTGTAAATTTTAAAACTTTATCAATCTGCTAAAACAGATCACGTTTCAAATTTACTATACAGTGGTTTCATATAAATGGACCATTTGATAGTGCTGATAGTTGTATGCCAATTCCATGAACGAAATTTATAATGCTTCCGCCATTTTGTTAAACGAACTTTAAATGTATAATTAAATATGTAACGCCAATTAATTTTCAAATTTCTCATTGCAGCTATTTCATTTTACCCGTCTTTTCTGCATACGGGATTCCTAATTCATGTAGCAAGCCGTATAGTAACCAAATGAATTTACTACTGCTTTTTAAATGGGAGGACAGACGAACAAAATACAAAGTGTTAGCATATTAAGAAGCATAAGATATTTTTTGTTTTTTTTATAGAAATGTCATACAATTTAATCATAGTTTATATTATGAGTTAATTTTATTGTGGTCCTCGTGATAAAGTATAAAATGTAACTTAAAATGCTATTACAATCATCATTTCATTTATCTTTTTGAACTAAAATAAATTAAATAAGTAAATAAGCTGGTATTTCCCCAAAATAAATGACATTTCTTGAGTGCATATTTTTAATATGCTTTCGTTTATTTAAATTTAGTTTCCAAAAAACTTTCAAGCAGTTGAGTTCATTAAATTTTTTTAATTATATATGTAAAAATGTTCAAATTAGTTCAAATTTTCGTTTTCGTTTGCATAATTAAAAATGTAATCTTATTTGAAAGTCTTATGGGGTTTTTTAAAAAAATTAATACGAATACCTTTATATATTCCAAATTTAATTACACTGCTGAATATAACGAAGAAATTCATTTAAACTATACAAAATGGGAGAACTATAATTTTTGAAAATGAGAAGAAAATGTAATTTTTGAAAATTGTATGCTTCCATCATTTCCAACAAATTATTTTGAAGGATTTTCATACGTAATTAATATGACTATAACAGATTGCAATTTAAAAAGGATTGATAAAAAATATTTTGTACCAAAAGAATATAAATTAATGAAAGTGAACTTTACAAGTAATTATTTACGAACTTTACAACCAAGAATATTTTCATCAGCGAAGAGTTTGAAAATTTTAGATTTGTCCAAAAATTTGATATCAGAAATTGTGAGTGAAACTTTTGATGGATTAACAAATCTACAAATTTTAAATTTATATGATAACAAAATTTTGAAAATTGATGAAAATGCTTTCGCAACATTGAATAATTTAACAGAATTAAATTTAAGTGGAAATCTCATTAAAGAATTAGGTACAACACATTTCATGAATCAAATTAATTTGAAATTTTTATATTTGCAAACGAATAACATCGTAGAATTTCGCAACGTTCATAATGATGTATTTAAAAGTTTCCAACGACTACGACATTTTGATATTTCTGAGAACCCGCAAATTTTACATTTTCCACTAAAAATTAATTTACATTTATTTGAATTGAATGAACTGGAATCATTGAATATGGCAAGGACATTTTTTCAAACATTTAACGTAAATACATTTTCCAAAATGACAGCATTACAAAGTTTGGATTTGTCTGACAATAATTATGAGAAATTCGATATTGAAATATTAAATCCGATAAAAGATTTAAAACGTTTATATTTGGATGGCAATAATTTAATGGAAATTGACTATGAAAATCAGAAAATAATTAAAAATAATTTTATATTTAAAATCAACAATAATAATTGGAATTGTTCATATTTATATGAAATGGAAAATCATTTTTACAATATGCATGTAAACTATCAACCTAGAGGAAATCGATTACGATGGAATAGGACAATTAATGGAATTGGATGTCAAAGTAAACCAAAGAATCTTATTGAAACTATTGATAATTCTAATAAATCTTCGGAATTTTTAAAAATGACTATAGATATAATAATTATTTGTGTAATAATTTTTATTGGAATTGGAATAATTTTATTTTTTTGGAAGAAATATAAAAACGATTCACATGAAGTTTCTTATAATGTTGAAGAACATCTTGTAGCAATAATTTCATAACTAAAAAAATATTTAAAATTTATTTAAATCTACTATATTTTATTCATATAATTTAATTAACATTTTATATATTTAGCAAAAACATTATATTAAAATCAATAATTATTATAAAATATAAAAAATAAATAAATTATAAATTATAAATAAATTAAATATAAAATAAAACTGAATAATTATTTTAAATGTAATACTTAAATTGTGACTAAATTAAACATAACAATCATAACAATTTATTGATAACAAATTAAATAATTTTAATTAATTTATAAATTATATATTATTAAAAATATTAAAAAAATAATAATCTCAATTTGATTATAAATTTTTGAACTTGATGAAAATCCATTTAATTGTCGTGTCTTTATTATATGTTTATAATATTTTGCTGATTTTTTAGCTGTTCTAGTTTTCTCAGGACTTGAAAAATCCACAGAATATAATCCAAATTGTTCACTAAAATCAAATAAATAATAATAAAATAGTTAGATATATTGAATTCAAAATCGTCATCACTGTTCTTAAATGTTCAATCTTCAATTTTAAACAAAAAAAGCCCATTACTTTTTATGAGATATTGAACAAATAAGCTAAATCTGAAAATTGAACTGGTTTATTAAAGTATTCTCATGGTTTTGTTCATTATCAATATTAGATATTGCATAATTAATTATTTTTTGGGAAATTGGTATAATTTCATTTATCAAAAATTTTGTCATAAATTGGTCTATTGAACACTAAAGAACTGCGTTGGCGAAATAATAAAACTATTCTTACGTATATCCACGAGTCCATTCAAAATTATCAATTAAACTCCATGCTGTATAACCAGTTACATTACAACCATCGTTAATAGCATTTAAGACCGCTTTCAAATGATCCTTAAAAATTTTATAAATTATTATATTTTATAAAGCAAATATGTAGTAAAAAATTAAAATTGATTTACCTTAATATAAATAATTCGACTATTATCATTATATTTTTCCTTATCAGACCAACCATTTTCCGTAATGATTACTTCAATATTACTATAACTATCACGAATATATCTGAAATTTTTTAAAGTAAATTTATTTAATGTTAACAATTTTCCTGTAATCATTTATCAAAATAATTCAAATGTGATGCACTATCACGATAGTACCAAAAATATTTAAAAACAAAAAATTACTTTAAAAGTTTCTCTAAACCATCGGGAACATTATAAAGATGTTTTGATTGTCCTTGCATCCAATTTTTATCAATTTTTGTATCAATTTCAGAATCACGTTCCCAAGATGGACTTTTACCAACTGATGTATTTGATATAACTAATCTAGATGTATAATAATTTAAACCAAAAAAATCAGCAGATCCTTTAATTAATTGTTTCCATGTTGAATTTAATTGTGGTAAAGTTGACCATGCCCATTGACTACCTTTTTTTTGTTTATTACGTTTAATAGTTTCAATAACAACATCAGGATAACCACCATTTTTACTATAAATTGGATTAGCCAATATACCAAGCTAAAAGAATTATTTAAAAATTATATTAATTGCGATGATCATTTATACATGAAAATGTAAAATTTAATATGAAAATTATTTAAGTAAATTCTGTGTTAATACAAAAAGGTACTTGAAATTACATTTTCTCGTAAACAATATTACCTAAATCATAAAAATTCAAACAGACCAATAATTTTCATATCTTGAACTCATATTAATAAATAATATCAAAGACTTACCGAAAACTGTAATGCTCTATCAACTAATTTCTCATTATCAGATATATAATATCGTGAATTTAATGCAATACCAATTTTTCCTTTAAATTTATCATAATAATTATTACGATACAATTTATATGCCATGGCATGAGCTTTTACTGTAAAATCTATACATAAATATTCTTTTTCTGCTGGTGATATAACACCAGGCGCATATGTACCATCACCATAACCATAATGACAATTATAAAATGGTTCATTAAATGTAATCCAATTTTTAACCTATATGTATAGAGAATGATAAAATTTATTATCGATGGTTATAATTTTTGTATATAATTGAATTTTGATTATTTACCCTATCACCAAACACTTTAAATAAAACACCAGCATAAATTTCAAAATATTGTAATATTGATGTATCTGTAAAACCACCAAGTTCTTCAATTTGTTGTGGTAAATCAAAATGATGCATTGTTATCATTGGTTCAATATTATTTTCAATTAACTTATTAATTATATTATTATAATAATTTATACCAAGTTGATTTTTTGATGTTAAATTACCATTTGGTAAAATACGTGACCAAGATATTGAAAATCTATAAAAATTTACCTATAATAAAAAAGAATTAATTTACAATTTTAATAAAAATAAATTAATTATTGTATTCAAATTTACGTAAATCTGTCCAAATGTCGTTAATTCAGTTCAAAAAATTTCCTTTTTAACCAAAATTTCCAAAACTAAAAGTATATTCAACCCAATTATTGTGAACTATAAAGGCAAAGGACTGAATACATTTTATCGGTTTTCATGTGATAAGTTTTCTATTTATCAGTTCATATTTCATCGGAAGATGATTTCAAATATTAAAACCAATTTTATCTAAAATTTTCTGGAATTGGGCATACGTTTATCGATGAAATGATTATACAGATAAATTGATTAGCCGGTTATCAAAATAATAAATGATGAACATTTACATACATATAAAAGAAAAACTGATGAAAAATACCACAATGAGTGAGTAAACAAATGACCCAAATTAGTTTTAGGCTGCGATTTGATCAAAACTTCGATTTTGTTGTAGTAATTCAATCCAAAATAATGAAAAAGAAATTTATAAATCAAAATATTTACACCGAATTTCCTACATATTCTGACTTAAAAAATTGGATACAACATTTTTGGGTTCAATTGTCCTACAGTGTTTGTCCCGAATTTCCTTATATGGAATTTACGTATATCACATTTTTTTTTTAGTTTATTTATACTTACTCCTAATTCTTTAATAGCTTTTAAATCTTGATCAAATAAATTATATGAATCAGCAGCAATATCACCATTTGATTTATCTGCAATTAAATCTGAATGATTATGTGTAAATGTATCCCAAATATTTTCTCCTTTGCCATCAGCATTCCATCCACCTTCAATTTGGTAAGCTGATGTAGCAATACCAAATGAAAAATTTGCAGGAAATCCAGTATTTATTATTGAAATATTAGCCGTCACATTATTGGCATTATAAATTATTGTATAATTTATATAACTGGTAACAAATTTTAATAAAATTATAAATTAAATCAATTAAATAGAAATTAATTTAAAAAAAAAAATATTATATTTAATATAATTTAAACTTACAAAATAAGAAACACTAATAATTTTTGAAAAATCATTCTTGTAAAGCACTAAACTTAAACTGATATTAATGGAGACGTTTTTGTTCAGCGTTCAATATGACAATATGGCGGTAAATTATATAATCGAATACTTTTATACAATTATTTTTGTGACAAGCCATTAATTAATATATCAAATAATTCGAAAAATCTTTAAATAAACAAATACGAAAAAGAAATTTCGTTATCATTTCAACATTGCAAAAAAAAAAAATATATATATATAATTATAAATTTAACCCTTTCACTACCGTTTTTATATGATTTTGAGACTATTTGAAAACACTAAAATAATTTTTTCTTCATCGTATCTTTTCGTACTTGTATGTTTCGTCCTTTTCATATTTAATCCTCGGATATATTGTCCTAGTAGTAATTCTCTGTGTGGGATATACTTTTAATCGCATTTGTAGTATAGTAACCGCATAGAAGAAATGGAATGCAATCTACGTGATTCAGACATTCAAAAGTTATTATTAAATTAAAGTTATTATTAAATTAATTTTTTTAGAATCAGATGATAATGAATTATGTTCCGAAATATCTAATGCCGATTATTTACCAAATTAAGCTGATAGCTGATCAGTATAGTTTCAATGTTGTTGAAAATGAAAACGTTAAAAAAATCGCTGAATATCAGAATCACGCAAAGATGTTCACACAACTGATTTATTTTGATCAGGAACTGCACTTGATAAAATGAATATTTTGACTACGTATCATATATCACGGATAATATCCATAAATACCAGAGAGAGAAAGTTAATATTAAAAATATTTGATATTTTATTGAATTTCAGATTTTTTGAATTTTGTTTGAGACGATATTGTTCCCAGGGTAGTGAAGGGGTTAATCTGTGATGAACACATAAAATACAGAATTTTATTGTAAAATTCTTTGCATAATTGAAGAATGATGTTAAAAATAAATATACGAGACGTTGATCGTAAATATTAAAAATGTATTTTAGTTAAATTAATTGAAATTAATTTGTAAATATTTCCATTAAAAATTTTGAAATAAATGTGTAATATGAAAATATTAATTAAAATATTGATTAAAACTTTTAGTTAAGATCTAATTAGGTAATTTTTCCGGAAATAAAAATTAAGTAAAAGTGAATCAAATTATTCAATACACTGCAATATTTTTTAAATTATTGTAATATGTCAACCTTGAAGGACAATTCTCTGATCATTCTTTCATATTAATATGTAGAAGGCGATACTTAAGTAGTAGCCATAGCACAACTATATTAGAATGAACAATTAAAAATCTGAAACTATCGTAGAGAACTGATTCTACAAGATATACAATTCCACTGATCGAAATTCCAATTAGCAATTACCCAATTCCGCTGATTCGAATTAGCCAATTACAATTCCACTGTGTAAAAATTCGACTAGCATATTTTAACTTAAATAAAATAATTTAATTGTTCCAAATATTTTAAGGTTTTCAGATATTCCAAAATAAGAATTTTAAGGTTTTCAATTTTAATTGTACAATTCAAATTATCACTAAATGGAATTTTACCATAGTGAAACTATACCCCAGTCCCCAGTAGAATTAACCCAATAATTTTCTGTTCTATCAAATTGCTTAAGTGGAATCGACATAGAATTAAAAGTATATCTAAATAAAAAATTTGGTATTACGAATATAAATGAATTATTTAAATTCCACAGCTTGTGAGAAGGCCTAATAAATTTATTTTATAAAGCAACATTATACATTTATTTTAAAATTTCTTTCAGTGCAATGTCAAATGTCAAATTAAACAACTGCAAATATTTATACTCGTAATTATAAGTATATAAAAAAAATATATATCGTTTTAATATCAATTTAAAAATCAAAAACATAATTTTCACTTGATTCATCTTCAAAAATTTAGAATAATTATATAATTTTAATTAATTCTGCTTATTTATGAAGTACTAAAGATCAAGAAAACTTTGACTCTAATAAATTTGATAAAGAGGGACCTGAAGCTGCTAAAAGATTAAAAATTGATCTAATCACTCTATATTAAAACTATGTCAAGTTATCAATTTTAAGTACGTATACTTAAGAACACGACTCTTAAGAGGAATAATAAATATTGATGATAAAAACAAATTGATTAAAAAAATCAGAAAGTTCACAATTATTATCAATTTAATATTTAGTTATAGTCCGAAATCATTCAAGTTAAAATGTTTCTTCACGTTAATTCTAAATTAATACAATTTTTTATACTAATTTGGTAAATTTTAATTATAATATAAAAATTCATAATATTTAATATAATAATTAAATTATTTTACAAGTTTTCTATATAAATTTTCATCGTGTAACAACAAAAATATTGAAAAGTTGAAATTTCCTGCTAATTTTACATTTGGTGCTGCAACAGCAGCTTATCAAATTGAAGGTGGATGGAATGCTGATGGTAAAGGACCAAGTTTTTGGGATACATTTACTCATAATCATCCTGAATTAATAGCAGATAAATCAAATGGTGATATTGCTGCTGATTCATATCATTTATTTGATGAAGATTTGAAAATTATCAAAAATCTAGGCGTAAATAAGACAATTATAAATTAAAAATTCTAATTAAAAAAAATTAATTTTTCAGTTAAATTTTTATCGTTTTTCAATTTCATGGGCAAGAATATTACCAACTGGTGATGTATCATCATTAAATCAAGCCGGAATTAATTATTATAATGATATAATTAATAAATTATTGGAAAATAATATACAACCAATGGTGACAATGTTTCATTATGATTTACCAGCTGAATTACAAAAAATTGGTGGTTTTACAAATCCATTATTTTTACGATATTTTGAAAAATATGCTGAAATTTTGTATCAAAATTATGGTGATCGTGTAAGTGAAATTATTTTGTATTTAAATGATAAATTTTTTAATGTTGTATACTGGAAAACCCAAAAAGAATGTTCACAAATTTATATTTTTTATGTAATCAAATTTTGGTTGTTTATATATAGAGAGTGGTTCGAAAAATATTGTTATTGATTACATCAGTTTATTGACACATTTTTGATCATAATTCATTTCCAAAAAATCTGACAAATCTTTGTTTATAAATAAAAGATCTTTCTGATTTCCTACTTTTTAACCTATACATTTCGCTTGAGTATAAGAATTCATAATATTTGTAGACGTATGATATTTCAAACCTTATTATTTGTTAGGTTGTTAAGTCAATTTATGATTTTTAATAGTTTTAATAAATTATTAAACAGAACAATATATGTAATGGTACAAAGGCTATTAGGAATTAAAGAACGAATTTTGTGTGTTACAGATTACTTCATTTTTTAATATAGTTATCCTTAAAGGTCACTATACTTAGTTCAATGTTTTTCTAACAATTCTGAACAGTTGGAAATGAATGAGCAGATTCCTTTAATATTTTTACCAACTTTTCAATAATTAACAATTTTGGGAAACTTTATATAAAGCTGTAATGTAATTAAAAGAGATTTACAAAATTTATTTTATTTTTTGTATAGGTAAAACATTGGATAACATTTAATGAAGCAATGGATTATTGTATTGATGGTTATGGAAAAGGAAGATATCCACCACAAGTACATTCAGAAGGTGTTGCTGATTATTTATGTATCGATCATACAATAAAAGCTCATGCTTTGGCATATAGATTATATCAGAAAAAATATAAAGATTTATATCATGGAAAAATTGGTATAACTTTTAGTAGTAGATTTTACTTTTCAAAAACTAATGATGTAGAACTTGTGGATCGTGGAATGCAATTTATGGTAAGGCAAAAGAAGCATTGATAATCTTATGATTTTTTTTTATATAACTAGTTAGGCTGGTTAGCACATCCCATATACAGTAAATCTGGTGGTTATCCAGAAGTAATGATTGAAGAAATTGCCAGAAATAGTTTACATGAAAATCGTGCTTGGTCACGTTTACCAGTCATAGAAGGTGAATGGAAAAATTTGATACGTGGTTCAGCTGATTTCTTAGGTCTAAATTATTATACATCACGTTATATTGAATTTGCTGATCCTGCAACTGGCAACAGTCCATCATGGGAAAGAGATTCTAGAATTAATGCTGTTATTGATCCTAAATGGAAAAGAGGTAAATCTTCATGGTTATATATTGTACCAGAAGGATTGGAAGGACTATTAAAGTATTGAATAAAAAATATATTTTAATTTTGTGAAAGTAAGTTATAGTTTTTCTTTAGGTATATAAGGGACGAGTATGATAATGTTGAAGTTATCATAACTGAAAATAGATTTTCCGATGATGGTCAATTAGATGATGATGGTAGAATCGATTACTTGAAGGTAAAATAGTTAATTTTATATTGTTAGTAACATTTTTTAATTTTATTTTATATATTTAATTTTTACAGCAACATTTACAAGCTGTTTTGAATGCTATTAATAGTGGATGCAATGTATCAGCTTATACTGCATGGAGTTTAATTGATAATTTTGAATGGCTTCTGGGATATACGTAAAATTGATAATTTTTTCATAATATAATTAGTTTAATTTCTTATAATATATTTCTAGTGAAAAATTTGGAATGTACTCTGTAAATATGTCAAGTCCAAATAGAGAAAGAACTCCAAAGAAATCAGCAGATTTTTATAAAAAAGTTATTAAAACTCATTCGTTAGAATAAAAAATTAATGAGTATAATTTAAAACATAAAATAAAAAAATTAATCTTGAATTGTAAATTTGAATTTTATAAAATATGCGAAAATAATTAATGTTATTTAAATTTTCCTTTGCACTAAACTCATTGCAGTATAAAAAACAGTCACGTATCGATCGTGGCAAAAATATGGAAATAAGAATTAAAAATTAAAATATTAGGTCTTCTTCAACTGCAAATGTACACATTGAAGCAATAAATTTATTGACTATACTCGTGCTTACTATATAAACTATAAATTCTTGCAGACATTGTTTAACGCAATGGACGACGACGTAGGTTTTCACGAGCGGAAACCATAAATTAAAATCAAGTTCGAATAAATTACATTTCTTTATTAGTACTGTAATTTGATTTGCTTATTATTAGGAGTAGTAAACATGTTACGAGTATGTATGAAGTGTTGTTTTTGAAAGACTAGTCGAGGAAAAGGAATTAGTTCAAATAAATTTTCCTTTAAATTTTCGCAGATGGAGATTCGAAAAATACAAAAATAAATCCGTGCGATGCTTGTGCTCAGCAATATTTCATAGTTGTTATCCAATTTTATTGATATTTGGCACATTCTGTCGTGCTCTTCTTGGTCCATCATTATTTAAGACGGAAGGTTCAGTGGGTCTACACTAAAATTTCCAAATATATTCTATAACGTATTTAATAATTATTATCACAGATTTCTTATATATATAATGTCAGTTACCGTGTCCATGTCAGTAGTTTTTCCTTGTTTTGTTCCTCAACAATTTTAATTGTTAGAGGAGAGGATTGCGTTGCTCTTGACTGTACGGTGTAAAGTTGGTCATGGGTAAAGGTGAGAGATAAATACCGACATTTTCAAATATTTGGCTTTGTGATTTATTTATTGATATTGCAAATACATTTTTTGTGGTTAGGTATATTTTAAAACTAATTCGGCATTTTTCATTATGTATAATTTTATTTCATAGCTTTGCCAGATGGCATCAGGACCAATGTAATTTTAGGGCTTTTGAAGGCTTTAAGTTTTCAAACAACTTAGAAATCAGAAATCTATTAAACGGTATTTAATTATTAATTCAATGACATTTATTAACCAAATTTCTCAATTTGAAACTATTGTAACTAAAAATGAGGTCGAATACAGGAAAGTGTCCATACAATACTACCACAAATAGCATCGTATACCATCGATCAATTATATATATATGTATATTTTATATAATATATTATATATATTATATACATATAAATAAATTATAATAAAAAATTGTCCGCAAAAATATAGAGAAAGAGATAGAGAATAAAGTTTACTTTCCTCTTAATGAACCCAAGAAATTAGTACCAAGATCAAGTTCAGTTTACACGATAAAATTCGAATTTTGGAAGCTGGTCCTACTACATAAATAGATAGTTTTTCAAATTCTAGTTAATATAATAACATAATATCAATTATTATTATAGCCTTTAAAATAAATAGAACCTATAGTTTTCAAAGCTCAAATAAATATATTATAACTTAAATTTTGAGTTTTGGCTCTTGGACTAATAAATGTAATAATGAGGAAGTTGCAATTAATTAATTTCTTTTTTATCATGTATATCAATCAAAGTTGAACGTTTAGAATTATATTATCAATTCTTAATAAATTCAGAAAGTTCACAATTATTATCAACTTTACACTTAGTTATAGTCCGAATTCATTCAAGTTAAAATGTTTCTTCACGTTAATTCTAAATTAATACAATTTTTTATACTAATTTGGTAAATTTTAATTATATATAAAAATTCATTAATATTTAATATAATAATAAAATTATTTTACAAGTTTTCTATATAAATTTTCATCGTGTAACAACAAAAATATTGAAAAGTTGAAATTTCCTGCAAATTTTTCATTTGGTGCTGCAACAGCAGCTTATCAAATTGAAGGTGGATGGAATGCTGACGGAAAAGGAGAAACTATTTGGGATAAATTTACACATAATCATCCTGAAATAATACTAGATAAATCAAATGGTGATATTGCTGCTGATTCATATCATTTATTTGATGAAGATTTGAAAATTATCAAAAATCTAGGCGTAAATAAGACAATTATAAATTAAAAATTCTAATTAAGAAAATTTAATTTTTCAGTTAAATTTTTATCGTTTTTCAATTTCATGGGCAAGAATATTACCAACTGGTGATGTATCATCATTAAATCAAGCCGGAATTAATTATTATAATGATATAATTAATAAATTATTGGAAAATAATATACAACCAATGGTGACAATGTTTCATTATGATTTACCAGCTGAATTACAAAAAATTGGTGGTTTTACAAATCCATTATTTTTACGATATTTTGAAAAATATGCTGAAATTTTGTATCAAAATTATGGTGATCGTGTAAGTGAAATTATTTATATTTAAATGATAAATTTTTTAATGTTGTATACTGGAAAACCCAAAAAGAATGTTCACAAAATTATATTTTTTATGTAATCAAATTTTGGTTGTTTATATATAGAAAGTGGTTCGAAAAATATTGTTACTGATTACATCAGTTTATTGACACATTTTTGATCATAATTAATTTCACAAACTTGACAAATCGTTCTATAAATAAAGATGTTTCTGAGATGACCCCCAAATTTAAGTAGTATAATTATTGCCATGGTGCGTTTTTGATCGCGCCTATTTGCATTAGGCTTTTAATTCATCATGCGAAAAAAATATTGCAAACTCGTTCTGTTGGCATCAGCTATTTCACAAACTTTCAATTCACAATCGTCTAAATTCTAAAACCATATCATAGACTTATTAAACGATTTCTGATGTTAATACTGTTTTTAAATGTCCACTGTGTGAATCGTTTCACTCTAAACTCTAAAACTCTATAGTCTATATCTATAGTAACAGTTGGAAATGAAGGAACAGATTTCTTTAATACTTTTATTATATCGTTATGAATTTCTGTTAAACTGCAGGCAGATCAATAATAATTTAAATGAAAATAAAATGAAATTTGTTTTATATTCTTATGATAGTTTTGTTTTACAACTAGATTTTTAGTGTCGCTTTCAAAAGTTCTGAAACAGCCTTCGTATTAAATATTTTTTAATTATTCTTTTAAAATTATTCATTTGAGCAGTAGCGCTACCGCCTCTCCCTTCAACCAATTTAGGTAAAACGTAGACATATAAATAATGAAAATGTATATTAAATTCTCTTACATGAGCGCCGAAATTGAAGTAAAGATAACAAACTTATTGTTAGGTTTTCGTTCCCTTCAACTGTTCATGTATTTTTCAATTGGTATCAATAAATTTTAAGTCAGCAAGCATGTAATTAAAAGAGATTTACAAAATCCATTTATTTCTGTATAGGTAAAACATTGGATAACATTTAATGAACCATGGTATTATTGTGTAATTGGTTATGGCAAAGGAATGTATCCACCACAAATACATTCTGAAGGTGTTGCTGATTATTTATGTATGGATCATACCGTAAAAGCTCATGCTTTGGCATATAGATTATATCAGAACAAATATAAAGATAAATTCAATGGAAAAATTGGTATTGCTCTTAGTAGTGTATTTTATTTTTCAAAAACTGACGATGTAGCACTTGTGGATCGTGCAATGCAATTTTTGGTAAGAAAAAAAAAAGATTAGATGATCGTCAGACATGTTTCAAAAAGTACTGTTTTATTTTAAAATAAATCTTAATTTGTTTTATTTTTTATAAACAGTTAGGCTGGTTAGCACATCCTATATATAGTAAATCTGGTGGTTATCCAGAAGTAATGATTGAAGAAATTGCCAAAAATAGTTTACATGAAAATCGTGCTTGGTCACGTTTACCAGTCATAGAAGGTGAATGGAAAAATTTGATACGTGGTTCAGCTGATTTCTTAGGTCTAAATTATTATACATCACGTTATATTGAATTTGATAATAAATCAACTGGCAACAGTGCATCATGGGAAAGAGATTCTAGAATTAAAGTTATTATTGATCCTAAATGGAAAACAGCTAAATCTAATTGGTTGTATATTGTACCAGAAGGATTGGAAGGAATTTTGAAGTATTAAATAAAAAATATATTTTAATTTTGTGAAAGTAAATTATAGTTTTTCTGTAGGTATATAAGGGACGAGTACGATAATGTTGAAGTTATCATAACTGAAAATGGATTTTCCGATGATGGTCAATTAGATGATGATGGTAGAATCGATTACTTGAAGGTAAAATAGTTAATTTTATATTGTTAGTAACATTTTTTAATTTTATTTTATATATATAATTTTTACAGCAACATTTACAAGCTGTTTTGAATGCTATTAATAGTGGATGCAATGTATCAGCTTATACTGCGTGGAGTTTAATGGATAATTTTGAATGGCTTCTGGGATATACGTAAAATTGATAATTTTTTCATAATATAATTAGTTTAATTTCTTATAATATATTTGTAGTGAAAAATTTGGAATGTACTCTGTAAATATGTCAAGTCCAAATAGAGAAAGAACTCCAAAAAAATCAGCAGATTTTTATAAAAAAGTTATTAAAACTCATTCATTGGAATAAAAAATTAATATGAGTATAATTTAAAACATAAAATAAAAAAATTAATCTTGAATTGTAAATTTGATTTTATAAATTTTTACATATAAAATATATAAAATATGCGAAAATAATTAATGTTATTTAAATTTTCCTTTGCACTAAACTCATTGCAGTATAAAAAACAGTCACGTATCGATCGGGGCAAAAATCTCGAAATAAGAGTTAAAAATTAAAATATTAAGTCTTCTTGAACTGCAAATGTACACATTGAAGCAATAAATTTATTGACTATACTCGTGCTTACTATATAAACTATAAAATCTTGCAGACATTGTTGAACGCAATGGACGACGACGTAGCTTTTCACGAGCGGAAACCATAAATTAAAATCAAGTTCGAATAAATTACATTTCTTTATTAGTACTGTAATTTGATTTGCTTATTATTAGGAGTAGTAAACATGTTACGAGTATGTATGAAGTGTTGTTTTTGAAAGACTGGTCGAGGAAAAGGAATTAGTTCAAATAAATTTTCCTTTAAATTTTCGCAGATGGAGATTCGAAAAATACAAAAATAAATCCGTGCGATGCTTGTGCTCAGCAATATTTCATAGTTGTTATCCAATTTTATTGAAATATGGCACATTGTGTCGTGCTCTTCTTGGTCCATCATTATTTAAGATGGTAGTTTCAGTGGGTCTATAATTATTATCACAGATTTCTTATATATAATGTCAGTTACCGTGTCCATGTCAGTAGTTTTTCCTTGTTTTGTTCCTCAACAATTTTAATTGTTAGAGGAGTGGATTGCGTTGCTCTTGACTGTACGGTGTAAAGTTGGTCATGGGTAAAGGTGGGAGATAAATACCGACATTTTCAAATATTTGTCTTTGTAAATTACAAATTCATTTTTATTGAAATTGCAATGCATTTTTTGAGGTTAGGTATACTATATTCAAACTAATTCGGTATTTCATTATAATATTATTTCATAGCATTGCCAGATGCCAGATTTTCAAGAGCAAAGTATTTTTTTTTGCAAGGGTTTTTGAGGGCTTTAAGTTTTCAAACAACTAAGAAATCAGAAATATATAAAACGGTATTTAATTATTAATTCAATGACATTTATAAAACAAATTTCTCAATTTGAAGACCCAATTTGAAACTATACTAACTGTGGTCGAATCCAGGAAAGTGTTCATACATCTTTTTGTTCTGAATACTACCACCAATAGCATCGTATACCATCGATCAACTATTTATAGAATATTAGCAAAAATATGCTGTTCCTAACCTATAGAGAAAGAGATAGAGAATAGAGTTTCGAAAATGTTCGTTATTCATTCAGTAATTAAAAATATTCAATTAATCAATGTTTTTATTTACTTCGGGAAATCATTCGATGGCGACATGACAATCTTCTTGGAATTTCGAAAATAGATATTCTTAATAGAAATACATGAGGATTTTGATCCTGCAAAGATTCGAGTACCGATCAAGTTAAGGTTTTTATTTTTCCAGTAGCATTGATTAGCCACTCTAGATCCGGAGAACAAGGACGGGCAGATAGATAATGCATTTATACTACTAAACAATAGTGCCTATAAATTTATGACATTTAATTCATTTGAATAGTACAAAAATGTTTCAATAATGACACGCAAATCTTTACTTATAATTTCATAGAAGAATTTGTAGATGGATGATGAAAATTGTCCATTACATGCTTTATGAAGATCATACAGAACTTAAAGAGATCGTACGATTGAGCTATTACCAACATTCCTCTTAATTAACCCAAGAAATTAGTACCACGATCAAGTTCAGTTTATACGATAAAATTCGATTACTGTCCTACATAAATAACATAATATCAATTATTATTATAGCCTTTAAAAAATAAATAGAACCTTTAGTTTTCAAAGCTCAAATAAATATATTATAACTTAAATTTTGAGTTTTGGCTCTTGGACTAATAAATGTGATAATGAGGGAGTTGCAATAAATCAATTTCTTTTTTATCATGTATTTTGTATTTCAATAAAAGTTGAACGTTCAGAATTATATTATCAATTCTTAATAAATTCAGAAAGTTCGCAATTATTATTAAAATCAGAAAGTTCACAATTATTATCAACTTTACACTTAGTTATAGTCCGAAATCATTCAAGTTAAAATGTTTCTTCACGTTAAATCGAAATTAATACAATTTTTTATACTAATTTGGTAAATTTTAATTATAATACAAAAATTTATTAATATTTAATATAATAATAAAATTATTTTACAAGTTTTCTATATAAATTTTCATCGTGTAACAACAAAAATATTGAAAAGTTGAAATTTCCTTCAAATTTTTCATTTGGTGCTGCAACAGCAGCTTATCAAATTGAAGGTGGATGGAATGCTGACGGAAAAGGAGAAACTATTTGGGATAAATTTACACATAATCATCCTGAAATAATACTAGATAAATCAAATGGTGATATTGCTGCTGATTCATATCATTTATTTGATGAAGATTTGAAAATTATCAAAAATCTAGGCGTAAATAAGACAATTATAAATTAAAAATTCTAATTAAGAAAATTTAATTTTTCAGTTAAATTTTTATCGTTTTTCAATTTCATGGGCAAGAATATTACCAACTGGTGATGTATCATCATTAAATCAAGCCGGAATTAATTATTATAATGATATAATTAATAAATTATTGGAAAATAATATACAACCAATGGTGACAATGTTTCATTATGATTTACCAGCTGAATTACAAAAAATTGGTGGTTTTACAAATCCATTATTTTTACGATATTTTGAAAAATATGCTGAAATTTTGTATCAAAATTATGGTGATCGTGTAAGTGAAATTATTTATATTTAAATGATAAATTTTTTAATGTTGTATACTGGAAAACCCAAAAAGAATGTTCACAAAATTATATTTTTTATGTAATCAAATTTTGGTTGTTTATATATAGAAAGTGGTTCGAAAAATATTGTTACTGATTACATCAGTTTATTGACACATTTTTGATCATAATTAATTTCACAAACTTGACAAATCGTTCTATAAATAAAGATGTTTCTGAGATGACCCCCAAATTTAAGTAGTATAATTATTGCCATGGTGCGTTTTTGATCGCGCCTATTTGCATTAGGCTTTTAATTCATCATGCGAAAAAAATATTGCAAACTCGTTCTGTTGGCATCAGCTATTTCACAAACTTTCAATTCACAATCGTCTAAATTCTAAAACCATATCATAGACTTATTAAACGATTTCTGATGTTAATACTGTTTTTAAATGTCCACTGTGTGAATCGTTTCACTCTAAACTCTAAAACTCTATAGTCTATATCTATAGTAACAGTTGGAAATGAAGGAACAGATTTCTTTAATACTTTTATTATATCGTTATGAATTTCTGTTAAACTGCAGGCAGATCAATAATAATTTAAATGAAAATAAAATGAAATTTGTTTTATATTCTTATGATAGTTTTGTTTTACAACTAGATTTTTAGTGTCGCTTTCAAAAGTTCTGAAACAGCCTTCGTATTAAATATTTTTTAATTATTATTCCTTTTAATATTATTTATTTGAGCAGTAGCGCTACCGCCTCTCCCTTCAACCAATTTAAGTAAAAAATAGACATATAAAAAATGAAATCTATATCAAATTCTCTTACATGTGCGCCGAAATTGAAGTAAATCTATCAAACTTATTGTTAGGTTTTCGTTCCCTTCAACTGTTCAAGTATTTTTCAATTGGTAACAATAAATTTTAAGTCAGCAAGATTGTAATTAAAAGAGATTTACAAAATCAATTTATTTCTGTATAGGTAAAACATTGGATAACATTTAATGAACCATGGTGTTACTGTGTAATTGGTTATGGCAAAGGAATATATCCACCACAAATACATTCAGAAGGTGTTGCTGATTATTTATGTATGGATCATACCGTAAAAGCTCATGCTTTGGCATATAGATTATATCAGAACAAATATAAAGATAAATTCAATGGAAAAATTGGTATTGCTCTTAGTAGTGTATTTTATTTTTCAAAAACTGACGATGTAGCACTTGTGGATCGTGCAATGCAATTTTTGGTAAGAAA
The DNA here is from genome assembly GCA_963920725.1 of Rhamphomyia laevipes. Taxonomy (NCBI): domain Eukaryota; kingdom Metazoa; phylum Arthropoda; class Insecta; order Diptera; family Empididae; genus Rhamphomyia; species Rhamphomyia laevipes. The sequence goes on from OY987256.1 coordinate 56,781,082, forward strand.
AAAAAAAGATTAGATGATCGTCAGACATGTTTCAAAAAGTACTGTTTTATTTTAAAATAAATCTTAATTTGTTTTATTTTTTATAAACAGTTAGGCTGGTTAGCACATCCTATATATAGTAAATCTGGTGGTTATCCAGAAGTAATGATTGAAGAAATTGCCAAAAATAGTTTACATGAAAATCGTGCTTGGTCACGTTTACCAGTCATAGAAGGTGAATGGAAAAATTTGATACGTGGTTCAGCTGATTTCTTAGGTCTAAATTATTATACATCACGTTATATTGAATTTGATAATAAATCAACTGGCAACAGTGCATCATGGGAAAGAGATTCTAGAATTAAAGTTATTATTGATCCTAAATGGAAAACAGCTAAATCTAATTGGTTGTATATTGTACCAGAAGGATTGGAAGGAATTTTGAAGTATTAAATAAAAAATATATTTTAATTTTGTGAAAGTAAATTATAGTTTTTCTGTAGGTATATAAGGGACGAGTACGATAATGTTGAAGTTATCATAACTGAAAATGGATTTTCCGATGATGGTCAATTAGATGATGATGGTAGAATCGATTACTTGAAGGTAAAATAGTTAATTTTATATTGTTAGTAACATTTTTTAATTTTATTTTATATATATAATTTTTACAGCAACATTTACAAGCTGTTTTGAATGCTATTAATAGTGGATGCAATGTATCAGCTTATACTGCGTGGAGTTTAATGGATAATTTTGAATGGCTTCTGGGATATACGTAAAATTGATAATTTTTTCATAATATAATTAGTTTAATTTCTTATAATATATTTGTAGTGAAAAATTTGGAATGTACTCTGTAAATATGTCAAGTCCAAATAGAGAAAGAACTCCAAAAAAATCAGCAGATTTTTATAAAAAAGTTATTAAAACTCATTCATTGGAATAAAAAATTAATGAGTATAATTTAAAACATAAAATAAAAAAATAATTCTTGAATTGTAAATTTGAATTATATAAATTTTAACATATAAAATATATAAAATATGCGAAAATAATTAATGTTTTTTAAATTTTCCTTCGCCCTAAACTCATTGTGGTATAAAAAACAGTCACGTATCGATCGTGGCAAAAATATGGAAATAAGAATTAAAAATTAAAATATTAAGTCTTCTTCAACTGCAAATGTACACATTGAAGTAATAAATTTATTAACTATACTCGTGCTTATTATATAAACTATAAAATCTTGCAGATGATATTTTTGAACGCAATGGACGACGACTTAGCCTTTCACGAGCGCAAACCGAAAAATTAAAATTTCTTTATTAGTACTTTAATTTGATATGCTTATTATTAGGAATATTAAACATGTTACGAGTATGTATGAAGTGTTGTTTTTGAAAGACTGGTCGAGGAAAAAAAAATAGTTCAAATAAATTTTCCTTTAAATTTTCGCAGATGGAGATTCGAAAAATATAAAAATAAATCCGTGCGATGCTTGTGCTCAGCTATATTTCATAGTTATTATCCAATTTTATTGAAATTTAGCATATCGTGTGGTGCTCTTCTTGGCCCATCATTATTTAAGATGACAAGTACAGTGGGTCTACGTCTACACTAAAATTTCCATAATAATTATTATCACAGATTTGTGCTTTAATTGCTTTAATCTAATTTATACCAGTAAAATTTAAAATCGATCAGTTCAGTGAATTTAGAGTGTATTTGGATGGAATTTTGTATAGAGTTAAATCCATAATATAGAATATGATCATTCTATATATGTGAATGATTATTCTGACATATCAATGTTCTTAGAATATCGGTAACATATAATTTAATTATTTAAAAACAATTTAAAGTTTATTTTTTAAATTATATCAACATATATATTTTTATTTATGATAGATAAGTTCTTAAAATTTACAAAAGAAAATATTTAAATTTATTATTATTTATTATATTTTTATACGTGTAAAGCTTTTATATTTTCTTTTTAAAAAAACACACATTTTCTTATAAGAAAATTTCGATTTTATTATATAACCGTATATAAATTTTCTAATGTAAAATTTAAATTTTATGTTTTTTATTTTTACTTAATTTTAAGCATCGTATATTTTGAAAAAGGCTATTGCCATGTAAAATAAAATTAGAAATTTTACAAAATTTAACATAATAAATTTTTATTTAAATAGAAATATGAAATAACTCATAAATTTTTATTTAAATTGTAATATAATTCTTAAAATCTGTTTATACTTTTAATAAAAAAATTTTATTTATTAGAATTGAATTAATGATATGTTATTATATTTTTTTTTTTTCGAAATTATTAATTCATATAATATAATTTCAAAATTATGTAAAATTTCAAATTTTAATTTTAACATGACTTTAATAATAGACAGAAAAGAGCAACGAAATTTTAAAATTTTCTTTTAAAAATTGACACTTTAATTATTATTAATTTAAATATCTAGTTTTAAAAAAAGTTTTTTTTTTTTGTTTTTCAAGCTATCTAGAATATTTGAATTACATTATACAATAAATATTTTTGCGTAAGCATATTTAATTAATTTTTTTTTACCATAAATAATATATTTATTTTAAAAAGTTTTATATATATATATTTCATTTAATTTTTAACTTAATATTTAAATCGTATATTTAATGGAGTAAAAAATATTTTAATTTATTTTTTATTTTTTTGAGCAGAAAGTTAATAATTTTTTTAACTTTTCATGCTTAACAAGTATTGAAATATATATATAAAAAAAAATTCTTATCACATAATTAAAAAATATAAAATTTACAAAAAAAAAAAAAAAAATACTTAACATAATAATTATTAAAATCTCAGTACTTATAAATTATTTTCTATTAATTTAAAATATTATTTTTTCCAAAAAAAATATTTTCTATAAACTATAAATGCATTCCAGTTTTTCTTTCTTCAGTTTTAAATATTTAATATAAAATGAGGTACGAATGAATATTTGATGAATTATTTAAATGAGATTATTTTATTGAGAAACTTGTGTAGATGTAGATAAGAGGGAAGATAATTTCGGAAGTATATTTTTTATATTTTATTGAATTAAATACAATATGTTTTTAAAATAATACGGCACTGTCATCAGATCAAGAATATAGGAATTCAGAATAGCAATATCAGTCAACTAATACTATTTACAAAATATGGCAGACGTTTTATTTTGTTTTGTTTTGAGCTTATTGTAAATAGTATATTTTAATACTAGAAATTCCGTATATTATTATTCGAAATTATTGAAATATAAAATCTAATTTTTATTTAATTATCCCATATATATTTGTTTATAAAAATCTAACTATTGAGCAATACCACTGTTACTACAATTATTTGGATCTATATATGATATAATACTGCCTTGACTACTATCATCTTCAATTTCACCACCACCACTTGTCAATGTACTATTATTTCCACCATCTAAACTATTATCTATAATTAAATTTTTAGCTTCTTGATTTAAACTACGTCCACATTCACCATAAGTTGTACCAGTTAATATAGAATTTGATTCACCAATACAATCATCTAAATTATCTTTATTAGCCTCAAAAATACCACCGCCACCATCACCATTTGAACGTCTTGTTATTCTTTGATATAATTCATCTAAAGATGTTTGGCTACCAATTAACATATTATCTTGTTCCTGATCGTGTGGCAAAAGTAAACAATCATTTGAACAATTATTAAAATCATCAAAAACATCATCATTATCATCAACAACATCACCACCACCAACATTATGATTATGATCATTATCATCTGGTTCAATATCACTAATTTCTGATGATTGATATGGATAAAAACAATCCTCATCACCAGTTAATGTTAAATTTAAATCATTATCTGGTTGTGGTGCATATAAACCATGACTACGTATACTTAATTCAGAATTTTGATAATTTAAATCACTTTCACATGTCGGACTTGATGATGTACAAAATTGTCTACGTAATGATTGTGAAAATAAATGTAATGAATCTGAATTATTACTATTTGTATTTGTACAATAACTATTACTATTATTACCACCACCGCTACCACAATTTTCTAAATTTGAATTTAATCGACCAATTGATGAATTTGATGATGAATTTAATTGTAAATCATCATCTGCAAGTGGTATTATTGAATCTTCAGCTAAAACAATTGGTTTACGACGATCAGCTGGTGATGGTAAATCATCAATTTCACATAAACTTGGTGAAAATAATATCGGACTATTATTATCTAATAAACGTTGTTGTTGATTTTGTATTGAATCATTATTACCATCAACAAATAAATCAAATGGTTTTTTTACAGATTGTTCAATAATTGTTGATAATAATTCAGCATCATCTAATTGTGATAAATTTGTACATGATATTGAACGGATATGTGTTTCATGTATATAATCATAATTATTAAAATCATCTGATGTTAATGTATTTTCATCAATAATACAATCTAATTGTATTAATGATTTTGATTTTTTTTGTTGTTTATTAATTATACGTATTGCTTGATCCTGATTATCATCATGATAAATTTCATTACATATTTTTAATGATTCTGATACATATGTTTCATTTTTAGCTAAATCTAATGGATTTTTATGATTATTATTACTTTTTATTGTACTACAAATACTACTATTTTGATCATTTTGTTCGTCATTATCAATTGTGGGTAAACCAAGTGTATTCATAGATATAATTGGACTATTTATTTGTAAATTATCATTATTATTTATATGTTTTGTAATTTCATTAGATTCTATTTTTTTATTATTAATATCTAATAATTTTTGATTTTCATCTGAACAATCATTAAATACTAACGAATTATCTAATATTATATTACGTACATTACTATTAACGTATAATGGTGTACTAGTACGATCTGTACCACAACCACTTTGACTATTTAAATCATTATGTTCATCATTATCATCATCTTCATCGGTTTGATCATTTTCATCTTGTTCTAATAAATCATTAATATTTTGTGATTTACGAAATTTATCATCAGCACGCATTGTTACAATTTCATGTTGTGGTTGATTTGTTTCTGGTACATTTGTATAAATATTAGCAATCATTTCGGTATTATTTATTTTATTTGTATTATTTTTTTGTATTGATTGCTGTTGCTGATACTGATGTTGATTTTGTTGTGATGCTGCCTGTTGTGCTGATAAAACACGTAAACTTTCAGCACCTAAAGCTAAACAACGTTCAGCATCTAAAATCATATCACTTTCATTACAACTATCTGATAAAATATTTGGATTATGATGATGGTAATGATGAAATTGTGATCTGGAATCTTTTGAATAATGTGCATTACCACTAGCTATACCACCAATATTACCACCGCTAGCATCATTACCAGTTCTTACATGTATATTTGTATTATTTACTTTACTGCCTGAACTAAAAATTGACATGGCTTGATGATTACGGCCTTTTTGATATGATGCAGCTGGTGTAAAACCAATATTTGATGATACATCACTTGTACCACCACCATTTTCACCAAAATCACTGGCACCACCTAAACCGCCACGATCCATTTGTCGTTGTAATTCAAAATTATTACGTTTAGCTAAACGTTTTTGTTTTTTGAAAAACTTTCGGGCAACATTTATTTGATTTGGATTATAAAAAATATCAGAATTTGGTAATTCTTGTTGTTGTTGTTGTGACATTATTACAGAATTATGTACACCTACACCACTGCCACGTAATAATGAATTAGTTCCAATTGCTGATGCACCAACACCAACTGCATTACCAGTTAAATTTAATAAAATTTTATTTGGACTATCATTACGATCATTTTTTAAATGATTTTTTTGTCCCGAATTTGAACGATTTTTTGAACATTGACTATTTGAACGTGAACCAGAATTTATTGTACCATTACCACCAACAATAGCAGCATGATGGTAAGTAACTGTTGTATTTAATTCTTTTGTATCACTTATACTACGATTACGTCGTCGACGACTACGTTGATTACTACTACAACAACAGCAGCAACCATTTTCACGTATACGCCGGCAAAAATTGCGACAACTCCACATTGACCATTGTGCACGTACATCACTTCTTGATATACTATAAAAAAATAATATAAATATACTTAAAAATATTGCCAATATCGCAAATAAAAAACTAAATAATTCTTCTTCATATAAAATGCCTCGATTTTCAAATGGTTGTACCACACTTGAAGCTGCTGTTAACCAACATAATAAATACAAAAATAAAAATATAAAGTGTGCTCTCAATTGTGCACTATTTGTATGTTCTTGGTCATTTTGCATACTGCTTGTTGTTGGTGAACTCATAGTCAAACTACGATAACGTTGTTCATTTTGATGATGATTTAAATTATTACTCAGTCCATTATGATTATTACTATTATTATTATTAATAATAATATTATTATTAATTGCATTTGTATTATTGATATTTGATTCAAGTAATTCTAAATCAACATTTTCTGTTGCTTGTGTATTTTCTGAAAAATGTTGATTTGTATGTAATTGCTGTTGTTCGGCAACAATTCGTATATGACATCGTACACATATAAATAAAATTAAAATAAAAATTAATAATATTGTAGATGGTACAAAAATTGCACTTAATGCTGGACCATTACCTAAAAAACAATATGAATATGATGAATATTCACGCATATTAACAGCACCCGATATTCCGCAAATTATTAAACCGATACCCCAACCAACTAAATAAATTCCTAATATTGGTTTACGACCAACATTTTCTTTTGGAAAATCATCAATTGGTATCCGGTTACGTTTTGATAAACGTTTATACATATTACTTAAACTAACACAAACCCACAATATTACACATAAACTAAAATAATGTATTGCAATACCAAAACATTGGCACATTCGATAATCTTCAGTTTGAAAAATACCAATCGTAAAGACAAACGCTAAACTAGATATCGCTAGCCAAGTATTAATTAATGAATGACGATGTCGACGAGCCATTTGTATTTGACTACCACAAGCTATATACGTCACAATATTCACCCATGATGATATAAATATTACAAGTCCACCAATATAAAATCCAACTGGTGATGGTCGAAATTTTGCTCCTGCATTTTCATCTAAAAAATCATTTAAATATTTACGATTTTGTAATAATCCGTAATATCCTAAACGCTGACATGTAAATACTAAAAGACCATGAAAAAAATATGATATTTGACAACCTTGTCGAGTCCATGAATTTGTTTCGGGATCCCACCATACTGGAATTGGTGAACTAATTTCATTATGATATGGCATTACACGTAACATTATTGATATTGGTTCAGTAAAATTTAAATCTAATGATTCTTTGCCAGCACCACCAACAACGGATAATTGATCTGATAAAATTTTTATACCAATAATAGCTGATGTTATTTGAAAATTTGTTTGATTTTTATGATATGGTAAAAAATTGCTATTTTCATAAACGACTACCATAAGTTTTTGTGAAATTGGAAATTCTGGTGATTGTGTCTGTGTTTGTAGTAATAAATTATTTGGTATTTGTACAGAAGCATCAACATGTTGACGAAATATATCAATTGATCGTGTTGGACCTGTATTACATTGAAATATACGATAATTATCATTAATTTCATTTTGATTTTCATCGATTCCATTTACATTTAATGAATTATATAACCATGTACAAGTCATACCAATAAATGAATCTGATGTTATTTGAAAATATTCTACAGCTAAATGTGGTTTATGTGTCATTGCTAATGGTGTATATTGACCAGCATATTCTACAGCTGTTATTAATTTCATACCAGAATTATCAATAGCTTGAGCTTGCTGTGCTAATAAATTTGGTATTTTTAATATTTGAGAAACAATATCTAATAACATATTTCCTAAGTCTTTTTCTTGATTAACAAAATTTAAATAATTACTTAATGTTTTTGTTATAAATACTAAATCAATTGGATCACGTATTTTCCGTAAATTTAAATAAGATTGTGTAAAATTACGTAAACGTTTGGCACTTTCCAAAACACTACCTTTTGCTATTGACAAATTTACTTTAGAAAATTGTTCAAAAACTCGTGTTGTTTCACTTATAAATGGACATAATTCAGTATTTAAATCAATCCATTCACCTGTTTCACTACAATTTAATGTAGCATATTCAGTAATTGGCATTACTTCACCGGCACATGGTAAACGTACTTGTTTACCACGAATTGTACGTGGCCAAAAATATTTACCTTTATTATTATGTACTTCATATGTTGGACAATATTTTGTTTTATTTGATATAACAATTACGGAAATTGAACGTGATAAATTTGCTTGTTGGGAACTTAAACGGCAATCCCACATACCAGTATGATTACGTGTTACAAATGGTATTCGTAATATTGAATCTAGAAGTCCAGAATCAGCTAAATGTTTTGCATCAATTTGTATTGATGGAAATATTAATTCAGGATCACGATAAATAATATCTTCTGGTGAATTTGGATCAATTATACGATCTGACCAACCCCAAAAGACATGAGCTTTTTCTGGTAAATCCTCATCATCTTTAGCAGGTCCAACTGCAACTCTAGGTGCACGACAACGTAATATTAATTCGTCACCCTCGAATACAAGCTAAACAAAATAATTGCAAATTTATTAAGTTTTTATAAATTTTTTAAATAAATTTTTACCTGATCAGTTTCTGGTTTCAATTCTAATAAAGGTTGAGACGGTGATTCACAATGTAAATCTGAACCAACTTTAAGTTTTTTTAATAGAAAACCTTTAAATGGTATTGGTGTTTCACACTTTGGTGGTGGTTGTAATTTAATTTGCATTAAATTTGACCAACCTGCTAACCAAAGTAAATCGCAGTCACAAGCTAATGGATTTCCAGATATATCCCTATAAAATTTATAAAAATTAATGATAATTTATAAAATAACAAGAAAAATATTTATATAATTACAGTATTTTCAAATTTTTCAATTTTTCAAATGATCCTTGTAAAATATGAACAATAACGTTTGTTGATAATTTCAGTCTTTCTAATGTTAGTATTTCACCAAACATTGTATCATCAATTTGTTTGAATGAATTCAGTGATAAATCTAACCGTTTCAAATTCGTATAATTTGAAAAATCAGTATTGGTCACATAGGAAATTTGATTTTTACTTAAATCTCTATAAAAAAAAAATATATTAATACAAATTATATTATATTACAAATTAAATTTAGTTATTACATTTGCACAATATTTTCAATATCTTCACCAAAATCCAATTCTTTTAATGATGCTATTTTATTATTTGATGCACCGCCACATTTTACTTTTATTCCATTATTATTTTCACTTAATTTCTTGCAATTACATTTTTCTGGGCAAATACAATTGATAAGCGAAAAATTAACAACTATCAATAAAATTATACAAAGTACATTTTTATAAAATAATGTTGACATATTTATTCTTGTTATTTTAATTTGTTTATTTTAGTTCATTCAGAAGTGGAAAGATATATACGAAATGTAATAGGAAATATCCAAATTTGAATTATATTTCATCTCTAAAAATAAACAAAACATAGATTAATTATAGTTAGTATACAAATTGGAAAAAAAAGAAATGGTAGATTTGACAATCTGCACAATCAAAATTCAAAGATAATAATCTTAATCATAAAATTTCATTAATTAATATTTTCTTACCATTTTTATATTTTTGATGTGCAATTTAGTTATGTGATGTATTATTAATATTAAAAGTTAATTTATTAAATTAGTTTCAGTCAACAATAAGTAGAAAAATGTTAATAACTAATTTGATTTGACGTTCATTTAGTACAGTAAAGTCTTCCGCCTTAAACATAAATAGAATAAAAAATGCATAAAAAAGAACTTAAGGGTGCGTTCGGAAAAATAAAAGTATAAACATAATGGCGAGTTTAGAATGAATAACGTTAAGCAAGTTATCGTTCTTTTGCACAAACCAACAATTTTTTTAAATTTAATATTTTAAAAATCAGTGATTATCACAAATATTGTATCGTTAAAAGATTAAAAATATAATAATCAATAATTGCGTTTGTAAAACTTTATATATTTAATTGCTGATTAAATCTAAATCGTTAATTCAGTAAGTAATCTATTATTTAACTCAATAATCCAGAAACTGGAGTATTGAAATTTACTTTTAACGCTAGTGAAAATAAAATATTTTAAAAATTACAAAAGTAGAAAAGAGTGGAAATCAACTAGCTTACTGGCTATATGACTGATAGAAGAAAATGATAGGTAGAAAAATGGAAGAAACTTCCGTTCTTCTCAACATCTCTTTCTAATATAAATTTCATCTTTTCCTACAAAGTTGAAATTACTACAGATATTCAAATCCGCTAACTAAATAAATTACACCACTTGAACCATAAACCTGCATACTAAATTTAGAAACGCGTAATAAGGTAAAATTTTAGTTATTTTACAGTTAAATCCTAAACCAACCGTAAATGGCCATACTGAAAAGAAGAAAATATTTTTTTTTAAATAAATGTAAATTATAAACAAGTTACTGTGTAATAATTAAAATATATTTATATCTTATTGAACAAAAGTTGATTATAAATAATAAAATAATAAATAAAGTTAATTATATAAAATCAATAATCTATTTTTCGAATTGTCCTCTGTCACAAAATAGAATAAAATGATTGATATATTTATAGTATTTGATAATTATTCTAAATTTTATTTAAGATATTCGATTTAATTTCAATAAATTGTACGAAAGCTGAAATTTAATTATATGGTTAGTATTATATAAATCAATTTATTATACTATATACCTTTTACTACAACTACTTATCGAATAATTTTTTAATACTTTCAATCAAGCAATAAGCTCTAATCATCAGTTACGGCTTAATTACTATACTGAAATTAATTACATTCATTGGTTACACATGAAACTACATGATTTGCAAAATTTAATATATTTATAATTATTTGTAATATATTTTTGTAAGAATGACGATATTAAATTTGCCTTTCCTGCAAAATTATTCCATAAATAATATCACTTGGATTGCGCCTAATGCTATAGTTACTCTCGCCGTTCGTGCCGTCCGAGCCGTCCGTGCCGCGCGGCAAAAAAGTTGAAATGTTAGAAACTATATGGATGTAGGCAAACTCGCCGCAGTCATGCTGCTGGTGCCGCACTGCCGCAACAAAGTTGGCTCAATTTTAACTTTTTGCCGTGATGCCGGATTGAAATGTCACTTTGACTTAAAAAATAGACACTAAAATTAAATCGATTTCTTCTAATTGCGGCATTTTTAATAATTAATAAATTAATGTAAAAATACAACTGATGCCGCTTTGAGTGGGCCTACCATTAGCGGCACCAACGGCATTTGAAATTTCAAAGCGGCGCGGCAAGTGCGGCAAAGCGGCGAGAGTAACTGATGGGTAAACTTCAATTATATATAATATTTAACTTAACCATATTAGGTTCTACACAAATGGAGATTATTGTAAAGTTCTAATATAATTTATAATAATTTCTAGTTGTGTCTACATAATATAGACATAATTTAAACATGTAAAATATATATAGGTAAATCGCTATTTAATTTTATGCCACGGTTTTGAAGGTATTTACGAATTAGAGTTTTTAAAAATACTAAAATTAAAATTATTATTTTTACGTCTTTAATTTACAAAATTTTACCGCCTATTAATATGAATAAAAAATAAATAAATATATTATTAGGAAAATTTTATCTTATCAGGCTATCGCGTAGAATAATCTCGTACAATAGTGTTGGGTAGAATTTCTTGAAGATAATAAAATGTTTATTATTAAATTGCTATATTTTACAGCAATTTTTTAAATATAACTATACATAAAAATTTACATAAGAATTATATTGTATATCAGATTAGATATTTCAATATTTTATAATATATTATTTTTATAACATTATTAATTTACTAATATTTCGAATTGCTTGCGTTGAATTGCTTCGTGATGAATGGGTACCCCAACAAATTTACTTGGAATTAAATCCGTCTTGAAATATATTCATATCTATCATAACTCCATAATGCAGGGTTTACGAATTGGCCTCAAGAAAGAAAATCATATTTTTCATAGTTGCTGTTTGCGGTAGAGAGAAATATCATCCAATAAATTAACCCCGATTTTTTGGACGTCTACTGTCCGCATATGAATTATACGAGTACACGTCATAGATGATATTATATATTTAGTGAATAAAACAAGTGATGTAAAAATAAAGTAACAATTTTTGTGAATACATACGAGTAATATTTTCTGTTGTGGATATAGGATTATAGTAATATTATTTATTTCTGCCGTTATTGATTTTTCGAAATTACAATCAGGAAGCGAAATCTTATATATAAAATTAATTATGTTTATATAGAAGGTATACGACTCGAAATATACCGGCTAATCGTCAATATAGTTGTTGTTGAAATAATTTTATTATATTAACTATTAACAATAACTTTTTCTATGAAAGTTAATAACCATCATCAAAACGACTTCTCTAACATAGTATTTTCAATTTTTCCAGAATTATTTATACCTATAGTGAAAAAGATCATTAATTGGTACTCCGGGATAGTAACAAAATTGTGTCGTTTTGTAAATAATATTTCTTCCTACAGATGGCGCTACTTAATTTTGAAAAAGCACTATTTATATTTTATAACAGTAATATTTAGAGGGAAAAAAAGTCCTTCAGTTTTAATTTTAAGTTTTGTTCTTGGTTTACTTTTGACTATATATTTTGATTTTAATCAGTTTTTTATTAATTTTATCATGGATATGGAGAAGGTAAATGAAGTAAGTATATAAGTATACATTAAATTTGCGATTAGTGGTGATAGACACTTCACAAACACCCAATATTTTATATTTCTTCGAATTTTGCAGAAACAGGAACATGAATTTAAAGCGGGACTAACAGATTTAAAGTTAAATACTCATCCAAATATGCCAAGTCTTATACAGGTTGATGTAAATATTATATTTAAAGTGCACGAAATATTAATGAAAATGAAAAAGGAAAATAATTTAATAGATAAAAGTTCTCTAAATGTAGATGCTGCAGAATTTTTTTCATCAATTGATAATGAGTATAGTTAATTTACAACATTCAAATATAATTTTAATAATTTACATAATTTTTTTTAACAGTTTAATCAATTGCATTCAACAATTAAATCAAATCGAAATATTTTCGAAAAGTATTTATGATAATCTGGTAATTTTTGAACATAACAAATTAGTAAATCCAAAGGAAAATAATATTCTTGAAATTACAACTTTACAAAAACGCCGTAATATTATAATTACCTAATTATATTTTATACATATAATAATATATATTCTTAAAACTTAGTTCAAAGAATGGTTCACAAAAATAAAATCTTAAAAGACCAAAATTCTGTATTGAATAAATACACAGCTAAATCAAAAAACTTAATTGATATGATCAATTTCTTGAAAAATTTAATAATGGAAAAAAATTTAAAAATATCAGAATTGGAGAAAGTAAGCACATAAAATTAGATATTAAAATAAAATGTTGATAATTTTTGGTTTTTAATTTTTAGGAAATAGTGATTTTGAAACGTGATACTGAGAAATTTAATATTCGTTGGGAAAAGGAAAAGCATATTTTAATGTTAGAAATTTCAAGTGAGAATATTTTATTAATTTGACTATATTTTATAAACTATTTACAATTTTTACTATATCTTATCATTCTCGTATCTCCTTAATTATTATGGTTGGTTGGTTGGTTGGTAATAATGTACTTATATTGGAATATATTTCAATATAATGTATAATATTTTTATTTCATCGTAAATTATTAATTTGATTTCGTTGTAAATTAATTAACTATATAATGCAAAAGTATATTTTAGTTTAGTTAGAATAGAAAGGTGTTGCCACCGCTGATGCGAAGAGACACACATTGGCCAATATTTGGTTCAAATGAACCTTTATTTAAAATACAAGTGCTCATACTAAATCCAGATAGTTCCCTTCACGGTTCGGAAGATATCCATTATGTGAATTCTGGCCATTTCCTTAAAATTTTCGAATTTATAATTCTCTGTCTAGATGATTTCAGCAGTCACATAGAATATGTTTTATATATTTAACTACAATGTATTTACATCATTTACAAATGTACCCCATCGTTAAACCCAGTTTCTATATTACAAGTTAATAGAATAAATAATTTTGGCTTTATATATTCAGTAATCGTCGCATTTTGTAACACAATAATATATATATAATCAATATTTTTAATCGTAAAGAATAATATTTATAAAGTTTAATTGAACAAATTCGTTTATGATAAAAAATACGTAGCTCTAAGCTCTAAGTAAAAAAATATAACAATAACAATTTTTTATAAATTTTCTGCTGACCTCCTCAACAAAAACAATATCAATATTAGAAAATTCTCTATCAAATTGATTATTAAACAAGACTAAGCATATTTCGATGTATTATTAGCAAAATATTGTACACAACTATATTTGGGAAAAAAATAAAATAATAATAGTGTATATTATCAAAATAAAAATTGCAAAAATAATTTTTAGATTTTCAAGAGGACAAAAAGAATTATATCAAAGAAGCGAAAGAAATTCACAATATGCTTCGTTCTGAAAATGTTCGATTAGTTATGGAATTTGAACATGAATCAAATGAATGCAAACAGGTTGAAAATTATGATTTATTAATTTATATAAATTAAAATATAAAATATCCTTTTTAAAGCTTTCATATCAACTAAAGGAAGTTGGTGATAAAATTGAATTTTTCAATAAAGAAATGATACGCGTTAATGTAGAAAATTTAAATTTACATAAACAAATTGAAAATAATTTAAAAAAACCAGAACGTATTTGTTGGCTGAAACATCATGATGCTATGAAATCACAATTTAAAAATTATAATCAACGTGATACATATAAAAAAGTTATAAAGAAAAACTAATAAACTATGTATTCTATTTTCATTACTACATTTATTTTCATAATCATGTTTTTTTTTTAATATTTTCACTACTACAGTAACTAATTTTAAATTAATTACATATAAAATTAAATAATTTATGTTTTGTTTTTGTATGAATAATATCAGAATATCTTTGTATATTTAAGTTAAATGTTTTGTTTATTATTTTGTATCTCAATAAACGAAAGTGAATTCTAACCAAAATATAATGTAATTTATTTTTAAAGGTCATTATTGAATTTTGTCTTGAACGGTTCTATTTACCAAGCGCGATAATTCATTTCTGAATGTGTATGTACATATATTACTTATTTCTGTGCATCATATCATTAACGGTTCGGTATTTCTGCCGATCCTATAATGTAATAATTTATAATTCTTTTCATGAAAATGACTGTCATCATTAAATAAAATATGTTAAGAGGTCTCATATCAATATTTGGACATTTTGGAGTTTATATCAGCTTCGATTATTTTTGATACCAACTAACTAACTAACATTGGAACAGGATATTTATGATTGACTATCCCTAGATCCAACTACATGACGCTTTCAATTCAAAAGCTTTAACGATTAAGTGTAGCTTTTACTTTTACTGAACGGCCTCATTTTCTTAATTTCAATTGCCACCTATGAGAAAATTATTGAAATAAAATCGAATTTTTTTATCCGTAAATATGACAACTAATAATGTCAAAATTGCATCATTTTCTCGTGTTTGATTTGATTAAACATTAAACTACATAAATTTTTTTAAGGTTTTTTTTATATTATAATTATAAAATTAAAATGAACAACATTCGACAAATATTAAGTATTCGTACTTTAGTAGCATTACGTCAAAATCTTAGTACAACGAATACAATTATTCCAATTTTTCAAGTGAAACCAAACTTTAATTATGCTTATCAGTTTTTAAAACCGTCTGCTATTTGTGATTTCCCAGAATTTCGTCAATTTTCAACAAGCAACACTGTAACAAAATCTGATGAAGATGAAAAGGATACAAGAATTACAGCAACAACAACAATAGCCTCAACAGTATTACCTCTTAGTGAAATTGAAACTAAATTACAATTAATTTATACATGTAAAGTATGTAAAACAAGAAATCTTAAATCAATTTCAAAACAAGCATACAAAAAAGGTGTTGTTATTGTCAAATGTGATGGATGTAATAATAATCATTTAATAGCTGATAATTTAGGATGGTTTTCTGATATGAATGGTAAAAAAAATATAGAAGATATTTTAGCTGAAAAAGGTGAAACTGTGATTAAAGTAACATCCTCTGAAAATGGAGAATTTTTAATTAAGGATAATTAATTTGTTATCAATTTGTTTATAAAAGTTTTAACTTTATTTATATTATAATAAACACATTTTTTTTTATATATATAAGTACATGGATAATTATAATACAAAAAAATAATATTTTTCAAATAAAATTCTATTAAAAAAAATTATAATTTGTGACACAATTCCTTTATTTTTTAATTTTGTGAATTCATTTCTTATTTTTGTTTTTGTGCTTCAGTAAATTATGTTTATTTAAATTACAATAGTTTATAAATTTTATTTAAGGCACAACTTTTAGACTAGAGATTTGTAAAATTAAAAAAAAAAAAACAAATTGTTACAATTAAAGTTCTAAATTTTTGTATGTTATGAAAATAATATAATTTTTTTAAAATATCTCATAAAATTGCAATATTTTTTCTTTTGTTTTTATAAAATTAATCATATTAATTTAATTTATTAATTAGGGAATGTTGCAATATAGTCTATAAAATTCTCAAAATTATTAACTCAATTCTTTTATTTCGTTTTTTAAATTTATTATATAAATTTAGAGTTATATTTTCTTTAATACTGCAAAGCAAAAAAGTATGTGATGTATTTATTATAACAATTAAACATCAAAAGTGCTGCCGGTTATAAGATTCCAAACTTTTTACGGAAACCTTCCCATAAATACTAAAACTGTAAGCCAATGTCAAGATGTTTAAAAAAGGGTTTGGAATACTGCCAATGTATAATTTATTCTATGGTATATTATTAACTATTTCCTATAGTAAAAACAACCCTTTCTTTTTATGATTTTAATTTTGATAGCATTTCTAAGTTTTATAGTATTTTCATATCAAATTATTCTTACTTAAATCTTTCTCGATAGCATTTCCATATCAATTTGGTCTTTTTTAAAGTATTTTTAATCGACATTTTATAATTACAACGTATACAATATGAAATTGGTACAACGTTAAATTACAACGTTATTGAATTAACTTAAATTAAATTACAACGTTATTGTTTCTAAATTACAACGTTATTGAATTAACTTAAATTAATGCTAAGTAAACTGTGCTTATACATTTATTTAATAAAATATCAATTTGACTTACAAAAAGACCAAAATTTAATTTGAAAAGTTTACATACTTTAATCATATGAGATAAAATTATTTATAAAATGTATTCATTAAAACTGTATCGTAATAGTAAATATTAAAACTAATTTTTTTAATTAAATATTTTCTTAAATATTCTCAATAGAAATAATTAAATACAAAAATTTAATATTTTAACTTATTTTTCTGAAGCATTTAGATTAAATACCAAAATATACGATAATAATTTACATAAATTAAAGTTAATAAATTTTTATTACCATTTTTATCTTTCACATTAAATTACTACATGACGACAAAATTCCTTTGTTTTTTTTCTTCTAATTTCCAATTAACAATAATTTTCTACAACAACAAAAAAAAAATCGATTTTCTTTCTTTGGTGTAAAATAAAAAAAAAAACATTAATAATTTCACAAAAACGAAAAAAAAAAATATCATTTATAAAACGTAAAATTGGTATACATAATAAAATATTATAATGTTAAAATAGTTTTAAACCCTTTTTGGTTTACTAACAATAGCATAACTCATACCATTATAATTTTTATGTGACAAATCATCTGTAATCATAGTAGTTGTAATATTTTTTTGTGCATTTGATGGTACCTGAGGTCCAGGAATACTTGGTTTTCTTAATACACCATAACCTAAATAACTATCATCTGCTAAACGACATGGTTGTATATCGGGATTAGCAATTAATTCATAATCATTACAACCACTTGAATTATTATTATTATTATTATTACTATTATTATTATCCTTTTTCTTATGATTACCTTGTGTTACAGTAACAATTGTTTTATAACCACTCGATGATGATGAACTTTTATGATTTGGTGATAAAAAATCTAATCGATCATAATTACTATCTGGATCTTCATTATGTGTATCATTATAAATTTCTAAACGATTTGTATTTAATGTTGTTATTGTTGATGTTGTTGATGTTGTTGTTATTGTTGAATGATGACTATTTAATATTTTCAATTTTTGACTACCATTTTCACGTTGTGATTGTGTCCGTTGCCATACAAAATCAATTAAATCATCATCAGCTGGTGTTGTTGTTACATGTTCTGTATGTTTTATTTCACCCATACCTAATGTTTTCCATGCATCAGTTATATTTTCAATACATTCATAATCACGTTCATTACCTGTTAATTTTTTTAATAATGTTGTTGAATTATCATTACGCAATGGTAAATCTGGTGGTTTATCATTATTATTAGTTATATTCGTACTATTTTTCGGATTGGTGAATATTTGTTGAAGTGGTGAATTTGTACGATTTAATTCTGGTGATGGTGATTTAAGCATTACAGTTGATTGATTTTTATTTGAATCATTTGTTATTGAAACTGGTTCATAACTACCTTGATGTTTTCTAAATTTCATATCACAATTTTGTTGTTGCTGGTGTTGGTGTTTTTCAGTCGTTGGTGTTGTTGATAAAATAGTTGAATTAGTTGTTATTGTATTGCCACAACTAATTAATTGGCCAGTTGGTGATGTTGGTGTTGAAGTTGTTGCTGATGGTGTTTGTGGTGAAGTTGGTGTTGTTATTGTTGTTGATTGATTATGTAGTGTTGATTGTGTTGTTGAAATTGGTAATTTTCTTGGTGGTTTATTTGGAATGTGTTTAATTAATGGTACAAAGCTTGTTGTTGAACTAGCATTTGAATTAACTGAAACATTATTTAATGAATCATTTGATGATAAAAAACCACGTATTGATGCACAACTTTGTGTCAACGATTGATCAAAATCATTACCACTTTGATGATGATGATTTGGTGATGGTGGTAATGGACTTCTAGAACCAGCTTCCATTGATAATGCTGCAGTTAATTGATTTTCACCACAATCTAAACTATTTAAACTTTCACCACTAATTAGTTTTTTCATTGATTTCATTTTTGATGCCATACAACGAAATACTTCTTGTGGATTTGTATGATCTAATGTAAATACACCTTCGCCGGTATTACATTTTCGACCAGCTTCAAACGTAAATTTACCATCACGATAACCATATTTCCTAATAAAACGATATGGCCATTTTGCTATAATTATATTTAAATCTTCTGATGATTTTAATTGTAATTCAGTTGCTGTCAAATGAAGCATATACGATTTTTGTTCAAATTGACAACGTATTGATGTTTCTGATGGTATTAACTGAACAATAAATAAACCATCACCAAACGAACTACAATATAAATCATTATCTTCTTCAATTATTGCATTCCGACCACTACCATTATTATTATTACCACCACCTTTATCACGAAACGCAACAGTTTGTAATGCTGTTACCCATTCTTTATGATCATCTTCGGTTAATGTATTTAGGGTTAAAGTACCAGTCATTTTAACAATTTGTATTTGATTTGTTGGTGCTGATTCTTGGGTAATTTTAACACAATTTTCAAGTGTAATGATTTTTGGATTTTTATCATCTTTTGATTCACAGATTTCAAGTCGTTCAATACCATGTCTACTAGCTTTAAATAGCAGACAGTAACGTTGTGTTGATTTCTAAAAAGAAAAAATAAGAAAAATGCAATTTAAATTCGTTTAATCGTTAAATATTTGAGTTAATTTAAAAAATACTTAATAAAAGAAATTCTAAGAAATTTTATGCTTACTTAATCATTATTATAAATTCTAAAAATAAATTATGAATAAAAGTTTACCTTTTTATTTTAATAAAATATTATTTATTATCATTTTATTAAGTTATGTTTATTTTAATAAATGAAAAATAATTTTTGTTAAACTTTTTGCGATAAAGAAATTTATAATGTGTATAAACAAAATATTAAAACATATGCAATTTTATATTATGACATTGAATCTTTGTGTATTTTCTTGGCAGATAATGTTTTGGTTCTAGAAAATTTTGTAGCTTAAAAATATATCTTAATATTTTGTAATTATTTTAAAAATTATTAAATATAATTATAGAAATTTAATAGAAATTTTTATTGATACGCATAATAAATACAACAAATAATCTATTAAAATTATTTTCATTATTTTCATTAATCTTAAAAATGAACCGGAAAGAAACTTTGAATTGAAACACCTCCGGGCAAAATATATAATAGATTTTTAAAAACCCTGAAATACTTGTAATTTTACTTTAATTGATTATTTATGTTTTTTTAAAAAAATATATTTATTTAATAAACTAAGCTAAAGCTCAAGTATTACATTGTAAAAGTGGCCTATCATCGCAGTGTCGGATTAACCAATTTTGGGGTCTAAATTAAACTGTAGACAGGGATTATAAAATGAAATTAATGTTAAAAAATGTACAATACGATTTCCATTAACATAACGTAAATAAAATACATTTTCGTTCTTTTAATTATTCATATTTCATATTCTAATAATTATGATTATTTGAATGTTTATTTTAGATAAATGTTTGCTATCATAATTTCATAATATCGTACTCCCGTACTCAATAATAATGAATGAAAGAGTCTGTACCCAAAAAAAAAATTTACTTTTTTAAACGTTTAGAAATAATAGTAAGTCTATCTCGACTGTACTGAATATTGGGGGGTACGTAGAACATGGATGCAACTGGCTGTCCATATATGGGGTTCTTTTTTTAAATTCAGTACTTACAAGCCCCCTTGGTGGAGCACTGAAAATTCACAATTTTCCTTACTGTTGTTGGTTTTTAATTATTTTTCACAGATATATAAGACAGCCATTGCCGCTAAAAACAAAAAATGGAGGGTATACGTCCAAGCCCCACTATTTTATTGGTTTTTAAAAGTGAAGTTTTGGTAGCCATAATAACGATGCTGTAAGGGTAGAATCTTGTAATAGTAAATAAGAAGAATTTCCACTTCGACGAGGTATTTTCCACTTTCGATCCAATTAATAGGGTGAAGGCTTATTTTTTTAGGTGCACCAGTTTAGTAAAATAGGATTTATTTTAAAGCTAGCAATTATAATTGGAAAAATGAAAAATTTACTAATACTATCTTTAACAGCGTTGTATTTCCAGCCCCCTCTATTTTACAAGATGCCCCCTATTTTACAAGATACTTAGTTGGTGTTTTAGATATCATAGATTGTAGGTTTTTCAAAATGTAAAAGTATATATCGGTAATGCTAGACGAATCACAAGGGAAATATTTGGCAGTTTCATTTTTGTTCTTAATATTTCAGAATAATTAATCATCATTTGATAATGATTTGTTACATTTTTCTATTGCAATATTTTAACTTAGATGCTTTTCTTAAATTGGAAGTCCGACTCTGTATATAATAATTTATATGTTGTTATTTATGTCACAATAATTTAATAATTACTGTATCGGTTTTTGGATGATTTATTATTATTGTGAATTTGAAGACAGGGAAATTATTTTTAAAAAAAAACATCTTTTGAAATTATTGATTTTATTATTGCAATTTAAGTTTTATATTGTCACAGTATTTTTCTAATTATTGGATTTTACACAAATGTAATTGTAAAATTAACTAAAAGTAAATTTAATCTGAAATTATTCATAACTAATGGTATTTGAATTAATTAATGGAAAAATCAATTTGACCAAAACAAAAATTTCTGCAAAAAAGTTCAAAATTCATCAATAACATATTTTAAATAATTTGGAATTTTTATAAAGGACCCACCGAAACAACGGACAACAAATTTTAATGGAAATAAAATAATAATTACACGGTCTCAAGAACATAAATTTCATACACTTTGGAAAATAAGCTGCCAATATAATGAACCCATTGAAGCAAAGCTACTGACTAACAAATCTCAGGACCATCAACTTTAAAATGTTATTCAAATTGGATAACAAATGCTGAATTTTGTAGAAGTAGCAGTGAATTGAAATTATAAAATATAATTTTAACATGAACCCATTGTCACTGAACACCAAATTTTACAGACACCAACTCCATAAGGAAACTATAATGTGTGCCAAAGATCTAGTAGATGATCTAGTAGATGTTTCTGTGCACATCAAAATAACGAGGACACGCTTATTTTGTTGTATTTTTGGACTATACGAGCTCGAAAACGTCAAAATAAATAATTGCAGCCAAATTCATGTTTTTGACAATTGAACACTTTTTCCAATACTAAACTATACTCGTGATAAGATTTTTAGTCATTTGGATATTTGTATAGTTATAATGATTATCAAATAATATTTTGGGATTTAAGACTATTAATTTTTGACTATGGGTTTATATTATGAGTTCAATATTCAGTGATCTTATATTTCACATTCCAAGTCGAAACAGTATCTCATATATAGCAAATATCTACTAATTTACATTCTGTATCGTTAAAATAATTAAATAATTTTATGCATTCTTTAATAATTTACACTATTTCTTATCACTTAAATTATATAAAGGTTTTCCGTATATTTTATATCTTAGTAACTTCTAAGTGTATAGCATGATTTTTTCTAGTAATTTAGCATGTAATATAAAATTTTCTGAAATATATGTCATAATTATTGCCGTATAAAATAATGACGAGCAGACAGTACGTCTCTCTGTTAAGGTTTGCTTTTGCTAAGAAAAATGATAAGAAAAAAATTGACGATTTTTTACTACGAAACTTGTAGTAAAGTAAATACTGTTTTTATTAATTGTAATATTTAATTCATTATAAAAATAACCACAAATAATATCTATTAATCATTAATAAAATAAAATTTAACTTGAAATTATAATAATAATTTCGAAGTTCTGCCTTCTATTTCCTAGCGGAGAAGAACAACTTTTAGATATAAATTTGTACATATAAACAGAAACTTTACTAATAGTTATCTAAAAAAAATGAAACAAGGATCTTTTAAGAAAAAATCAAAAAACATATAAATTCAAGCTGTAATATCGGAAACCTGCCCTTTTTTTTTGAAAAGACGAACATTTATTATTGGCTTGTATAAAAGTACTCAGCACAATATCTAAAGATTAATAAATTGATAATTCTATTTATTTGTTTTGCAATTTAATTACTAAATACGATTATATAATAATCTTAATTTAATATCTCGTGTTTCCAGTATCCTTCAAGTTAATGAGTTTCTGGTGATTTGTGTATAAGGAAAATTTCATAACATAAAAAATTAATTGTAAATTTATGAACTGGGTAACATTATTTTTTAATATTCATTATATAACAACTTGTAAACTCAATTTTACCATTTGAATTTTTGAACATTAATTTTTAATTACCAATAAAAATAATCTCTTCCGAACTAAGCAATAATATGTTAGGCTAACATTTTAAACTGTTGCTTAATGGACCTTTAAATCAATAATTAAATACGAAAAACATAAAATAAAATTAATTTCTTAAATAAATTAATTTCGACGTTCTATTAAATAAATTATTAAATGTAATTGTGATGTAATAACTTATTAAATGCTGAACAATCTTAAATTTGCTGATGATATTGCATTGATAGCACAATTAGATATCAGAAATTTAAAAACAATTTTTAAATCAAAATTATAAGTTAAAAAATCACGAAAATGTCTTTATGAAAATAGAATAATTCCAATGCGGATTTTAAACATGGAACTTTACAACTCGTCAAAAAAAGAAAATCTAAATAAGATAAAGAACAATTGAAAGATCATTATTAAATATATATCTAGAAGAGGTCATACAGCAAACCAAGCAATAAGGCAAATGACAGTTTTTTGAGACGTCATAGAAATAGCGAAAAAAAAGAAAAATGGAATTTCGCTGGTCACGTAACAAGATTATAGCTAACGTAGCAAAAATTAGATACACAAAATTAACAATAGAGTAGATCCCAAGAGGTAACAAAAGAAGACTAGTCGGACGGCAAAAAGGATGATGGAACGACCTCGTGAAATGTGCAGGTCAGTGGGAATTTTCAGAAAAATATACAAATGCTTGAAAGGAAATGGAGAACGCTTATGCCCAAACATGAACTACCGAATAATTTAAATTTAAATTGAATAAAGTAATAAAGTTTAATAAAGTTTTTTATACATTTCTGTATATAATTTAAAAGATTCTTTCTTACCATTCTTTATTTAAAAAAATGAAAATTTACAATTTTCAAGAATTGGTAGAAAACAAAAATTTTACTTTTTCGTTGCTAAAAATTTACAAACAATCAAAAACAAAAAAAACTTTCTGTAGATTTCTTTGATGCTTTAAAAACCCAGACATGACAATGGCATTTCCTCTTTCTGTCGAGTCGACTGCTAATATTTTTTTTTTGTTATAAAATATCTTTTTTTTTTTTTTTTGGTATTACTTTTATTTTCGTAAACATTAAACTACTACACATGAAAAATTGAAATTATGTATTCGTATAAAAAACATAAATTTATATAAAGCAATCAAAGTTGTTTTAGAGTGTTTTTTTGATTAAATATACTTTATAGCATAAGTGTACAGTGTAGAAGAAATTGATTCAGGTGACATTAGAGTGTGGTGGTGATGGTGAAACTTAAGTTAAAGAGAGAGACTTTACACTGTATGTATAATGATGGCCGATTAATATGGGTTTTTCCATTAAAAGAAATCAAAAGAGTTTTTCAAGTAATTGAAAAGAGTTAATTTACCTGTGAGATTTATTTTTAATATTAATTAAAGTAATGAAATTTATACCGAAAAAAGTAATTTCGAATAATTGATAATACTATGGAGAAGCAGGCTAGTTCTGTTGTACATTCCACTCGACCACCTTTTTTCTCATTCCAGTATGTCGAATTACTTTACTTCTCTAATGAATCACTGCTTCCTACAAATTATCCAGCATATCATTTTCCAAAATCCTTCTCCTCCCTTAACATCCTTTATATGCTGAGATACTGTTTAATTCCGGATGCTTTCTAGAAATTGTATATCTCATAGCAACTTCAATGAACAGTTTAGCTGTGGCAAAATAGGATTCGGGCTTTTGTATGTTAAGAACGGTTCTGACATAGCCATCTTAGAAGGTTACATAGTTTAGACCAAATAATTATTGATTCTTTAATATAAATGTCATGTAGTTTTAATCAATTATGGACCAGCTGTAAAGTACCGCATGAAAAAGAGACTATAGCGTACTTGATGAGTTACTAAGATAGCATTCATAGTGTCTTCTATTACCACGCTTTAATTACATTCGATCGAATTGCTTTGAATTCTTCGATCAGTTTAGAGTTATTATAGATAATTTTGCTAGCGCTTTTAATACCGCTTGAATCTGTCCACACATAGGAAGTTATTCACCATTCAACCAATCCATTAACATGGCAAATTCAATTTAAATATATAAAATTTGATTATATATTCCAAATTTTCATGAAATTACAAAATTTTATATATTATAAGTGCTTTAAAATTTTTGGCGGGAAAAAAGGGTCTTTATATTTCGATCTATACCTTCTCTAGACAATGATAATGTTAGTATATTTCCACAATTTAATGTGATAATTATACATATAACATAAATTATCAACAATATTTTTTAAACTCAAATAATTATCATTAAGAGTTGCTATAGTTTTTTTTTAACAATTAATTAAAATTCTAAAAATAGAATTTCCCTAATTAATTATATTTGTATATCTTCATTGAATTTAATTAACTAAATAAAAAAAAAATGTGATTTTTTTTTTTCCAAATTAATTTCATAATTCCACACACATTTAAGAAATAACATTTCGCTCACATGTGGTGATAATAAAATATCTCACAACACAAAGGAATGAGCTTTAAGTGCTAGTCAGTACCTAGCACCATTTTGCTCTAAATTTTTATATTCAGGTTTTCTTATATAAAAAATATTCAACATTAAAGAATCTTGTATATTTATATACATATCATTAAAAAATTATGTTTTCGAGTACATATTTTTTTTTTATAAATTATTCTTAATTTTTATTAATTTGTTTTAACGATTCAACTAACAACAACAAGAAAAAAACAAACATTACCAATTGAAGGGGGAAGTTAATTAATATTTAGAGATAGATTTCATAGTTCAGTGACCTTTTTATGTTGATAAATATTTTGAAAATTAATAATAATTAACGAATTAAATAAAAATTGTATAAATTTTATATTTTACGTAATTAATTAATAAAACGATTTTTCTTTAATTTCATTTTTTTATTTACGAAAACTTATTTGATTTATTGTTTAATTTTTGTAAATAAAATTTGTCAATTTGTCTGTATAGCTTATTCCCCCGGATCTATAAACTTCAGATAAATACCATTCGAAAGTTCAAAGTTTGTAGCTGATCCAATAATCAATCAAACCTCGAACCGCAATAGTCAACCAAATGATTTAATAATTATAATTACCAAACATCCGATTTTGTTGAAATAAACCAGACGAGACCACACGTCAGAATACGCTTCATTTCAGGTAGCTTATGTTTTGAATTCAATTATTTAAAAGAACTACAAAAATTACCTGGTTTCAAGATTAAATCGTCACTCTAATTCTAATCTTATACAATTTTGTGAAATAAAATTTTGTACTGAAAAATCGGTAATAAATTTTAGCCTAAATATTTTGTTATTGAGATTATGTATTTTTTCTATGAAATTAAATTATTTATGCTTTATTATGTATATGCAAGTTAAGGTTCAATAGAGGCCATAATAATTCAAATTAATCAAAATTTAATAATATTGAAGAAAAAAATAGTTATCTTGATTGTAAATCTTACAGTAACAATCGATCACTTAGTCTACAATATATTATCACTTAAAAGATTTATATTATGTAAATATTACAGCTGATTTTTAAATTACTATTCTCGGTTATATTTAAATTTATGTTTTGATTTAAATTTTTTTTTGAAGATACTTTATGGTTTGATTTTGTTAAATTTGTGGAGCATTATCTCATAAAAATACGGGGCTACATGAATTAGTGAATCGTTTAAAAATTTACTATATACCATAATGACGAAATTTGGTTCGTTTTTTAATTAAAAACAATGATTTCAAATTAAAGGAAAAAGTGGTTCCTTTTGAATACTTTGAAAAAATTGATTTTTAAAATAAATTGCTTGTTAATCCTATTAATTAATTAAATAAATTAAACGTTTAAAAGTATTTGAAAGAAATTATAATTTTCATTTATTTATAATTTTTTGTGTTTTTTTTCCACGGTATGTTATCCCCAGCAATTGAATTAGGGAGGCATACGACCCCCAGCTGGGATTCTATATTCCTCTTTTAAATACTGCTATTTTATTAGCTTCCGCAGTATCTGTTACATGAGCGTATCATAGTTTAATAGAGCGGAATCATTCACAAATTACTCAAGGGCTTTTTTTTCAAAGTTTTAAATATAATTTGAATATGAAATAAACTTAAATTTTAAATAATATTTTGCGTAGCGATACTTAAATAACGTAACGTTTAAATTTAGTGTAATTTCATAATCGTTATTTAAGGAAATTAAATTTTTCATAATGTTATTGATGGTAATATTATCCGGTTATTGAAAAACATAACATAGAAGAATGTATTCAAGAGGTTGCCAAGATGTTGATTGTAACTTATAGCTAGCTAATAAAAATTAAAATTGCGCCAAAAACCACCAGTTACAAGAAGATGATAAGAAGAGCAGAATAAAACTATAAAATAAATGTTTTATATATTCTTTTATATATGAATTAGTGTATGGACGAAGCAATTAATGTATCCTTAAACTAATTCTTCTTTACTAAAATATATCCTGACATTTTATAGTAATTCATTTTTTGTGTATGGTTAAATAGTTAAATTCTCGACATTTATTCATTTTTTTTGGCTATACACTAATTCATCATACTCCAAATTACAGAATGGCATTTCAAAAATTTATGACCATAATAACAATTTTACATCATGACAGAAATTTCAATATTTTTTATGTATAAATCGCATAATATTAATTAATATAATTAGGAATGTCAAATTAATTGCCAGCAAAAATTAAATTATGAAAGTTTAACAATTTAAAATATAAAAGAAAATTGTATTTTTAATTGGAATGAAGAAATTATTTATTTTAATTTTCCTGATGTCCTTCCTGCGGTAGATGAGAATTTTAATGTGAAAAAATCATTAAAATTTGAAATTGAATTGAAATTAATGTTGTTCAGTTGACGAATATGAATTTTAAAGTTAAAAATAAAACTTTAAGCTGACAAATTAGTTTCACGAATTTATTTAAATCTAAATTCATTTTGTTAAATTAATTTAAATAACACAAATAATTAACAAATGTTGATTAATTATAGCAGCGTAAACAAGGAAAATTAAATATCGATTAATTAATTAATTTATATATTTATTTATGCTATAGCAAATTTATACCTAACCTAATTAATTTCGTGAGCTTTATTTAAAAATAGCTTAAAATAAATGAAATAATTAAAATATTATGGAATAGAAACGTGATTTGTCAAAATGTATGTCATATGACAAAACCTTGAGTGTTGTCTGTTTCAGGAAAATTCCACATGAACATATTTATTTACACTACTGAGGCTGATTTACCTATTACTCCATTCTTGAGACCAACTTCAAAACATCAAAATTGTTGATATAAAACTTAAGTTTAAGTATGATCAGCTAGTAACATGTATCAGTGTAACAAGCAATGAGCAAAAATAGATTAATTACTCCAAAGAAACCACCACACAATTAAATGCCGTACAATTTTGATGATAATGCATTTTTTTTTTGAACCGGTCATCGGATATATCTAATTGTATTTAGGATTCCATATTTTATGCAATATATTTTTATTAAGCATAAATACATAGATAAATAAATATTGAGTTATGGTGGAAAGTAAATTAATAAAATAGTTCTCTAATTTGAATATGAAGAATTATTAGTTCTTGCAACTTTTTTCACTAAATTAAATTTGAAGTTAAATTCAAAATAATTTTAATATTAATTATTTAATTTTCACTAATGGTTAGTGGGGTTTTATAAACAACTAATTATATAATAAAATCTATAATAAATTTAAAAATATAATTATAGGAAATAAATTTTTACTAACAAAAACATTTCTAAAAACTAATAAAATTAACATTTCTTCATTAACACTTTATATATATATAAATATATTATCAAAAAAAAAAAAATGTTTGATAAATTATAATCAAAAATTTATCGTTAATTATGAAATTTCCAATATAAAATTGCATAAATTATAATTTTTATTTTGAAAAACAAACCTTTTTTGATATCCGATTTAATGAAAATCCAGATTGTTGTGGTACATTTAAATATCCGGAATGAACTGGAATTTCTACATCCATTTTTTTATTTATATATTTAATTAATTAATAAAAATTTCTAAATTATAAATTATAATATTTTAAAATAAATTTTTCTTTAGTTTTTCATTCAAGAAAATTCAATTTTGTTAAAATCACATTTGAACTTTTATTTTACAAAACTTTTAATTTCAAATTTACATTTTTGAATCTTAATTTTTTCAAATGAAATTTGTGACAAAAATTTATGTATATTACATAAATTTTTATGTTGTGCTCATAGAGTTTTTTATTAATTTTATTATTTTTTTTTTTTGTATATTTCTTTATTAAAATGAAAATATTGAAAATATTGAATAAATTTTTTTTTTACTATATATATTAAGAAAAACTACACTTCACCCCAATTTGATTTGTGTCTGGAGGTAATTTAAGTACACCACCTCCATTCAAGAACTGGATATTTTTATTATGTATTCATATATACATAAAAAAAATTATGCACGTCGTTTTGTATATAGATATATAAGAAAAAAAAACTTGTTTAGTTTTATATATAGAAAATAAAATAAAAATAAATAAAAAACGAAAAAGAATTTTTATTTCATATCACAAAAGGTAAGAATTGCATAAAATTTATAAATATTTTTTTCTGTTTCTTATTTGCAAGAAAATATCAAATTCTTTTGCATAAAGAATTTTTATGATTGTTACTTAAAAAAATATCCATAAATTATTAATTTTAATTTTGACTTTTTTTTTTGTATTTTTATATATATATATATTTATATATATATAAAGAGAATTGTAATTATCGACACATTAACACTTTTTTAAAAATCACATTGTGATGTCACAATAATTGACACTTTTTTATATGAATTTTGATAACTTTTTAATTCAAATTCAAAACTAAATTTAACTAATAATTTTCATATAAAATGTAATTCGTTCATAAATTTTCTTTATAAATTTTCTTTTGTACCTTTTAAATTTTTGTCTTTATATATTTTTCTTAAATTTTTATTTATTTATAACAAAATTTTTATTTATTTATTTTAAACCGATGACAATGGCAACCCGAAGTATACTAAATAAAAATTTCAATAATTTTAAGTTAATACATTGAATTAGTTCGTTAGAGCGACTTACGCATGTGTTATACAAAGAAATTTACTAATACTAATGTAATTTTGTATATTAAATACTAATGTAAATTTACTAATACTATTTTAATATTTACATATTTCTTTTTTTTATACAAAATATCGTTTTTTTAAAAGATTTTAAAGAAAATATATTTTTTTTTTAATTTGTATGTTAAATAAATCTTATAAATTTATTATTTATATGATTTTCTAACAAAAATAAAAGAAAAAGAAAAAAACTATCTTAAAGATACTCACACATACTCTGAAAGCATAAATTCATAAAAAATATATGTTTAAGATAAGAGAGAGAAAATTCGGTGTGAGTTTTTCTATATGTGTTTGAAAAAAAGAAGTGAATATTGAGATTACGACTCAAAGCCAGAATTAATACAATTTTATAAACCATACTGTCAGACGTATAAATATTTAAAAAATCAATTGTCAGATTGGTTTGAAGAATTACCCCAGAGATAGTCTCGCCGTTTTGAAGAAGTCTGCGCCGTTGCCGTTGAAGGTTTGGAGTGTCAAACAGAAATTCAAATATTAAGGCATTATAATGTGGGGTATTAGGAGTTTATTCTGATGACTCAGTTGTGCAGCATTAAACTGAGATAAATTATGTAAATAAAAATAGTGAATTTTAGATAAAAGAAATGCAGTCTTAAAGCTGAAAAAATGATTTATTTCAGTTATTTCTGCAATTTAAAATGGCAAATTAAATTGTTTGTCATAATTACTGAACGAAATTATAAATAAAATTGTATATTAAAATATTTCGCTTTGATGATAAGCTGTATCAGTTATAAAAATGACAGGAGTAGGAATCGTATTTTATGTAAGTACCAGTTCGATGGACTTGAGCAGTTGGTAGGATCAGGCATCTGATAAATTTGTTAAGAATGCTGGCTTGAAGAGTAGGGAAAATATTGTTGTTATTCAAGGGGATACCTATGGCCCAACTAACTATCGGTTGTACAAAAAACAAAAACCTTTTTGGAATTCAAATTTAGTTAAACAAAAATGCTAATTGGCTTAATTATAATTAACAAACCACTAATTTAGCTTAATTTAACATTTAATATTTGGTTGTGTTAATATAACATAAATTATTAATATTTTATATAAATATTTTAGCATAAATACTAATACATAATATAAAATTTAAAAAATTCTCTTTTATTTAATTTTTTTTTTTTATTCTTTTTAAATTAATTTAAGAGTTTTTTATTTGATAATTAAGAGAAAATTGTCAATTAGTAACTGAGTAAATTTCGAGTAAAAAAATATTTTTGAAATTATCCTAAAATCTATGATTTTTTGAATGAAAATAGATTTGTAAGAATTCGTTATATAATCACGATTTATATATGAACTGTAATCAGGAGATTGCTCTAGCGAAAAAATGTCGGATCCATGTAATATACTAGTACTTTGACTTCAAACCTTTAAGACTATGCGAATAAGAGGAAGGCTAAATCTCCGGTGAAAGGATGGTGTTGCAATGGATGTGGGGAAACTGGAGAATTGCTACGGAAAACAGAGTCCTCTGGATAACTAAAGAAGTAGCGCCAAGTATGTGAAGCATAACTAGATTTTAATAATTCAATAAAATTTCATTATCAATTTTAAATTTTTCTTATTTGGTTTAACTCAATTGCATGAATAATTTATTCAGATAATTAATTTAGAATTTCATTTAAAGCACTTTTCAGAACTAACTAACATTTTGTGTAAAACATGATTGATGATATTTGCCGAATGTTGAAATGTTATGGTCATAATTACTATAACAGGTAAACTTCTTAATCTAAAAAAAAATTACTATTATATACAGAATCGGTTTGTAATAAATAATCTAAAATTGTATTATAATTGATTTGTTCAAGTTTTCATTCTTAATCCTAATTAGTTACAAATTAATTTTATTTACCTAATCAATAAATGATTAATTCGTGATAGGTGATCGGTCACATCTCATCTCACTATAAAATAATTTCATATTAGAGGCATATACTTTATTTAATCCTTAATTTCAATATTCCATATGAATAAATGGAAATTTTTCGTATGATTATTGAAGTGGAAAATTTCATATTTTATGGCTCTTTTATATTACAAGAAAATATAATTTTAGAATTTTATAGTAAAATCCATTTCTAGTTATTCTAAGTACAATTACCAAAAAAAAACGTACAGTAAGCAAGGAAATAAATAATAAAATAATACAAAAATTAATTATTATTCACATTTATATTTTTTTTCATGGTTACAAACAGCAAAAATTATATTTTTCTAACAGGTAAACTTCTTAATCTAAAATTTATATAATACAATAATGTTAAGGAATTTATTATGAACAATATTTACACTCTTATAAAAACGTGAAGGTCACACTTTAATAGACTCTTGACACGATATGCTTCATTTTTATATTTTTAAAACTAATATAATATTTCTATTTGGTATTAACTCTGCTACCTGTTTATCTTACTAGGACTATAGCTGTTATTTAGGTAAATAAATTACTCAAAAAATTTGTCCCAATATTATACAGAAAACAAGTAATAACACAAAAGATTCTAATAAATTTTTTATATATTTAGATATCCTTTATTCAGAATATAAAGAAAGAAAAATTCCTTCTTGTTGAAAGGACACTATATAAAAATTCTTTAAATGCACTTGAATTTCAAGAGTATTATATTGTTTTTTTTTGTCCTTAAAAAAGGATACAAAAAAAAGGACAAAATGTTATTATTGAATTGGGAAAAAAAGAAGATGTTAAATTTGAATGAAAAATTGAATGAAAAAATCGAAAATTTCTATTTATCCCAGGTGGTATACAAGAAATGTAATTAAATTAAATTAAATAATTTGTATCAAATTAGGTCATAAAGACCAAAATCAATAAACCTATTTTAATGAATAAAAAAGAATTTACGATTTTTCGCATTTTATGAATCATTTTCTAAAATTTATTACTTTTGCAAAAAAATATAAAAGGTTATATGTAATTATAAATAATATAATTATTTTTAAATAATTTTTCATTAACTTTTAACATAAAAATTTCTTTACATAATCACACGAACGTATAATTGAAAAATTCCTTTACTACATTCGTTTTTTATTTTTGTAAATTATAAATTTTAAAAGATTATTTTATTTTTATAACTTCCTAAATGTTATTAAATTAATGCCTTTCTGATGTCGAAGAGTATATAGAAATGGTTAACAGAACAGTGTAAATTATGGAGTTTGTTTGTTTGAACGAAACGTATACGTTGCGGATATTATAAGTGTATAATAGAAAAAGTTGTCTAGATCTTGAACCATTTCCACAATTATACGCTGATAAGACCGATAGTGGTGCGGATATAATGTACATAGACTGATTACCCAACATTAATTATTATTCAATTACTGTATTTTGAATATACAAGTTATAGTAGACTTTGCTGCACCACAGAGGTCACTGTAATAGCTAATAGTGATAGTAATAAGAATTCTTACACTTTGGCAAGCAACGTTTAAGAATCCAATATTGAATTAATTGATGTTTCTGTTATATACTCTCCCGTTAAGCAAATATAAAACACAAAATTGATGATATCTCTAATGATACGGTAGACGAACCGTGGAAAAAAACCTGTTTTTACATATAATAGCTTGAACTTTATTGTCCGATAGGAATATTAATAAATTAAGGATAATACTACAGTCTTGAGATTAAAGAAATTTCCTTCTAATAATTGGTATTCTTAATATGGCAACTGTCTATTGGGTAAGTGTATCGAAGAAATTGAATATTGTCTTAAAAAATCTTTTTCGGTAATGTCAGAATTTGGATGTTCAGTCATGTTTAATTGATGACCGACCATTTATTCGATATAAACTCTGGTGACAGAAAATTCTTAAGATATAAATCTTAAGATTTGTCAAGGAAACTGAATTGATTCTGGATGAGGATAAGTTGTTGATCATATAGTATCCAAAAAGTTTGGCGGTATTCAATATATATCACAAACTTGACCTTTCAAACTAAATTTAATACATATATTCAAATTTTCGAAACTGCTATATAATTCAATTCCATGCAAGAATTGAATTTATTCAATTTTACAAGCAATAATTATATTAATTTCGATGCTGTTGTTTCCTGTAAAATTAAATCTTATAAATTTAATCAAAATTTTTTGTATCATATCAACTTATAGACAAAATTTGAATTTTAAAAGTACATTTCTAAAATTATTTGTCTATTCTAGTAATTCCCAATCTTTATATTTATAGAACAACCATTAAAAAATAAAATATATATATTTTTTCAACCGTATAATTGTTTACCACACATAGAAAAAATCATATTTATATAACAAAATTGTTCAATTCTGGTTGTTAGTAAACGTAACTATCAACAGGTTACAAAATTTATAATCATCCATGACAAATTCTTCCACTTTATGTATACCATTATTTCCATTTATATTATGATTCTACTAATAATAATCATAAAAACATTTTTTCCAACAAAAACAATTTCTCTGATTATGAAAATTCCTTTAACAGAGTAACATAAAAAAAAAACCTTTTTCATTTCTTTATCTATATATGAAGGGCTTACGCGGGGATAAGGGGGTTAATTCAGATCATATATCATGTATCTTTTGTTTGTACAAAATTTATGTTGTGAGTAAATGATTTCCTCTTTATGGTATGAGATGCATTCCTTAAATATATTGAACTAAATCATTTTAGTGGAGTGTATATTATAAATGGAATGATGACGATTAGTTTACAATTTAACCGGTGACGTAATAATAATAATATTTTTTTTATAATATTCTTTTCTTTGTTATTCTCTGTTTCAAATATGTTTGTAAAGGGCTACAAAATAAGGGACTTCTTCATCAGTCCAATAATCGTTGTAACTATGTTATTATTATACAGTTCATAATTGTGGTTTATTATTTATAGTTATTATTATGTTTTTATATGTTTTATGTTAAAAGATACATTATAAAAATTGTATGAATATTGTGCGAATAAATTTTAAATTTCTCACGATATTTTTGGATTCA
Source organism: Rhamphomyia laevipes (assembly GCA_963920725.1). NCBI lineage: Eukaryota > Metazoa > Arthropoda > Insecta > Diptera > Empididae > Rhamphomyia > Rhamphomyia laevipes. Next base: position 56,817,140 of record OY987256.1, read on the forward strand.
TTTTCATTTTTTACTTGGTTTTGCTATGTATATCTTGTATCTTCTCTATATAACTTGATGTCAGTTTGTTGTACATATACAAAATTAATAAAAATGTTTTTTGTATAGCTTGAGGCAAAGGAAATACTTCAGTAATTGCAGAGTATATAGTAAAATTTTGATTTAAATGTTAATAAAAATTTCAGATTAACATTTTGGAAAATTATAAATATTTTACATTTTCTAAAAAGGAAGTTTAAAAGGAATTAAAAATTTTATGGTTATACAAAATATTTTAGTTAGGGGCTAATTGTTTTATGACTATATTTAACAGATAGTAAGTAAAAATTTAATAATATTTTATAGCTTATCCTCTAAAATCGATTTTAGGCAGAATATTCGTCCGATTATTATTAAAACTATTGAATTATTCTATTAAAAATTCAAAAAAATATTATAATTTTTAATGTTTGATTTACTACCATTTTCAAACTATCGATTTAATTAAAATATTACCAAACAAATTTTACAGAATTTTTAATTAAAATATTGAAAGTCAATATTCCAAAACATAATTTAAATTCCAACATTTCCCGAGATATTATATGTAAATTTTCATCATTGTAATTTATGCAAGTATTATTATTTAAATATTTTCCATTTTCCTTTTAATATAAAAATATTTTTATTTATTTTTTTAAATAAAATCTGTGATCTGCGTAGTAAATATTTACCAATATAATTTTCCCACAAGTATAATAATCTCTAAGACTCGAAAGGATTTTTTTTATCCTTTCGAAATGTTTTTCTTATTTTCAGGAGGGCAAAATTTGTTGAAGATGTTTTATAAAGTTCTTATAGGGATTTATAAAATTTTATTTAATAATTATATTTTAAATTGAAAAATTGAAGTATGTATTTATTTCATAGTTTTTATAGTCTTTATAGTAGTGGTAATGTTCTATGCTATGATTTAATAGGTCACAGTAATAAAATTTGGAATATGTAATTGTTACTTTATGAGTGGGAAAAATGGTTGCGACTATTTTTCCTGACAACAAATATCTCACTAAATAAAAGCCATTAACTTGTTCCAATTAATTGTTGTTCACTATAAATAAAAGTTATGGTTCGGAATTAAAATTAGTAGATTCTAATTCCAACAATATCACGAAACCTCTTTAATGTGGCCAAACGTTTTATGGGCCATCGCAAAGAAGATACATCAAATTAGCTTATTTAAAAAGAAATTTGCAAATTAATATTTGCAAATATTTTTATAATCATAATTTAGTATAGAAACTGAAGTTTTAGTCTCTAATTAACAATATTAACTTATAATAATGAATAATTTTTCTTTCAACTTCTAATGCGTAGCGTTTACTTAACTGGTTCGTAACATTACACAGAAAAACTCACTTGTCTACCCCATTATTTTGAAATAATTGATATGTATACATTGAAAATACCAAAATCTATTTTATGATATCCAAGTAAAGCCTGCCATAGAACTGAAAGCCGGCAAATGGCACTACTTAAAATTAAATAGATAACATAAACTTAAAGGCGTGTATGTCAACAAATATTACAATTATAATTCCAAAATGAGAAACATCGCTAAAATCTAACCAAATTTATGTTAATTTAATTATGGTTTAAAAAAAGGAGCAATAACCTTCTTATCATTTGTAATTTAATTAATTTCTACCAACATTACTGTCCACAAAACCATGATAAATTATGTAAAGTGTCTGTTATCAGCTATTATATTTATATGTGTATTTAGAAAAAAGGACATTATCGTCGGTTGCGGTTCGTTAAATTATTTTAAAAAATAATAAAGCTTTAAAATTTATTCTACAAAAAAGCTTAGGTATTTAATATATAAATTTAAATAAATTTTCAAGGATTAAAAAATAGTTTTAATAAAAATATTTCCGTTTTTGACAAATTGAATTATTATTAATTCACTTGAGAAATTCTATTACTAATATATGAAAATTCATTTGTTGCACAGAAATTTTGATTTGTATAATGTAAATATTTTGATTTTTAATTAAAAATAATAAACATTAATAAATTTTTAATAATTTTGTGAATAATTTGATTTTCATTTTGTGTTTATACAAAAAATTATTTAAATGTTATTATATCAAAACTTTTATAATGACAGTTTAAATAGCTGAAAATGTTACCAATCCTCACCTAGTATAAAATATTTAATTGAAAACACGCAACATACATATTATAAATAATATAATTATATATACATATAAATAAGGATCAAATGTACATTAACCTAACTATATATGTATACATATGATGTTATATCCTGTCAAAAAATGGCTTATAGGTCATCAAAATAATCATCATTTTATAGGATATTTTGTACGGTAATATGATTTTTAACCCTTTAGCGATTGTGATGTGAATATTGTTTACATACAGGAATACTATGAAAAAAATTAGATTCCTAATTTATCATAACATACTGGAGCTAATCTGAACACTGAAATTTACACAATTATAAATCAATTCAATCTTTACATCATGTTGTTTAATTGATCTATTTAATAATTTCACAACATTTTTTTGACAGTTCACAGAACTTACAACACTCAAACCTACTTTACTATATAAAGAACTTTTGGTTTTGTGTTTTGTAAACATCTACACTTCCAAATTAATTTGAATTGGAAGTTGATGGAATCAGGAATTTTGTAGTAAAAAAAATGAAAAAGCCAGTCCGAAGTCTACCGATAGTACACAATGAATATTTGATTGAATTCGATTATCATAAACTGTGCGAATTTCAGAGATTCATTAATTTGAACAACGTGTATGTGTATGCAAATATTCCAGCTAAAAATTCTATTTGAACGTTCTCTTCCCTATTCATAAGATTTATGATATACTTTTACATAGAATTTCATAGTACTACAAAAAAAAGATCATATGTTTAAATTGAGGATGTCGCGAAAGTGTTAACAACAATTTTTTATAAGTAAATATGTTTATAAAAAGCTTACCGTAGTATAATGAATGACATGGAAGAAATAAAAAGGACTTTTTACAAAAAAATGATTAAGAGAAAGAGAACAAATTCCTTTATAAATTTATAATATTTTTTTTTTTTTTGTATATGTATAAGTTAAGTATATAAGAAAATAAGCTTTTACCTTTTACAATTTCAAAAACTTTTATAATTTATATTACTGATTTCAGTTTGAACGAGTCCTTTGTTAGAATACAGTTTCCGCGTACATTTATATACCATTTTTTTTTATAATATTAAATAAATAAACTTAAATTTTTATCGCACAATATTTCGTAATTTAATATTTTTGAAATTAATATTTTAATTATTAATTATTTTGTCATTAACCTTAATTATATAATATAAGATTTTTATTATATAAAAAATATAATAATAATAAAATATAATTCAATTTATTCTTATAATACTTAAATGATTAAATTTATATTTAATAATAAATTTAATATTAAATAAAAAATTAATAATATAAAAAATAAAATATGCCTTCAATTTGGGATTATGTCCATATAGGACGTAATTCAAATAATAATGATAATCATAATGATAATGGTGCATATCGTAATTTACAAGAAGGACTTATGCAAATTGCATCACAAACATGTAGTATATTAGTACAAGTAAATAATACAAATAATATAACATTAGCACAAAATACTACAAATATACAATATAATAATTATAATAATAAAAATTTAAATTATATTGATGATGATGATGATGATGATAATAATAGTAATGTTGGTGATAATAATCAATGTAGTATTAATAATAATATTAAAAATGATCATAATTGTAATATAAAAACAACTAGTTTTAATAGTATATTAAATGATGCTAGTACATCAACATCATCTAGATCTAGAATAACGAAAAATGAACAAAGTGTTGTACTTATACCACCAACAATAACAACAACAACAACAACAAAAACAACATTTAATAGACGTTTAAGTCGTACAGAAAGTGCTAGGAAATTATTTTCAAATTATAAACATCGATTGTCGGTAAGTAAAAAACGTATATAAACATAAAAAATAATTTCGGATTCATAATAAATTTCTCTGGTAAACCATTTTTTTTTTCAAGGAGTTCTGGTGTGGTAATATCCTTCCAGTCCACCTACTCTTACACCCGCCAGTCTATATAAAATAATTAATAAAACATAAAAAACTTCACCTTTTTTTTTTGTTGATTGATTGATTATTTTATGGACAAATTCGTTTTTGTGTAGAACAACTAAAATTTTCCTAACCTACTTTTTTATTTTGTAAGTATATTTGGAAATTTGTGTTCGACATGTTTGCAAGGATATTTTATTTGAAGTGAATTGGTTTTATTGTGGTCAAGGTAAAAGTTCAATGTTGTAATTACATTTATACAATTTGTATATAAGGGTTGGTGTAATGATTTAGTAATATTTTTGTTGAAATTTGAACTTTCATTAGAAAATATTGGTTAGTCCTGATGGTTGTTATAAATACGAAATTTTTGATATGTACCCATATCCTTTTTGTATATAATTGTAATCATTAAATTGCGTGTCAAAATTGCTAAAGTTTATTAGTAATATTTAATGTAATATAAAAAAATATTGCTATAATAGTAAATAAAAATTTAATATTTCTGCGTAATAATTTTGAATCATGATTTTTTCATTATATAGATTTCGAATACTGATTAAAAGTAATTTTTTGTATATAAATATTTAACGGTTTAGTAAGTATATAATGTACTTGTTAAAATTACAGTTTCTATAGAGAGCTATATAAATACTGGCCATTATCTTAGATGTCATTATTTTATATAGCATAAATTTCCATTTTTGTGACTCTTAGATTCGTGTCCTTGTATAAATTAATACTTTTTAATGGATTGGCTTTATTCTTTTTAAGAAATTTGTTTATATTGTTTATATTAGCATAAATAGCATATTTTGAAATACAGCTTGGAATATCAATGTACCTTAAACTAAATAGAGAGGCGCTCATTTCATAGATGTAGCGATGGTTGCTTGATATACGCCGAATTTTAAGTGTGGGCAACATAGTTTAGATCGGTTCAGTTTCAGTTTCGATAAGTTCAAATTTGACGGCTTCATATATTTTGTATGGGAAATCGATTTAGTGGACACATAGGTCGAATCGAATCGAAAGAATTTGGAACGATTAGAATTTTGCGAATTCAAACTGAGGGAAATCTCAAAATTTGACAGTTTAAAAAAAAATAAAAAATATATTTAATTTAATCGATTGCAATCGATAGCTATGTGTTCAGTCTACTTAACCAGTTGAATCGAAACTGAACTGAACTTATGGAAATTATGTAGCCCAGCCTTTAGGCGCAGCGAAAGTAGCCTCGCATGAATAATATATATTCCTTAAGCATTAAATTAGCAATTAGCAATTGATATGTTCATTGTACCCATCACATGACATTTAACATTCAATTCTACTAAGTTGACCGAAATCGATTAAAATTCGCGGTTCTACCAATCTTGACAAATTTTAATACAAACCAAATATTGCTACTAATATGGAGCGCCTCCGACCATTCTTATTTTTGCCTTTATATCGATAATAATAGCAGCCACCATTTTTACATATCTTCTAGTTAATAATACATATGAACGTAAGTTTTTTGGTATATGGGTGAGACTAGTGGGCGATTGCCTTGACACCTTAAAATTTAGAAAATAAATATTAAATATTTGTTCGATTATTTAAATAACTTTTAGTGAGAAGTGTGAAAACGCTTCTTTTAAATTACTGGCAACCAGTTTCTATATCAGCACCATTGATAATTATTAGTAAAAACTTCTAATATGCTGATGAACGAATATTATAATTAGGTATACCTCAGAGCCACAATTATGTGCTCCACAGTTGTTTTTAATGTTACACAGTCAACAATCTATAAGAAAGCTTACAATAGTTTTGAATTTCTTACTATTCATTTTAAAACCCTATGTAGCTACAATTTTTAATAATACCAGGAATGAATAACTACGAGTTTTTTAGTCCCCTGCTCCAGTGTAATTAAGCCTGTTTTACTGTTCCATTTCCATATTATAACTAATACTGAAAAAATTGTAATTATAAAAAGGTTTAGTTAGTTTCAAATGAAAGGAAAAAAAAAAATTGCCAGATGCTAAAACCATTTCCTAATTATTCGTGATATCCTTAATTGTTGATTTTAGTCTAATTTTTCTTATTTAGCAACATTTTATGGTTTACTGAAAGCTGAAAGGTAAAAAGAATTTTCAGTAATTTTTTTTTTTTTTTTGTATTTTAACTTTTTGTTTTCGTAATTTATTCAAGATAAATTGGAAAAGTTTTAATCATTAAAAAAAATATAATTATTAAATTTACATATAGTAAATTCATTAAAAGCTAATCTTCTAATATATAATGTTAAATTTGGTTATCATAATTTTATTTATATTTATAATATTAAAATAGAAAAGAAAAATTATTTTTCATGTTTGGTTTAATAATTATTATTTGAACAAAAAACGAAAAAGTTTACTTACTTACCCAATTCAAAACAATTCATAAACATATTTTGACAAAGGCAAACATAAATAACGAAATTGTTTATGATATTTTTATTAAAAAGTTTTATTTTTTAATTCTAGAATATAAAAAAAATATTTACATTTAATAAATTATAATAAAATATTTATAAGATTTAAAGGTTTTTGTTCAGTCAACAAGAATAAAAAAAGGATATTCTATGAAATACAACATTAATAAAATATTAAATTCGAATATATTACCATGCAAATATCAATTATCCGATTAACATTTTTAAAAATAAACTTTGAATAATTGATAGACTATTAGACCAAGGGTCTAGAGCGTCCCTTTACATATTGTGGAGTATGGAGTTTGTTAACATTGTGGAGTATGGAGTTTGATGTAGTCAGAAGATATGTCAAAATAAATTCTTGTCTTTTTAAATATTCTATTACAAATATGAAATATTTTCTATTTAGTTACTAGGGAGTAAACGTGCCACTTTTAGTACCAGAAAGTACTCTGTTAGGGATAGTATAAAAAAGTAATTACATGGTAATATATATTTAAATAGGAACAAACGCAATTTTAATTGATAAAGACGTAATATTCAACTTTGGATTAACTTATTTTATTCAAATTAATTTTTTCACCATAAAAATTTCTTAGTCCAATAACAAAAAATTTATAAATTACTAAAATTTTATTATATTAACTTTGAAATTATTTATTTAAAAAACGTTAATTTAATATTTAATCATAGTTGAGTGCTTCAGATCATCTTTGTGACCCACTTAGAATTGCTTAGACAAAATTTTCGATTATATTGTTCATTACGCTTCTAGTGAAGGGAGATGTGCAAAATTTTAGGTAGTTCCAAATGATTCTAAACACCATAACCTAATGCGTATCCAATGCCAAAGTTCAATGATACTATGTAACATTTTCCTGTTCTACCAAATATTTCCGGTTTTGTGAGTAGTTAAAATTACACACACGTTATTTGTAGCTAACCTCATAGTTAGCGACAATGTTTTTTCAGGTTACAGTGTCCGGTGAGTAAACCAGTTATTGTTCGTACTCTACATCTGCTCATTTCAAGGAGCTCTCGCTGAGGCTGAGTGAATAGATATGAACAGTTTAGAAACTCTGTTACCCTGAGTAGAGTTCAAGTGTTTTTCTATTTGATTTCCAATTCGGCCGTGGCCGGTGGTATACCACAAAATGGTATGCGATTGATGAATGTTATCTCTGATCGTTTCTTGCAAGTGAGTGCCTGAATGTCCTGGTACCCAAATAAAGTGTGACTCTGTTCAAGTTCGCTAGTGTAGAACATCTTGTATTATAGATATGTATAGAAATAACATAATTTTTTGGTATAAACCTTTTACATGTTCTTCAATATACATAAATACCTGAAACAGATCAATATCGACATAGTAAAAAAAAATATCCTTAATGTTTTAGCATTAATGGCTTTTAGAATTTCAATTGAATTATAATAAAAAGCATACCACAAATACTTATGAGTACACGAGGGAGTAATTTTATTGTATATCCTTTTAAAATAAAAGCTATTTACTTGTACTGAAAAACATATAATTTCATAATTCGATATCTCATAAATGTTTATCATGTTTTGCTCCGACATCTTATTTATGTACCTATATAAATAATTTTAAAAATTCTTCAAAAAAAAAAAGTCTGCAAATTGAATTTTATATAAAAAAAATAATAATAATTTTTTTTAATATTAATTTAATTTTTATGACAGGTTTCTGACGTGACATTGATAATAATTCATTTTGAATTGTTTTTGTTTCTACAAATTTACCAGAAGTGTTTTTAATTCTGCTGAATATATTTTATCCATTAATATTATAATTTGGAATTAACTTTAAGTGTTTGGTCTAATTAGTATTCTAATTTAACGAATCTTTTTCATATATTTCTTGTTATTAGTGCCTCTAATATGAAACTTTTACATTAACATACATATAAGATTGAAATCGTTTTTATCCTGAAACAGATCCTTGTACATTAGTAATGAATAATAAATGAAAATTTGGTAATTATTATTCATTAAAAATTTAGGTTGGAATAATTTAGGGATTCATTAATTTACAACATTTTTCTTTTTTATAGTATATTTATAAGTTAAATTAGTTAATGGGTCAATTTATAGTAAAAACCAACAATTAGTAATTTTTTATATACAAACGAATATAAAATATGGAAACTATAAAAATTATAGAATATAGAATCGATATGTAACAGTATGCAAAAATTTAAGTTTCATAAATAATATTTTACTTGAAGTTGACGTTTCGGACAAGGACTTAACAATTTGTTCGGATATTCTGGTCGTATTAAGAGCGGTAACTTCTTGACTTCTTGTAAAACCAAACCTAAGTTTTATCCAAGAACCTAAACATAGTTTTAACAACGATCTGGAACGATTTAATACAGTTGTAAAAATGAAAAAAATACAGAATCTAACAATTGGAGAAACGAAATTGGAGGTTATCTTAACCACAATAGGAGTAGCACTGTAATTTCTAAAAGCGAATCTGAAAATATGTCTTGATGATTCTCAAATCTGAAGCTAGTTAGCTTGTGGTAATGACAAAAGTCAAAATAATGAGGCACGGGTTATTGAGATGATTATGAAATGATCGCAAAGTTTCTGTATCGTTGTCGATGTAAAAGGAAAACGAGTACAAAATGCCTATTAATTCTGGCCAGTATGCATGATACTTTTCCAACCAATCATATTTCCATTAGACAAAAATATTATTAAAGAAAATTGGAAAATTACATTTCTTTTACATCATTTTTAAAATATATTTCAATAAAAAAACTAATGCCATACGACATATTCCCACAATTATAAAATATTTATTAAAAGTGAATAGTAAACATTTAAGAATAACACATTTTTCATGGCCCTAAGAAGCTCGAAATTATTGAAAATATTTAATGTTAACCTTAAATTATATAATGCAGAAACCAGAAACAACATTTTAATATAAAATATGAACCATTTTTATCAATCAATGAGTAGTGCATGGCAGACAATTTGTCATTCACCGATTATTAATACAATTTTTCATTCACAACATAACTTTAATGATTATTTTAATTAAATATTTCTGAAATTTTCAATTATATTTTAATGTTGGAAAATGAATAACTTTTAAATGAAAACTAAAATTTATTTTACTATATACAGAATTTTCTATTTCCATTTCCACTAAAGTTAGCAATCACACTAAAATTTATACATTAGGATAAGATTTAAGGAAAATTGAAAGAAAAGTTATTAGTCATTTTTCTTTTCAAAATAATAACTTCTGTAAAAGTAGTTTAACATAAAATTATAATTATAAATTTGTTTATGCTTTAACAAATGTATTAAGCTACATATAATATAGAACGTTCAGCAATAGATCCAGCAAGATTGTGCTAATTGAAAATTAAGCACCAGCAAAATAATTTAATATTAAATTTAAAATAAATTTATATTCATGAGTTTTGGAAGACGTATGGTTGTAAATATTATACATACTAAATACTCACCAATAACCTTACAAACTTAATACATATGAACCCCATCACTAATCATCGATCTTATATATAAATATCCTTTAAAAATTAAATATTCAAAAAATATCCTTTATAATACAAAACTAATTTTCAAAACAATTCTAAGAAATTGAAAATTTAATGAAAAACTATTTAAGGTGCGGACGCAAAACCTTTTCTATTATTTGTGTAGTAGATGACTCAAAATTCTGAAAATAATTTAACTAATAATTTAAGTATGACGTAAAATGATGAGGTCATTTAAAAAATTTTTGATGTAATTTTTTCTTTTTTTTTGATTTAATGTCCTTTTATATGTTAATGTATTCCAATTCAATTCATATTTTAATATTTAATTTAAATAATAACATAACTAAATAATTCAATTAGTATTAAAATAAAATGAAATTATTAACGTAATTATTTTATATTTGGATAAAATTCATAATCATAGCCGAAACCATTACAAAATTCATTTATAATTTATTGATTGACCTCAATTTTATTTCCTCGCTTCTATTTAATAATGAATTCGTGACTTTTATCAGATTTTTTGATTTTATGTTGTTATGTCTGGTGTTTAAATTTAAATTAAAATACATAAAAATTATTTATTACAATTATGCATTTATGTATTATGCCATATGTTTTTGATTTTATAATACACCTGATTATTTGATTGCTTTATGCTTTTTTAAAGTTCAAATATTAATGGCTTAACGCTTTTATAATTAAGTGTAAAATAATAAATTAAATTTTTGTTTTTTATTTATTTAAAATCTGTAGAAAATTAAATTATAATTTATATTAAAATGATAATTAAATTAAATGCTTTAAGGTTTCAATTTGTCCGTCAGTCAGTTATCGCTTATTTATTGAATCTAAGAGCAAGAAATTTCAAACAAAAACTTCATCATTCGAGCGATAAAATGTTCTATTTCATCCTTCAAGATTTTGGTGCCCGGATAGTTTATATATAAGCAGCGATTCCCAAAATAGTTTTTTTTATGAATGATTAAATCATTTTCAAACCGTTTTTGGTGAAATAAACACTTGTTTGCTTCACAGGTTTTAACAGAAATATAACATACCCTGACAGTTTTTAGAAAAATCGAGTTTAATGTTCGATTTTAAACTTTTGAAAGTTCTACAAAAAAAGTGCCCAGATTTGTGATTGACCTGTCAATCTAAGCTAAAATTTTTACTACATGTGGAAAATAAGTATTAAATATTTATGATTTATTGAAATAAATAAATTTCTAAATTTTTGATAAATTGGTTTTTATACGATATAGTAAGAAAATTTGGTATCAAATATAAGCTAAGTTTAAAAATTCATTTGTACGAATTACTGGAAGTTTTATATAATTGAAGAAATGTGTAAAAATTCTGTAATTACCATTAAATATAGAAATTTATTTTAGATGTGAATTGATTTAATGGTCCATATTTAAATAATTTTAATTATATATGTTTTATTTCAAAATTATTGATTGTATTTAATCCTTCAACAATAAAATATAAATATTTTGCTTAATACCCTTCTGAAGAGCGTCTTCTTAATAGCCTTCTGACTTACTAATTAAAAATTCTAAAAGTAAGTTAGATTTACTGAAGAGCGTTGAAGATATTTGTCAGTTTTATTCATATGGATAATGTTAAATGAATGGTAAAGTGGCTGTCATCTACCATCTAAGCGATTTTATACCAATTCCCACCAAGAAATATGATCCAGTTTTTTTTCTAAATATCATAATCTTGTTTTCACTCCAATTTCTTTTAATTTCAAATTACATTACTTGCTTTACTTACCTTTAAAACTAATCGAATTACCAAAAAAAATATTTCGAAACATCGACCATATATGAAATTTCGACAGAAACTCTATGATCCCTAGTGACATAATTTGTAGGAGGACACACTGACAAATTTGGTATAGATTTCATGTCGTAAAGAGTTAACACTAATTACTATTTAACTATTTCACTGATATTTATACTAGATAATTAATATATTAGCTAAAACTTTCCATTAAGTTGCTATGATATAAAAATATTATAAAATTAGATTATGAAATATAAATTATTTTATAAAATTACCATAATATAATCGAATAATTCTATATAATCAAAATCCATTTAATTAAAATCGATTTATTACAACTTTTATACGATTATATTTTAATTAAATTATAGTATTTTAATATTTAAATTATTAAATTATAAAAATTCCTAAATACTTTCTAAGTTGTTCAAAAATTGAAATTAAATTATAGCTCGTATAAAGTGTTTAATAAAATTTAATATAAATATTAATTTTTAAATTTAATTTTATTATATAAACTTCATTTAATTTTCACAACTTTATATAAAATCTGATTGCAACTTTACAAAAATATAAACGTTGAAAAACCAATAATTTTAAATAGTTTCTGCCTAATTACTAAAAGATGATTGTAGATCTAAATGTAATCATAAATTCTTTTGGTTTTTTAAATTTGACTTCAAAAAATTATAATTATTTTAATTTTATATTTAAATTTATGTAAAATTGTACATTTAAAATTTGTTGTTCCATTAATGACCTTTCTTTATAAATTTTTGCTATCACAGTAAATAAACATATTTTATGTAAATAAAATAGAAATGTTTTATGTTTTTTTTGCGTATATAGAATCCTTTTGATATGACAAAGGATTTGGCTTTAAATATGTCACTATTTTGTAGTATATTGCATGTCACTCTATTTTACTATGAAGGCCATATGTAAATACTATATACTTATAATTCCTATTCAATTTTATTTACCCTATCATTGATACCAAAAAAAAAAATATGTGGCATTTTTCTTTTATTTTATATTTACCATAATTGAATTTCAATTAATTTTTGGTGTTATATATTATTATTAAAATCTTGAAAATGTTCTTAATAAAAAGACCTAAAATTGATGGAATATTTTCTTTCTGCATAAAATATAAAAAACTACAACTCAACAAAATTCTTTGTAAATAAAGTATATAAATATTATAAAGAAATTTGTCTACCCCGCGAAACTACCCTTTTTAGTCAAATACAACATTTAACAAAAGCGCCACATTTAAACCCTCAAATGTCCTTAAATTACAACCAAATAATAGACGAAACATGTGTGGTTTTTTTTATATATTTTATGTTTGTATATCATAAAATGGTTTTTCTTTTTAACTGTCGAAACAGAATGGTCGTAAATTTTTTCATTATTTTCTTCTATATATTTGAAATTAATTGTATATTCACATGCAACTGGGAAATTTTGTAGGAAAATTTAAAAGAGTTTTTCTTTAAAACAATTTTTACCAAAAAAAAAAATTAATTTCGGATAATTTAAATATATATTTTAAAATAATAATAATTGCAGAAAATTGTGATATGAAAATGAGTGGATGAATGTTTTAAAAATTTACTTATAAGTATTTGCAATAAATTAAAATTTTCAATTTTCTTGATGATCCAAAAAGAAAATATTGTACACTGATGAAAATAAATTGAAGACTCTGTGATTGTGAGAAATGAAATTTCCAATTATAATAAAAGTAATAATTTTTTTTTAAAATTATATATTAAATTTAAATATATAATTAATTAATAAAGAAATTATTAAATAAGTTGAGTTAGGTCCTAAAAAATTTGTCAATTTAATGACCACGTTTACCTTCATATTAATTATTTAACTGAAAATATTAGTGAAAAGTATAAACCGAAAGAATCTATAAGGCGCCCAGAGCGTAGCAGGAGGAACTCATTCATTCCACTGCTACGGAATCATTAATTCAATATATGAAGATTCATTATTCATAAGTCAGAGGTTGTAGAGATGATTATTCTATGATTCATTGTCCGTGTCTCATAACTCTGCGAAATAAATGATTGGTTGGTTACTATTTCTTGAATGACCAGTATGAAGCACAGATTCAGGGTTGAATCGATCAATATTCACCAAATGTGTTTGTAGAGGCAAAATGGTCCTAATTTTAGTCTGGATTTCATGAATCTTTCACGAATTTTTTATCCAATCGTACTGTACAAAAATTAATCGATTCACCATTGCTAATATTAGTGTTAATAATTGTGTCCAACAAAATAATATAAGAATTATAATAAAAGTAAAATAATTTCAAAGTTATTGTTGTCAAATATTGATTTAATATAATTTATAATTAGCCAATTAACTACAATAATTATTTGATAATTACCTACGAGTACTTACTAAAATTATTTTCGAAATAAATAATAAAAACTTCTTCAGACAACTAATATTTATTTTTTATGAAATTATATTGTTAATAATAAATTATTAGTAATTTCACAAAAAAATTATTTATTGGCCATCCTTTCACTTGTAGTTTTCAAAGGTCAAAGAGTAACTAATAATAATATTGTTAGTTTGTTGAAGAATTATTGCGCCAAGACTTGTGGCTTTGTTGGTAACGATTCTAGGGTATAGATGACTTGGACATTAACCGGTATTCCGTGGAACACTAATTATGTTCAGTCAACTCAATTCAGTTGCTTAGCGGAATCGGAAACATACACAACGAAATCCATTTGGCATACTCGACATTAAGTAACCAAAAAATGAGAAAGACTTACTGGTCTAAAAGAAGAAATTCGAGCAGTAATTTCTCATGACGGAACTGAAATAAATGTTCACAAAATTATTCGTGGGGGTTCATTATTTCATTAATTAGTTGATAATTCATTATTTTTTTTTACAGTGTTTTAAAGCTAATTATTTACATATTTCCTATTTATCCAAAAAAAAAATCAATTTTCTTTAGATAAAGTTAATTTTACACATGAAAACTCATTTTTGTAATTTATAAGAAAATTAAATTCTTGAATATAATATTTTTATTTATTCACCTTTACCACGATTCCACATCAAATAAAACCTTCTTCTAATGGTGTGGTGAATATCTGATATTTGAAAAAAAAGAAAGAAATATGAAGTGGTTGTGGTTATGTAGCGTTTGTAAAATAAAATACTATACAAGAATAATTTTTCGATTCAGTGCTGTTGCATAAATTTAGGCGCTTATTAATTACACTATTTTTTTTTTTTTTGAAATTTCGAATTAATTGGTTGTGTTTTTATTTATATTTTAGTATATTTACTGAAAGTGAACAATCCAAAAATTATTAAGTGAAAATTATTGTTAATTATAGGAAAAAATAAAATATTAATTGTAAATAAATTGATTTGAAAGTTATTTATAAAAAAAAAATATATAATTTCCATATGCTTTTTTTTTATTATTATTTTTGTTTATTCATGTGTGCCATTAATTAAATTAATGTTGTATATATTTTTTCAAAAGATATAGTGTTGTTAAAGATACAAAAATTATAATTATTTACATTATTATTTATTATAAAGCTCAGTAGTAAAAAAGTATTCCAATCAATATGAGTGTTTATAAGATATAAAAATTAATTATAAGAATATTAAATCCATAGTGAAATAAAAAAATGTAATTTATATAAAATTGTGACAGTTAATAAATCATATTTAAATGTAAATTATTAATCAAATGACAAATAATGTTAAAACGAATCGTTTATTTGATTGTTCTTGTTGTGCAATTGTAAGTTATATAATTATTTAATTTTGTTTTGGAGATTATTATTTTTGTTTTGGTTGTTTTTTTCTTCAAATTTTAGTGAACCTTTTAAATTTGTAATGTTTATAATTTAACCTAGAATTAGGTTAAATTTTACAACCAGAATAATAATCTTTTTAAGAATTGTAAATGGATTTAATTAAAATCAATAAAAATATATATAAATAAATGTTTAGTTTTCGTTACGACAATATTGTGACAATTTATACTCAATTAAGTTTAAAGAATTTGGAGGTTGCAATAAATCATTTAACAATCTTTTTTTGAAAACTAATTTCAGTTATTTATTTTACAATATAAGTTAATTAATTAATTGAAAAACTATTTAAATTTCTTATAAAATTTCAATTTAAATACTGTTTTAAATTCCTCGAAAAGAAAGTGTAAAGAAATAATATTTTTACAAACCTAAATGTATGCAAATAAATTAATTTATATAAAAAATTTTGCTTTGCAAATAATTAAAATGATTTTAATTATTTTGGTTTGTTGTAGTCTTTTTTTTCATAATTAGCTCCTTTTTAATAAACTCTTTCTTTACTATGAGCTATCAGCCGATCGATTATTCGAAAATACTTGAGATAGCCACAAGAAACACTGTAATTTCTTATCAATGTATAATATTGATAAGAATTTTGTAATTATTTCATTTGATGATGAAGATAGAACCTTTTGATAGAACCTTTTCCAATCTGCAACATTTACAAACTATAGAAATAATTGGTAAATCATGGATCTAAAGAATTAAAGATAGAATTTATTTAATAAATTATTTCTTTTTATTCAAATAATAAAATATTTGTGGTAAACTTAATTCATTATCTCATTTTTTTTTAAGTTCAAAATCCATTGGCATCGAAATTTTTCAATTTTATTGTGCAATTTTATTGAAAGAACCTGTCAACATTGACCTATTTAAGAAAATACTTTTATTTTCAATTTTCTATTCGAATTAATATAAATTTATAATGAATTTATTAGGTAAAATTTATTAAGTACATTTATGTAAAGTCCATTAAAACAGGAAAATACGAGAAATTTTAAACTTTCTTATACATTTTTTGTTTAAGTTAAGTAAATATTATTGTTAGAGCTATTCAAGAAAATCAATATAAAAACATTGATTTCTATATAAAATGAAAGTTATATTTTTTAGCTCTTAAAAATCTGTATAATTTATTGTATAATAAATATTTATATATTCTTATATATTATATACTGACAAAATGTCTGGACTTTATAAATTATAAGTTTCCTGTTGTAAATTATTACAAATGAATAATTTATTAGGCACTTATCTACTTAAGAACTTTGAGAAAGTTATAGTAAGGACATTTTATTATATGCAATCGAGGTCAAAAAATTCAATTAACATAATAACGAATAATATAAGGAAAATATTGAAAAATACATTTCGGTTTCTTGGATAATTCGTATCATTCTTATTGTTTTCTAACAGTGGGTAGCTCGTGGTCATCTCTCCAAGAGCTACATACCTAAATTAATTGCGAAATATTATATTAATAATAATCATTTTTTCCGTACAGATTCGTAGATGTGTTGTTCGTCCTTCGACTTCATGTAACTAATATAATCTTTGCACTGGTTGACTTGAGTTTATTGTTACGCTGTTTATCCCTTTTTTAATTCATATTTTAAAGTCCATTTGGTGGTATCAAGAATATAATATGAATAGACGGACTAAATTGGATCCTTTAATGTATTTGTTTTTGTATTGGTTATATTTCTTCAAAGCCATCACTTTGAATTTTGAATATATTTCTTTAAATATTTATTGTGTTGAAACCTTTAAATATTTCAGCACGTTTACGTCTACATCATTTTTAAAATATTTATAATTTAAAAATAGATATATCAATAATAAAATCATATATTTAATAAAATTATTATTACTAAATTATAGTAGTTATTTAATCGCCTACAGATAAAGCATTTTAAAATAAATCCATATAATAAATTAAGGTCATTTACGTAATTAAACTTTAAAAATAGTATAATTTTATATAAAATTAACTATAGAATTTTTAATTTTTCCAAATTATATAAAAGTTTAGTGAGAATATTTTCATTATTTACGATAAACTGACTTTAATGCAATTATTATGTACACTGACATTAATTAAATTGAATTGAAAAAAAAAAATGACAGACCATACAATTATTATTTTGATAAATATTAATGATTATAAAAACCATTTGGGAATTTCAAAAACATTATAACTATATAACTTTAATCATTCTTATTACTATTAAATTATTAAAGGATTGAAGCATTGAATATAATTTATAAATATTGTGTAGACACCTTTTATATTACCCATAACTCCCTTGAGCCCACCCAGTGTATTATATGTGGAATTTGAATTTATGGTGGAATTAACAAAACCGTCTAACTTTACAAATACTGAAATACTACTGTTTACTGGTGCTATTTTAATAATGTAATTCCACAGAGAGTAAATTTTTACAGACATATGTGCCCTAATATTTTTTTCATTATTCAACACTTTTGTAAGTTCATTGTACACTGGCGAAGTTTATCAGTTGTGTTAGTTAAACGAGTGTTGTTTTACTATAATAAAAAAAAATACTATAAGCAAAAATAAATGTTTTTGATAGCGTATTGAAGTGGCTGTTTTAGCGTTTTAGTGACTAATAAAGCAATAATAATCTCTCTAAAAGAGAAGATTGCAAATTTTACTTTAAATTTTAATCATTTATTCGAATTTTGATAGAAATTGTTGTTTGTAGGTTAACCACGTCAAAATTAAATAATTATTTTAAAACTTTATTAATTAATTTGCAAAATGATTTTATTTAAAAAATATTCAAATAGAATTTCTCTGACAATTTAATTTTATTTTACAAAAATGTTAATTAAGAAAATTCAAAAATTCATTGTAGGATCTTTGTGACCCTACACGATTTTTGTAAATCTATAATTTTTATAAAATTCATCTTCATCAGTATTTAAATTAGAAATGATTGGAAATGAATTGAATTAAATTATTTATTTAGTTTACTAATTTGTATATGTTTCAATCCTATTAAATAGTTATCAATTAAATACAATAATTAAATAATTTTATTATTTATAGAAGCTAACTCAAATAGAAAATGTATAGTTTCGTAAATTTGATGTGACCCACGAGAGTACTCATTTAATAGGGTTTTAGTGACCCATGCACATAATCATTTAATAACCACCAATATTTCAGGGTTAAAATTATATTTTTTGCAATGTACAATAAACCGTATACCTTTATCCAACCTACCGAAACGATCAATATCTTTAAAGTACAGTGTACTACAATTTCCCCTACGCTACAATGAAATATCGCATTTATTTCAATTTATGTTTGTATCTGTATGTTGTATATTTAGATTTCATTTATGTTGTAAATTTTATTACCTGCTTGTATTGTTATTTTTAATGTTTTATATTGTTTCTTAAGAAAAATGTGTTTCCCTTTTCAGTTGTTTTCGATGAATTCCACAGTTAAAACCTTAAAAAAGATTTGTAAATTCATTGATTTTGTAAAACATATACAAAAAAATAAATAAAATTAAATATTTTAAAATATAATGTGAAAAATTCATTTATTATAAGGAGTCTTTCATTTCTATTCGATAATTCAGTGAATTCACACACTGAAAATATTTTAATTTTCTATAATTAGATTTTATATGTTTAAATAAAGTGCTAGAAAACAAGAAAACGTTTTAAAAATAAATAAATATTTTATTTTTTTTTGTATTTATTTCGATTTATATTATATATAAAATATGAAATTGAAAATTAAAACTAAAGATGATTATGATAAAAATTCACAAAATTTTGATATAAAAAATGTAAGTGATATTTCCTATGTTAATTAAAAATCACAACAAATTCGTTATTTTTTTAATATATAATTTTTGCCACACTTTATTAACAACAAAAACAAAATTATTTTGATTTTTATGTCCAGCTGATTCATTAATAAGTTTTGATTATTCTGCAAAAAAAATAAACGAATAAACAAAATAGTGATAAGAAAAATTGTATTCAAAAAGCTGGACAAAGAAATTACGATTGTAACATTTGAACTTTTAAAACGTGTAATTTGAATTTATTGTTACATTTATTGATAAATAAAGCTGTCCATACATTATACAACATGTCAAAAGTTTTATCATTTGTGTCAAAAGTTTTATCAACACGTTGACTAGCATGTTGCCGGTTGACAAATCGGTTGGAGAGAAAAATATTTTGATTTATGTATGTGAGCATACATAAATTGTTTAGTTGTACAATGAAAATGGCGTTTTTCTTGATGTTTTATGTAAAAAAACACGTGTTTTTATATGTTTATATGTTATCAATATATTTTATTGATAATGAAATAATTTTATATTAAAATACGGTTGTAAACCAAGTTTAAATGTGTGTAGTGAAAATTTACAATGTGTTGTTACATTGACAACATATTGAAAATGTATGGGCAGCAAAACATAACATAAA
Organism: Rhamphomyia laevipes; assembly: GCA_963920725.1. Lineage (NCBI taxonomy): Eukaryota > Metazoa > Arthropoda > Insecta > Diptera > Empididae > Rhamphomyia > Rhamphomyia laevipes. The sequence goes on from OY987256.1 coordinate 56,837,464, forward strand.
TGATTTGTTGTATAATGTAAGGGCAGAATAACATAACATTGTAGATTAAAATTTTGTGGAAATTATATAATTATTAAGTCCATTAATTTAAACAAAAAAATCGTAATATTAATTGGAAAACCGGCTACATAAAATCAATACCGACTATATAATAGGTCACGACTTAAAATATCTATTTGTCTAGTATTCTAGTATTTAATGTGATTGGTCGATATCCGATTAGGCTTAAAAGAATCTTAAGAATTCATCAAATATCTAAGCCTTTTACAATTGCAAAAATTATGATTCGTGGTTAATTCGCAAGTTAGTTAGAGGTTAGAGATACAATTAATGAATTTTGTTTTGGCTCGGTTGGTTATGGGGTTCAAAATTGCGATAATACATTGAAACGTTTGTTCTGAAAAATATGAGCTATTTACTAATAATAAAGTATTTCATCTAAAATCTCTGTTTATAAGATTATTAGCTTCCATATAAATGTCAACTAATATTTGCTGGAGAACTGCAACAACTAATGCGAATATAGTTTTAGTACCAATAGTTTCCATCATTATTGCTGCATAAATAAACTAAAACTTGTCAAGTCAACGATTAATAGTAATACACTGATATTCTTAGCTACTGAAAACATTTTCGAAGATTCAAAATTCCATTTATTGCCATAGTTCTAGGACAAACTATTATACTTTTGAATACATAACATATAAACCATAGAGTCTAGTCTAGAAGACCGTAGCCATAGACGGTAAATGATATTGCGTTGGACAAAATGTTTTCTAATATTATTAATAGTGAAGGCGGAATATCCCTCAATAATTATAATTTCATTAAATCATTTTTGGTAACTAACATTATTAATAAAAGAATTTTTATTTTTCATTTAATAATTTTTTTTTTTAATTTTTATAAATTATACAATTTTAATTCACCAAATAAATTAATATATAAAAAAAATATTCTGTTTATGTAATCAAAATTTAAATTTTCATTTATAATTCTATTTAATTTTCTTACTAACATTATTATTAACTGATGAATTCGTTGTTGAATCAGTACAATTAGAATTTGCACAACTTGAATTTTTTGGTTTATGTCTAATAATTGATTTTTTAATTTTTTTATTACATTTTTTATATTTTAATTTTTTTTTTATATTAATATCTTTTTCGGTTTTTAATATTGGTTTATTTATTTTTTTAAAATTATTATTTTTACAATTTTTATTTAATTTCATATTTTTCTTAATTATATTTTTCATTTTCTTAATAGTATTAATAGATTTACCATCAATTTTTAATTCTGTAAATTTATTATTATTATTAATTTTTGGATAATCAATACAATAAATTAATTCAAATTCTCCAGCTTTTGGTATACGTGTTATTGGAAAATCTATAATAATATTAATAACTTCATTTAATACTTTTGGACATATTTCTTCTGTAACAATTGTTGATGGTGACATATCTGGTACAGCATTAATTTCAATTAAAATTGGTTCATAATTAACATCTAACATAAAATCACAACCAAAAAATTCAAATGATTTTGGTATTATTGTAAAATCAATTAAACTAGCTAAAACAACAGCAATAAAGTTTTTTTTCATATTTGGATAAATTTTTTTTGTCCATATATCATTGAAATTATTACCAGTATCATTTAAATAATTTTTAAAATCATCTAATGACCACATATTATGTTCTGGTAATTTTAAACTACGACAACCATCATTTTTATATTTACGTTGGACACAATTATTTGTTAAATGTACAGATTCAGTTAATGTTGATAATTGATATTCTTGTGAACTGAAACGTAAATAACATGAATCCTTATACATCCAAATATAAATTTTTTTATCACTTATTGTTATTAATGTATATTGACGAATATCAAATTTTGTGTTATAAATTAAAAGTGGACGTTCTGAAAATAAAACGAAAAATTTGAAGTAATTTAATAAATTTAATAAATTTTAAATATAATTTAAATTAAGTTAAAATTTTAGGGTGGCTTTTGTACACCTAGTCCACTGAAAATAAACATATTTGTATTCATTTTGTTAAAATTTAACAGTATCGACAAAAAAATATCGTCGGATCGGAACGTATTTATACTGATATGCCAGAGATGCCTAGAATTTAGGAGTATCGAAGCCAACTTCGAAAATTCTTCAAGGAAAACGAAAATTCTTCAATAATTGGAAATAATTCTTTTTAATATTCGGTAGTTAGGAACAATATTCGTTAGTTAGGAACAAATAAATTGTTCCTAACTAACGAATATTAGCTGGATAATGTATTAAACTCTTAAGATTATAAGAGTTTTAATTAACACAGTTCTAAACTCTTAAGATATAAGAGTTTGATTTAAACTGGGGTAATAGAACTGCTTTAAATATTAAAAGAAATTTTCCTTTTCTAGTTTACTAATACTTTTCATTGCATAAAGGCTTGCATAAATTAAGACAGACAGAGAGAGATATAGAGGACAGAATATAATAAATAAATTTTGTTTTCTAATACATAAATATTTACCTATATACTTTTGAATAATATAACGTTTTTCAATATGACGATAAGCATATTTGAATATTTCATCTAAATTATTTTTTATAACAATTCCAATTCCTTGAGAAGCTGATCCTGGTTTTAATATCCATAAATTATTATAACCATCTGTCGATATATGTGGCCAAAATTCATTTGCTTTTTCAATTAATATTTTACATTTTTGTATATATTTTTGAATTTCATTATATTTATTTAATTCAAATTTCTCTTCACGTTCAATTATCAAATTAACCGATAAATAAAAATTTTTCCAATCTTTAATTTTCTTTTTATTATTTAATAAATTATCATTATTATCATTATTATTTAAATTGGAATTTTTATTGGATGGAAATAATTTCGATTGTATTCGTTTAATAGCCATTTTCAATATATTTATTGAAATTTTACCAAATTCATCAAATAATTTTGTACGATCTTCGGTTTCACTAATAAATTTCAATAAACTTAAACAATATGTTAATTGATAATCTTGTATAAATTCAGATTTTTCTTCTGGTGCTGATAAACGATGAAATCTTGGTGCACGTATTTCATATGAAAAACATATTGTTGTCCAATATGAATTTTCAATACAACCAATTAAACCTTCTTTACTTGTAAAATTTAACATTTTTGAACGTTGTATCCGATTTTGATATTTCGGATTCATTTCAATTATTTTACTTGGATCATATTTTATATTATGCCATAATAATGTTGCTGGATAATTATCAAGTAATTTTGATATAAATACGGTTTCATAATCATTACCATGTCTAATATTTTCAATTAATTCTGTTTCAGATAATTCTTGTAATTGTGCCAAATGATTATCTGAACATTTTTCAATCCAGCCACGTTCTAAAAGTACTTTTCGAATTGTTGGTCCATAACCAAATATTGTAAAAATACATTTATTTTCCATAGCTGTAATTGCTATATTTTCATAATATTGATACAAATCAGAATAATTTTCATTTTCATTATTTTTGGTAATATTATTATCAGTTGACACATTTGATTTTTCCATATCCATTAGTAAAAGTTGATGCATTTTATTAAAATAATCAATTTTCGGTGAGCTTTCATTTGGAGGCTTTATATATAATTTCTGTATAGAAAGTTCAGATATTTTATTAATTGTTTCAAATACCATTTTTTTGAATTTAATTAATTATTCAGATATTTATATATAAGAACTTCACGTTTTTTTTACCCAAATTTATATAATAATCAGGTTCATACTATAATATTAGCCTAAAATTATATTTATAATTAGAAATATTAAACTGAAATTTACGTTTAACTGAAAATTTGTTTATTTTGAAGAATTGCCGAATTCTGCTAACAAAATTATATAATCAAAAATCTATTTAAATTTTAATATATTTATTTAATACAACAAATTTTGTTTAATAAAACAACAAATAAAAAATTTGTCATTTTTTATTAGAATGAATATTTTAAAAACTTATAAGATTTATACAAAATTATCAATTTTTTACTAGGTAGCTTTAAAATTTCAAATTTTAATTAATAATTTTAAAAGTTTGGTTATTTTTTGTTAATTTTAATATTAAACTTTTATACAATTTAATATTATTATGTTTTCACTCATATTTATGATTTTAAATTGTTGCATAAATGGTTAAATTCAAGTAATTCATTATTCACATTCCGTATTTCTTATACAACTTACAATGATTACGCTTATTATTCGTAAATAAACGTTTAAATAAGTCTAAAAAAAGATTAATGATTTTTTTATTGAAATATTATTATCTTTATACTCCAATTAATGTAAACAAGGAATAGCTATAGGTCATTTAAGAAGTAACAAAAAAAATATATATATTTAAATTAAACATTCCCGCCAAAATAAAATTATGATAAACGAAAACGTTTAATTTAATTTCCAGCAGTAATTAATTTATTCATATAATTTAAAATTTATTATTAGCAAAAGAATTAGTTATTGCCTTATTATATGATAAAGTTATTTCTAACTAAACTCATACTATGTACAATAACTTCTCATTAAATTCTGAAAATTTAAATCCAAGAGCTATTACAGAATGAATTTGTCGGCCGATTCAAATTCCAACACATCGAGTAATATTTTTCCGTTTACAGAATAACATTAAGTCAATATGATGGAATTTTGAAATTCATCCTGAAGCCGTTAACAACCATCAGATTCGAACTTCCAGACACATACAACTTTAATGGAAATTATTTTGTCAAAGTAAAGTAAAGTTAGATAACAACTCTACCACTTAGGCTATAACTAATTCACAAATTAGACAGTTTAATTAATTGTTTTTTTGTTTTTGTTTCTATAAACCCTATAAACAATAAAATAATGAAGTTTATTGTATATTAATTATATTAAATATTTCATTTTAATTAATTAATTCACAGATTTTTTAAATGGTCGATAGTACAATAAATAATGAGAGTGAACAATTTTATTTAAATTAAATAGTTCAAAATTTACGTATGATAATAATGTCAATAAATTATTTAATATTTTACAGATTTTTTTGCATATTTTTATGAAATATGCAGTAAAGAATTTAAATATTCTTTACTACATTCGATTTATCTGAAAATTGTTTGTTTTTTTAGATACAGAAACATTTATTACAAGTTTATATAACAAATATTTTCCATGTTACTATATTAAAATTAAATTACATAATTACACTAGTAATGTAAATACAGTCAATCTAAAATAGTTTCCATTTAGAATAAAATTGCTTTTTAAATAGTATAATTTCAGTTAATTTATTAAATTTTGATTTTAAAATTATGTTTTATATACCAATTTTGAAATTTTGATTTATTAATAAATATGTAAGTTCAGCATTTCAAGTATTTATTCTTAAAATTTATCAACCAGACAGACAGGAATTAATTAAAATAACCTTTACTAGATGTAGACAATCAATAATATTGGGCAATACCAAAATTGTATAGTGTTAATTCATCGTCTATCTAGGTAGGAAGCAAGAGGTATGAATCAAATATAGACTAATAAATGAAAATATTTCTGAGTTCGTTTTTGCAATATTTGTTTTTAAATAGTTGTAAATTTGTGGCTGTGCAATTAAATTGATTTAAAATTTAATTGACAGTTCAATCTTTAATCCATGCACTTTTGTACTTAATTCAATATTCAAAATTCGAATATTAATCCTTAATTTCCATTTAAATACTATTAATAAACTTAATGAAACTTAATGAAAACTTAATGTCTTAAATTCATATTGATTATTAAAATTTACACGAATTGGTGTATTCAAATTAAATTTTGTATTATATTCATCTGGCCAATAAGCTGGAATATGTGAATTATTTCTACCTAAATACCAATAAGCATTAAAACCAATAAATAAGCATTAAAACCAATAAAACTTTATATTTTCTTGCAGACTGTACTAGAAGGAAATCATGCACCAGCTGATGATGATTTTGAGTTATGGGATCAAAGCCAAATGTGGCGATCCAAGCACAATAAGTAATAACATTTTTTATATTTAATTATATTAAAATTAAATTATTTTAAATAAAACTTATTTTTTTTTTTGTTATTTTTAGATGGAATCATGGCAGTTGGTGTAAACCATCATGTATTCCAATTACAGTAATTTTAACATTAATAGTTTTAGTTGTATTGCTTCCATTGCTCGAGCACGCTAATGAAAAAACCTTACATGCCAAACATAATGGTTCATCATATGTTTGTACTGATACGTGCAGGTAAAACAATATATTTACAATTTCAATATAACTTTTCAATACATTTTCTATATTTTTAATTTTCATTATAGTATTCAATTAGTTGAAAGTATACCAGAAGGATTAAATTATAGTGATGATAGTCCAAAATTTATGTCAACATTTGATGCATGGACATATTTATTAAATTTAGCTAATAATAGTATAGATATAGGTTCATTTTATTGGACATTACGTGGTTCAGATTTTTATAATCATTCATCTGCATGGCAAGGTGAAAAAATCTTCCAACAATTATTAAATAATGGCGGTAGCGGTGGTATTAATAAAAAAAATCGTTTAAATATTCGTATTGCCCAATCAGCACCAACAAAAGATAATCCAAATTTAGATACAGAATTTTTAGGTAAACGTAAAGCAGCTGATATACGTTCTGTTAATTTTCCACGATTATTTGGTGGCGGTGTATTACATACAAAATTATGGATTATTGATGAACAACATTTTTATTTAGGTAGTGCTAATATGGATTGGCGATCATTAACACAAGTTTGTTTTGAAAAAAATAAAATAAATTAATTTAATTTCTTGAAAAATGAATTAATAAATTTTATTTTGCAGGTTAAAGAATTAGGAGTTTTAGTACAAAATTGTACCTGTTTAGCTAAAGATATTTCGAAAATTTTTAATGCTTATTGGTATTTAGGTAGAAATAATTCACATATTCCAGCTTATTGGCCCGATGAATATAATACAAAATTTAATTTGAATACACCAATTCGTGTAAATTTTAATAATCAATATGAATTTAAGACATTCTTTTCGGTGAGTTTAATTAATTAATAATAAAGTTTAAAATAAAAAAAAAAATATTTTGTGATTATTTAAATTAATAAATTATCTATTTTTTTTTTTGTAAACAGAGTTCACCACCTCCAATGAGTCCACGTGGTCGTATGCAAGATTTAGATACAATTGTTGATACAATTTTACATGCTGAGAAATTTGTTCATATTGCTGTAATGGATTATTTTCCATTAACTATATATACACCAACCCATAAGTAATTTTATTTTATTTTTGTAACAAATGCTGGGGAAGAACTTTAAAATTCTATTTCAAATTCTATTTCAGATATTGGCCATATATTGATGATGCAATACGAACAGCTGCTATTGAAAATAAAGTATCAATAAAAATGTTAATTTCATGGTGGAGTCATTCTCGTCCCGAAGAAGATAATTATTTACGGTCACTTAAAAGTCTTTCGAATTTAAATGCCGGCATAGATATACAAATTGTAATAATTTTTTTAAATTTTAAATTGTATATTAATTATATTTTTTATTTGTTATACAGAAACGTTTTATAATTAAATCAACTGATGATCAAACGAAAATCCCATTTGCTCGTGTCAATCATAATAAATATATGGTAACGGATAATACAGCTTATATTGGTACATCAAATTGGTCTGGTGATTATTTTACTGATACAGCTGGTATTGGTTTTATATTACGTGATGTTGATTATGATCGACCATCAAATGAATCAACAATACGAACACAATTAGCTAGTGTTTTTGAACGTGATTGGAATAGTGAATATGCTGTTGATTTAGCTAAAGAAACTTATATTAATTAAGTTTTAATTAAAGAATTTAAAATATTTTTTTTTTTTAAATTATAAAAAGCGTAAATTTTTTAACGAATTATTTGATTTTTACTTTGGTTTTGTATAAATTGAAAGTATTTTATTTTTTAAATATTTAATAAAAGTTATGTAAATATTCTTTAATTACAGAAAAAATATGAATAATATGAAAATATATATTTCGGAATAATAAATTTAAAATAAAACGATTTAAATAATTATGTAATAATATTTATAGAGCTTTAAGGAGACATTGAATTGAAAATATTAAGAGATTAAACTAGTGAAAATCCGTAAAGTCGACCAATTTTATAATAAAATTTTGTAGATACATATATAAATTTATTTTTGATGGAAAAAGAATTAGTTATGACATTATTGATAATAGATAGACTACATTTAAAACTACGAGATATTCTGTACAATTAACCATCCCTTCCCAAAGATAATATTAATTATAATAATATTCACAAATTAAATGAACCACTCTACCATCAAGGCCATAACTAATTAACAATTTACTCATTTTAGATAATAGTTTTAATAATTCCCTACAATTGAAACACCGTTTATTATTACTTAATTTGAATGCAGCTGTCAATAAAATTGTAAATATACAATTGAGGTTTCAATTTAAGTTACACTTTAACATTTAATTCACTGTCTTTTTACGATAATTAAATAATAAATCATTGTCGACTTGGAACATGAATACTGTAGTATAAAAACTAATTTATTTACCCTTAAAAATTAGAAATGTGTAGTTTAATGAGGACAAGAATCACTTAGTTACTTACTCAGTAATTCAGATCATTTGAATTATCATTATTATCACAAGATTTTATTTACCAATAGAGAAAAAATGTTTACCCATTTTCAGCAGTAGTAGTACCAGAAGTATTTGGAAAAGTCGATTCTATATTTGAACTGTCAAACAAGAAAATCATTTTATTTTATTTCTGAAATGGAAATAGTTCAACTTCATATTTTATTTCTTAAATTTAATGCATTTTGTTTTTGTCAATTTTATTTTTTATATTTTTAACAATTATTTCCGTATTTCTATATAACTAAATTATTACGATATTTCTTATAACTAAATTTTAAGAAAATAGAATCAAAAATTAAAATATATTTCTTAAAATTAAATATTTTTTTAATATCTAAGTAAATTACAAAAAAAAAAAAATGTAAAAGAAAATAATTCCATTAAATTTTGTAAATAAAAATTAAAGTTCTTCCCCAGCATTATTTTTCTTATCCATATACATATTGTGCAATTTTTTTTTATTATTATTATTATATTATCTTGATGATATTTTCAAAATATATTCATTAAAATCATCACGAAATAATATATCTGAATCACGTTTATTAATATCAACATTCTGTTCAACTTGATATATATTTGTCCATTTCCATAATAATCGACGATTAAAACTACTACGAAATGATGCAAAACATGCTGTTCGTATATGTTCGGGTAATTCATCAACAAATGCTGATTCATTATTTTGGTAATTATGATAATATAATTTATTATGTGATTTAGATAATACACAAACATACGGTGGATTGATTTCATTGAAAAACATTAGACCACCGGGTACAAAAAAACGATCTAATGTATTGTCATCGGATCGTATTCGAAAACCTAAACGTTGGTTATTATCTTTTAATTTGTACATACGCATTTGATCAAAAAATGCACGTATCTCATATAATTTATATAATTTTTTACATCGAATTGGTGCAACTGGTATTTGTCCTTCTGAATTTTTTATTATTTTATATGGTTTATTTAAAGCTCTAGCAAATTTATCGCACCATTTTAAACGTTCTTTTAATGGTAATCTATGAATATCTTTGCCACCTAATGATATACCATCAATAATATGTAATGCATTTACTTTATTTTGTGATCTACCTTCACCAATTAATTCTGTAACTAATTCACCATAAATTAAAGTTTTTGGTGTTATTTCTAAACAATAATCTAATTGTTCCCATTTACCGCTCGGCAATAAACGCTGTACATTACTACGACCTTTACATAAAAAAAATGTTTTTATATTTTTTTCGGTTTCTTCTCGACAAACTGGTACAAAATGCCAATCATAAATACTATTTCGAATATTTTTATGTAAATCATCTGAAGATTTTAATTCAATTGGTTGATTTAACATCATTTTCTGATCTGTATTCCATTCTTGTAATAATATTGTCAATAATGAATCATTTGATGGTATATCTGGTGCTTTACGTATACGATCTGGTATTTGCCATAATTGTAAACATTTCTTTTTATATTCAGCTTGTAATGGTTCTTTTAATTTAACATCCTTACAATATGCCGCTATTTTAATTAAACCAATTATTTGATTATGTCCAATACGATTATTTGTTTCATATATATAATTTAAAAATTCTTTATCTTGTTCTAATTGTTGATAATTAACTAATTCATATATATCCATATCTGATTTTGGATTATCAAATATTTCTTTATTTATTTCAAATAAATGCCGTCGTATCGTATCTGTATTTGGTTTTTTCCATTTGCATATTAAATAACGTTCAGAATTAGCTGGTCGACTAGTATTTGGTTTACATATTGATATTTCTTCAAAACATTTCCACATTAAATATATTAAACCAACACTAAATGGTGTAAATATATCAAATAATTTACATACAAAATGTCCTTTATCACGTAATATAAATAATGCTGTCAAACATTGACATAAATATAATTGTTTTGATACAATTTCTTGGATATTTTCTAAACCTTCAACTGAAAAACCACCATCAGCCATTACAAAATGTACACCATGTGAATCAGTTTGTTTTAATACATAATCAGCAAATGATTCTTGATTAGCTGGATCAAATATATTACCATCATCATTAATACCATAATATGGATCAAATGTTTCTGGATGACCAGCTAAAAAATCATGTAATTTAAAATCATTTTCACCTTTTAATGTAAAACCAAATCCTTTAGCTTCCCATCCTTTTTTATATAATATATATTCAGAAAAACCACCAGGACCGGCACATATATCAGCAAAATATAATAAATCATTATTTTTAATTAATGTTTTACCATTTTCATCAACAGGCTGGCTAAACATAAAATCACATAATGTATCTATATTTGCCATTTTAACAGCTGCCCGATTTAAAAATATTGCCCCCCGTATTGTTTCAAATGGATTACTACGACTTCGCGCTCTTCGCATATCATTTGGATTTAATGTATTAAAAACATCTTTTGATTTTAATATACTTTCAAGGATTTCTGGTTCACAGAATCTTGTCTCATCACTAATAATTATTTTTCTTTGCGCTCGTACTACCCACATTACTAAATCATCCATTGTTATATTATCTAAATCGTCTGAATTATTTTTTAACCAATCAATTGGTTCGGGTATTTTTATTTCTTCTAAAGTTGGACTCCACTGTTCAGCTGATTCACTAAGATTTTCTAATTTTAAACCAAGACCACGGCGACCAATTTGATTAGATGCTTCAACTGGTTCGTGACGACCTTGACCCATTTTACCTAAACCTTTTGATTCATCATAACCCATATTTTTCATCATTTTCATTGCTTTATCAGAATATTTTTGTGACCACGCTGTTTTCATTTTTTTCGGTGGTGGTTCTTGAATTTCAGGTGCTGAAGCTGAACCAGATTCAGTTGATGATGATGAATTTTCATCAGTTTCAGTTGTAGTATTTGCCGCAGACATACTAAAATGTGATTGTTGTAGGAATTCAGAATCCGAATCAGAATCATTAGAAGCCATTCTAAAATAAATAAAAAAAAAAAATGATTGTTTTCACAACAATGTTTACACAATAATTTTGTTTACGTTTGTGTTTGTGGTTATCTTATTTTGACAATGATTTTTTTTAAAAGAACTAATAATATTGTTAAAATTTGTAACACGATTAAATTGATTATTTGTAAATAATATTTGTTTCGATTCACTTTTAAATTGTAATTCGAAATATAAATACTTTAATTTTAAAGTACGAAAATATATTCAAAATAGCGAATGCTTATATTACTATAAATTTGATTAAAAGTATAAAAATGTCAAGCCGAAGCTTGGTGCTTGGTGTGTTTTCTGTTGACACTTGACAGCCGGTAAATAAATTTTCGCTCATTTTGCTGACATTTTTAATATTTCCCCAGATTTACAAAATATCAACAACAATAACTGCCAATAAATTGACTTATGCAGATGCAATTTAATTTAGCGATATGTTGAAGTAAAATTACGGAACGGAATCAAATTCAGAATGATACTTACGATACACACAACGGAAAGAACGACAGAAAATCTATAAAATGGCATGATGTAGCCGCTTTAATTAATTATTTTGTCATTATGCTTTACTTTCGCTGACAAAGTGCTTAATTGATTTTTTTATTCAACGCAGATATATATTATATTTATCGATGATTCTGAAAAGCTGAAGAACCATTGGTATACACTAATTGCATTGTTCTTAAGCTTAGTCACAATTACACAAATCTTGGTATTAAAGTTACACTGCAGTTCTTATAAAAAATTTGGTTCCGGTTATACAAACACCGCGAATGAAGGATGACCAAATTGCGAATTAAAGTCGCGAGATATTAATTTATTTTGAAACCGAAATAAAGTCGCCACTTAAAACATTAAGTATCACGATATTTTATTTATTCGATTTTAAAATCAAATAAATATTATGCCATTCATTTAATTTATATCTTATTTTATATCAATTTCAATTCATTGATTTATACAACATTTTTTTTCTGGGTTTAAAGAAATTTACAAACTGTCATTTTGATGTCAATTTAGCTTAGCGAAAAGCTGACGCCATCTTTCAATTTTAACAAGCTGTCTTCTGTCCACATAAAAAATTCTTTTAACAAATTTAATTATGAAAAGTGTGAAAAAACAAAATAATACTTATATTATTTTCTCATAATTGTATCAAATGTAATTCGGATAACTTAATAGTAAAATTAAAATATTGTTTTGAAATACAGATTGAGCGCCTTAAAAAAATAAATTTATTAAAAAATGGCAGACTTTGTATTCGCAGAAGCCGAAGAATCGGATGTAAGCATTTTTTTTTTTGTAATACATAAACCATAAATAAATTCTTAAAAAAACATTGAAAAATTGTAATAAATAAGTATAATTTGTCAAAATAACTAAGTTTATTGTTAAAAAAATAATTGGTTTTAGGACGAAGAAGAATTGGAACCCCACGAACGCAAAAAATTGAAAAAAATCAGAGCAGTTGATTCTAGTGAAGAAGAAGAAGATGGTTAATGATTATTTTTTTGTTAACAAATTTCACAATTTCTAACTAAATAAATATTTAGATGACGAGGATAGAATTCGTGAAGAATTAAAAGATTTAATCGATGATAATCCTATAGAAGATGGTAGTGATGGTGAAGATTCTGATGTTTCTGATAGATCTACAAAACGTAAAAAGAAAAGTGATGATGAAGATGATTTTGATGATCGATTAGAAGATGAAGATTATGAATTGCTTGAAGAAAATTTAGGTGTTAAAGTTGAAAGAAGGGTAATAATCCTAATTTATGTGACAGAATAGGAATATACATGTATTCCGTTAATTTTTAGAAACGTTTTAAACGTTTACGACGCCTACAAAGTGATGAAAGTGAAGGTGAAGAACATGAAGATGAAGGAATGCAAAGAGAAGCTATTGCTGGTCAACTATTTGAGGGTGGCAGTGATGATGTAAGTGGAAAAATTTGTATTAGTGATAACTTGCAGCAAATTAAAATTAAAATTTGTATAACTTTCAATGCCATAAATAGTAGTTTTAAATATTTAACATTTATTTTATCAAAATAATTTTGTGAAATTATTGTTATTTCTTTGTTTCTGCTTGTATATTGAAACAGGATCGTTCTGCAAATTTGGTTTGTTGATAAAAATATAATTAATGTAAAATTTAAATTCAATATTATCTCTTCATTTTCCTTAATTTTTGATCAAAAATTAGGAAACCGAACGTAGATCAGAACGTAGTCAACGTGAACAAATCGAAGCTGAAAATTTTGATGAAGAAGAAGATGAAGAATCAGATGCTGATGATTTTATTGTTGATGATGATGGTAATCCAATAACAGAACGTAAGAAAAAACGACGACCAATATTTGGTGATGCGTAAGTCTTTTTTTTTTTAAATATACAAAATAGACTATAAAAATAAACATTTTTCAATAAAATTCCAAAACAAAATATTTCATTTTTAATATAGTGCTCTACAAGAAGGACAAGATTTATTTGGTGTTGATTTTGATTATGAAGAATTTGATAAATATAATGAAGATGAATATGAAGAAGAAGAATCTGATGAATATGAAGAAGATTATGATGGTAATGAACGTGAACAAAGACCAAAAAAATCAACGAAAAAGAAAACATCAAAAAAATCAATATTTGAAATATTTGAACCAAGTGAATTAAAACGGGCACATTTTACAGATTTAGATAATGAAATCCGTAAAACTGATATACCAGAACGTATGCAATTACGTGAAATACCAGTAACATCTGTACCAGAAGGTTCACATGAATTAGAAGATGAAGCTGAATGGATATATAAACAGGCATTTTGTAAACCATCTGTATCAAAACAAGATAATAATGATGGTAGTAGTGGTAATGGTCCCCGGAATCGTAAACCGCCTAGTTCAATTGGTAAAATAAAACAAGCATTAGATTTTATGCGTAATCAACAATTAGAAGTACCATTTATAGCATTTTATCGTAAAGAATATGTCCAACCAGAATTAAATATAAATGATTTATGGAAAGTATATCGTTATGATTCACGTTGGTGTCAAATGTTACAACGTAAAAAGAATTTAGCATTATTATTTGAGAAAATGCGTAATTATCAATTGGATACAATTATGAAAGATCCAGATAAACAGATACCAGATGATGTACGTGTTATTAAAGATGAAGATATTGAACGTTTACGTATGGTACAAACACAAGAAGAATTAAAAGATGTTCATATGCATTTTTTATTATATTATTCACATGAAATACCAAAAATGCAAGAACAATGGCGTTTAAAAGAGAAAGTACGCCGTCAGGAAGAACGTGCTGCAGCTAAACGTAAAGCATTAGAAGAATTAGAAGAAGGTACTGAACCAATTGAAATTAATGATATTGAGGATGATGATGATTTAGAACCACCTGAGGAACATTTAAAACAAGCTAAAGATTCTGGCCCATATGCAATGTGCCGAAAAGCTGGTATAAGTGGTATTGCTAAACGTTTCGGTTTGTCACCAGAACAATTTGCTGAAAATTTACGTGACAATTATCAACGACATGAAGTTGATCAAGAAGCTGTTGGTCCGAATGATGTAGCTAAATCATTTTTATGTCCAAAATTTATGATGGTCGATGAAATTTTACATGCTGCTAAATTTGTTGTTGCTAAACAAATTTCAAAAGAACCATTATTACGAAAATGTGTTCGCGAAATATTTTTTGAACGTGCTAAAATTAATGTTCGTCCAACAAAAAAAGGTATGAAAGAATTAGATGAGAATCATTCATGCTATGCTTTAAAATATTTAAAAAATAAACCTGTTAGTGATTTGGCTGGTGAACAATTTTTAAAATTATCAATGGCCGAAGATGATGGATTAATAGACATTACAATTGTTGAACAATTTGAAGGACATACAACAAATTCATATTTAGATGAAGCAAAACAATTATATCAACGTGACGAATTCTCGAAAAATGTCCAAGAATGGAATGCTTTAAGAGCTGAATGTGTTGAATTGGCATTAACAAAAATGGTTATACCAGAATTACGTAAAGAACTTAAAGCAATATTAATAGCTGAAGCTAAAGATGCTGTATTGAAAGCATGCTGTAGAAAATTATATAATTGGATTAAAGTAGCACCATATCAACCAGAAGATGATTTAACTGAAGATGATGACTATGAATGGGAAACATCTAAAGGTATTCGTGTAATGGGTTTAGCTTATGTACCAGATTATTCACAAGCAGCATTTTGTGCAATAACAAGTGTTGAAGGTGAAGTTACAGATTTTTTACGTTTATCAAATATATTAAAACGTAAATCATCATATCGGCAAGAAGAGAAATTACAAAAAGAAAGTGATTTAACAATGTTAAGAGATTTTATACGTAATAAAAAGCCACATGTTATTGCTATTGGTGGTGAATCACGTGAAGCAACAATGATACAACATGATATAAGAGAAATTATTAAAGAATTAGTTGAAGATGAACAATTTCCAAAAATTTCTGTTGAAATTATTGATAATGAATTAGCTAAAATTTATGCAAATTCAAATAAAGGTACTTCAGATTTCCGGGAATATCCAATGCTATTACGTCAAGCAGTATCATTAGCACGACGGATACAAGATCCATTAATTGAATATTCACAATTATGTACAGCAGATGAAGAAATCTTATGTTTACGTTATCATACATTACAAGATTATTTACATAAAGAAGATTTATTAGAACATTTATATTTAGAATTTATAAATCGTACAAATGAAGTTGGGGTTGATATTAATTTAGCTGTACAAAATTCATTAACAATTAATTTAGTACAATTTGTATGTGGTCTGGGACCCCGAAAAGGTCAAGCCTTAATAAAATTATTAAAACAAACAAATCATCGTTTAGAAAATCGTACACAATTAGTAACATTATGTCATATGGGACCGAAAGTATTTATTAATTGTTCTGGTTTTATAAAAATTGATACAAATTCATTAGGTGACAGTACCGAAGCATATGTTGAAGTATTAGATGGTAGTAGAGTACATCCTGAAACATATGAATGGGCACGTAAAATGGCAGTTGATGCATTAGAATATGATGATGAAGAAGCAAATCCAGCTGGTGCATTAGAAGAAATTTTAGAATCACCAGAACGTTTAAAAGATTTAGATTTAGATGCATTTGCTGTTGAATTAGAACGTCAAGGTTTTGGTAACAAAAGTATAACATTATATGATATACGAGCTGAATTAAATTCACGTTATAAAGATTTACGTACACCATTTCGTACAGCAAATAGTGAAGAATTATTTGATATGTTAACAAAAGAAACACCAGAATCATTTTATGTTGGTAAAATGGTATTGGCATCTGTTGTTGGTATATCACATCGTAAACCACAAGGTGAACAATTAGATCAAGCAAATCCGGTACGTAATGATGAAACTGGTCATTGGCAATGTCCATTTTGTTTAAAAGATGATTTTCCAGAATTATCAGAAGTATGGAATCATTTTGATGCCGGTGCATGTCCAGGTCAAGCAACTGGTATTAAATTACGTTTAGATAATGGTTTATCAGGATTTATACATATAAAAAATTTATCCGATAAACATGTTAAAAATCCAGAAGAACGTGTTCAAATTGGTCAAACAATACATGTGCGTATAACAAAA
Organism: Rhamphomyia laevipes; assembly: GCA_963920725.1. NCBI lineage: Eukaryota > Metazoa > Arthropoda > Insecta > Diptera > Empididae > Rhamphomyia > Rhamphomyia laevipes. Next base: position 56,854,939 of record OY987256.1, read on the forward strand.
GTTGATGTTGATCGTTTTAGTGTTGATTGTTCATCAAAATCATCAGATTTAATGGATAAAAATCATGAATGGCGACCACGTAAAGATAATGATTATGATCAAGATACTGAAGATAAGGATCATCGTAAAGAAGATGATTCAAAGAAAATTAAATCACGTCAACAATATGTTAAACGTGTTATTGTACATCCAGCATTTCATAATAAATCATATGGTGAGGTTGTTAAAATTATGGAAAATATGGATCAAGGTGAAGTTATTGTACGGCCATCATCAAAAGGTTCAGATCATTTAACTGTAACGTGGAAAGTTACAACTGATATTTATCAACATATTGATGTCAGAGAAGAGGGTAAAGAAAATGCTTTTAGTTTGGGTCAATCATTATTAATTGGTAACGAAGAATTTGAAGATTTAGATGAAATAATTGCCCGTCATGTTCATCCGATGTCCAATTATGCTAGAGATTTATTAAATTATAAATATTATCGTGATACAGCTGGCGGTTTAAAGGACAAAATGGAAGAATTATTAAAAGAAGAAAAACGAAAAGATCCAAAAAAAATTCATTATTTTATATCAGCATCGAAAAGTTATCCTGGCAAATTTTTATTATCATGTTTGCCAAAAGGTAAATGTCGTCATGAATATGTCACTGTAACGCCAGAAGGTTTCCGTTATCGTGCACAAATATTCGAATCATTAAATACATTTTTGAAATGGTTTAAAGAACATTTTGCTGATCCAATACCCGGTAATACTCCAATATCAACACCACGTCCCGGTAGTGTATCGTCTGGTCGTACACCAAGTGGTATGACATCAATGAGTACAATGAGTTCAGATGCTATACATAAAGTTGCACAAAATATACCGTCACATATGTTACATTCATTGTCACAAGCAGCATCAAGTTCAACACCACATTATTCATCAAATGTATCTGGTACACCACCAAATTCTGGTAGTAGTAATAGTGGTTATGGTCAAAGCGCTTATATAAATACACCATATACACCAAGCAGTCAAACACCATTTATGACACCATACAGTACACCACATTCGTCACAGCATACGCCACGTTATGGTCAATCAACACCAAATATTATGACAAATAATGGACCATTTGCTAGGCCTGGTATGCCACCATCATCACGACATCATGCCGGCAGTGGTAGTGGTTCTGTTAATTCATCACCACAATCATATGGTAGATCACCACGTATTTCAAATTCACATCATCATCATCATCAGCAGCAGCAACAACAGCAACAGCATTCGGGAAGTCGTGGTGGTAATAATAGTGGTTATACACAACCTCAAACAATATCAGCTGCACATCAAGAAAATATTGATTGGGAAATGGCAAATAATTCATGGGCAAGAAGAAAACCAACAACAGCACCAACTGGTGGTGCTGGTGGTGGTAGTAATACTCCAAGAGGTAATGTTATGCCATCAGGTAATCGTACACCAAGATATGATGAATATTCAAGAAAAACACCACAATATGATGATCGACAAAGTGGTGCTACTGGTAATAATAGAAATAATCGTACTGGTGGTGGTGGTGGTGGTGATTATCATAAAAGTCCAAGATCTGTTCGAAGTACACCACGAACAAATTTATCACCACATTCTATGACAATGGGAGATGCAACTCCATTATATGATGAAAATTAAATAAATAAATAAAAAAAATAAAAAACAAAAAAAAATATATTTAAATAAATACAAAAATAAATAAGAAAAATAAAATAAAGTATTGGCGTGTTAAATATATATAAAAAATAAATAAAAATTAAATGAATATTAAAAGAAAAAGTCCTTAAAAAAAAAAATATTAAATATTTTAAATTCAAAAAAACCAATTTTTTTATAAAATGTAGATTGGTTTTTTCTTTTTAGTAATTTAGTAAAAAAAAAAATTTTTTTTTTTTGTTTTGTTTATAATTTATAAAAGAATCAATAATTAGATTTTATAATTTTTTTTTTATATTTTTTTAAATTAAATAAATAACAATAAAAAAAACCATTTTTCCTAAATTATTTTCTTAATAAATACACACAGACACAAGAGAGGTGAGATTACAATAAAATAAAAAATGAAAAATAGACCATAAAAAAATTTTTTTTTTTCTATATAAGTAAATACAATTTTTGTTGTTGTTTTAGTAAATAAAAAAATAAGAGTTTTTTATTTTTTTTTTCTCATTTCAATAAAATTGCATAAAAATTCTTGAAAATTATATTATAATAAACAAAACTATGAAAATAAAAATATTTTATAAATAAATATATAAAAATAAGAAAAAATTAAAAAAAAAAAATTATAAATTATAAAAAAAAAAAAAAATGATTAAAATTATACATAATTAATTTTATATAATTATTATGAGAAAATATTGATTAGGGGTTGTTTTTAGAAAATAATAACAATAATAAATTTACAAATTGGACTCAAAATATAAAAAAAATAAAAAATATTATCGATTGAATTTAAATAAAATGATTACTTAAAAATAAACAAGAAAAAAAAACATTTTATCTTAATTATTATATATAGTTTGTAATAATTTTATTCATATTTTATTCAATTTAACATTACATTTAAAAGGCAGTTACGAATCAATGGCGGGAATTCTTGTTATAATATCGTTAACTTTCTCCTCTTAGAAATTGAAACATTCATAACATTTATAAACACCGGTAACATTTCCCTTAAATTGGTGAGAAATGATATAATTTAATCACGGATAAATGATAATTTGCTGTAGTTTAAGAATGTACGATTATATTTAAGTATCAAAAGTGAAGCTCTACCTATCTCCGGCTTAGGTTAAACCTCACTTTAAGGAAGGCTTATCTTTAAGCTTGCACTGAGAAACCAGAAAATAAGTTAAACCGAAGCTTAAGCTCTAGCAAAGGCTTAAGCTTCCACTGTGAAATTCGCCCTTACTCTCATATATCTTACTTGTAATGGCTTGAAATCAACATTAAATTTATTAACTATTATGACATTCAGTTCATCATAACACCATCAAATTAGCAATTTTGTATTAATCATTCTCCTTGATTGAGATTCATAACCGGAAAAATAGTTTTGATATAAACTTTAAAAAAAAATATCATTTATTTCTTAATAACATATTTTTGTACAAATGTTTTATAAACGTAAATTTATTTTTTTAATATATATTGTTTTTCTCATCTTTAAATGGACCAATTTTAGCAACCGAAGCCATCATAATTGGAATATTATTTTGTTCATAATTGCCAACAAAAATATGCGCTTGTGGACCAGATACAAAAACACCAACATCTTCACCGCCATGTGTTTCATCTATTAATGGTACTGTTGCTGGATATTGATAATTAGCATCAGTTAAATCATCATGAGTCATATCACGTCTGCCTGCCTTTCTTTCATTAATATATTTCGTATGTCCTGGTCCATTAGCATATGATAGTGTAGTAAATGGTAAATTGTCATCACCTTTAATACGATTATTTAGACCAAGAATATCAGATCCTCGATTCTATGAAATAATAAAAGAATATAAAATATAATGTACAAAAAAGTCTAGTTTGTTTTACCGGATATCCATTTATAGACATAGTATGAGAATGATCTGATGTTACCAAAATTAATGTATCCTCTTCAGATGTTAGATTACGTGCCAAAGATATAGCATTAGCAAATTCAACAGTATCTTCAAGAGCTTTCCTTGATTGTGTTAAATGATGACCATGATCAATTCTACCACCTTCAACAAATAGAAAATAACCATTTTTTTCTTTTTGTAATATTTTCAAAGCTTTCTCTGTCATTTCTGTTAAACTGGGATCAGCTTGTGTTAAACCTCTTCGATAACGATCACCATTAAATGGACAGTGGTCGGGACTAAATAATCCTAATAAATAATCAGTTTTTTCAATATCTGTTGCCAGTAATTGTTTATGATTCCAAATATATGAAGCAGATCCACTATTTTTATGATCATCAAGCCAATCTTTAATTAAATTTTTACCATCATTACGTTTACCAGGTACACCTTCCTCATCATTTATAGATTTATCAAGAAACATTGATCTGCCACCACCAAAAATTACTTTTAAATTTTTACCAACTTGCGAATCTATCATTTGTTGAGCAATATCAATATTTCCAGTTCCATTACACGGTTTTATTAATGAATCACATTCCCAATCACGATTTACAATATGAGCATAAATACCAGCTGGTGATGCATGTGTTACACGTGTAGTTGTTACAATTCCAGTTGCTTTATTTGCATCTTGTGCCCATTTAGCAATACTTTGTACATGATTATTTTCATTTTTACCCTGTTCACAATTATTATGTTCAACATGACCATTAACACCAATTGTTGCAATATTACCTTTAACACCGCCAAGATATGCTGTTGCTGAACAAGCTGAATCCGCAACTTGACTATCTATACAATAAGTTTTCGATAAACCAGAATATGGGAATTTTTCAAATGAAATTTGATATGAAATATCTTTGATAAATGCTCGTGCTGCTGTTATTGTATGAACTGACATACCATCACCCAAAAACATTATAATATTTTTAGCATTATTATTGTTCTGTTTTTGATCAAGTTTTTCTCTGATTTTTTCATGTGCTTTTGTTATCCAATAATCGGAATTTAATTCTTTACGATTAACATAATCATCAGATTTTAATGATGGAAAATATGGATGGAGATTATCTTCATTGTCTGGAAAAAAAATTTAAATAAAAATGATATTACAAGATTTGGGAATATAAAATAGTTGTGTTAATATTGTAGAATAAACTTTCGTCTATTAATTTTATGTCAGTATTGATAGTATAAATAAATCTTCGTAGTTAAAAGTTTAGTAACGTAATTTTAATAATTATGTTACTAAACTATCGAATATGATATAATATGATCTAAAACCTTAATCATATTATTGGTAACATTCAAATGAATCCACATAATTATCATTTCAAATTGTTAGTTTTTTGAACTGTATACCTTCAGATTTTCTATCAACTGCTAAACAATCCGCTGCGCACAACCAAGCTAGAACTAAAGCAGCTTTACAAAAATGTTTTTTCAACATTTTACAATTTAATTAATAAATAATTTGTCTCTTAACACTTTAGTAATTCAATTCGTACTAATTTTTTGTTGAAAATTATTACATTTCAAATCAATTTAAAATTGTATTTTATGGTTTTATATAATTGTGATAACAAATTTGGAGTACTTATCATATCAAAATATTGAATACGGTAGTAATTTATCCTTTAATCTGGTAATATAATTTTAATTATGTTTGTTAATCTTAAATTGTATATAAATTAAATAATTTGGATTTTAGAATATCTTATCAAATTGTTAATATTTCATTTTCAGGAACAGAGCCATGCTGAGAAAATAATTTGTCTCTCTCTGACTTTTTGTAGATATATCGGGCAACGTATTAATAGATAAAGAAAATAAATCTAAAATCATGTTCCAACTAATCCGATAGAGTCCATAACACAAACACTTCTTTGCAGCTACCTGGAAATATACTACATTTCTTACGTAATACAGAGAATCTTTGATTATTTCTTTTCAATAAAGAAAAGCCCGCCCTTCTTGGATTTTCCAGATAGCTGGCCCTGTGGTACGCACGCCTCTGTGGAGAAAGCTAATTAAATTTTTAAGTTATAGTTTCATTTATTACATTTTGTATTTTGATATCTGCCACAGTAATCAGTAATCTTTATTACATGTAAGATTTATTTCTGTTTAATCAATTAATTTGTAATATATTATGTTCATAAATTTATTAACAATTAATTAAAACTCAATTACAATAACTAAAATTATTATTAATATAAATACAAATACGAATTAAGTTAATATTTATTACCCTTTATTAATTGATAAAGAAAACAATTTCTACTTTTCAAATATTTATTCAATTCAATTTAATAATTATTTTATAATAAAAATATTATTTCTTTAGCTTCTTTGACATGCTTTAGGTCCATCACCAATACATGATGCATATGCCATTAAATGTGGTAATATATTTTGTTCGTTAACACCAGTAAATAAATGTGCCCATGGACCAGATGCAAAAACAGCAACATCTTCACCACCGTGTGTTTCAGTGCTAAGTTTTATTGTTGATGGAAATTTCGCCCGAATATCAGATCGATCAACTTTAGTTGGATCTTTACGTTTATTTGTCTTATGATTAAAATATTCCTTAAAACCTTTACCATTAGCATAATTCAATGTTAAATATGGTAATTTATCAATATCACTAGTAGAAGCTGCATCGAAAATGTTATTATGACGATTCTATATAAAAAATTATTTATTACAAATTTAAATTTAGTTTTGAATAATTTTAATATACTTACTGGATAACCAGCAATACTCAATGTATGTGAATGATCTGAACTGACTACAATTAATGTATCATCTTCATTTGTCATTTTTTTAGCAGACTCAACTGCTTTTGATAATTCTGCTGTTTCATCGAATGCCAATCTAGCATATACATTATGATGTGCTGTATCAATTCGACCACCTTCAACAAATAAAAAGTAACCTTTATCATTTTTATTTTGTAGCATTTCAATAGCTTTTTCAGTCATTTCAGCTAATGTTGGCATAGTTTTGTTATCATCTTCTAAATGATACAACATATGATCATCATTAAATAGGCCAAGTAATTTATCAGTTTCTGTAGCTTTTATTTTCAATAATTGTTCTTTATTATAAATATATTTTCTATTCTCTTTATTAATTTCACCAATATCTTCCCAAATACTGATTAAATTTTTATTATCTGTACGTAAACCTGGATTTCCTTCTTCATCATTTTTATTTGTTGGAAGAAATTGACTACGGCCACCACCTAAAATAACTGTTATATTCCGTCCAACATCTAAAGTTACCAATTGTTGTGCAATATCAGAAATAACGAAATTTTCACCACAATATTTTTTCACTTCAGCATCATTTTCCCAATTTCTATCTGGCGTATGAGCATAGAAAGCAGCTGGTGTAGCGTGTGTAATACGTGTATTTGTTACTAAACCAATTTTTTTACCAGAATCTAATGCCCATTTACCAATAGAATGTGTAAATTTTTCTTGATTCAAAGCATCATCACAATTACGACGTTTTACATTACCATTTACACCAATTGTACCATAATTATTTTTGACGCCAGTTAGATAAGCGGTTGCTGTACAAGCTGAATCTGGTACAATACGATCTAAACAATAGGTTTTTATTAGACCGGTGTAGGGGAATTTTTCAAATGATAATGATTTCTCTTCACCACCCAAATACATTCGGGTACCAGCTAATGTTGTCAGTGACATACCATCACCAATGAAAAATATTACGTTTTTAGCGATATTTTCATTGACTTTACGATTTTGTTGTTCCTTTGTAAAGGTTTTTCCATTGTCTAACCAATATTTAGAATCTTTTTCCTTTTCATCAATAGCTAATGTTTTTTTATGTTGCGGATATGGATGCATTGATTGATCTAAAATTTCATCTGATTTCGTTGTTGCAATGAAAATATTTATTAAGACCACGGAAATTGAAAATAAAGTTAATTTTTTCATGATTAAATGTTTTTTGCTAAGTAATGTCGTGTGTTTATTCTACAAATTCTGCACTTAAACTAAAAATTTGATTAAGAAGTTTAATTTATAATAATATTGATATATTTTAGATAAGCTCATAAATTTGATAATAATTTCTGATAATAGCAATAGAACTGAAATAAGTATAGAAATAAAATATCGATTTGAAAACAAACTCGGTTTGGTATCTGTTCAATAATTTACAATCGACTAATTACAAGTATTTTAAAATAACATTTAAACAGTGGCTAAATAATCAACTACCGCCAAACAAATTTCAAGTATAAGTACTTGAAATATCAAAGTATTAGAATTTTAGTGTTTTATGTAAAATTACAGAATTTAGAATTATATTTTTTATGTATTAAGTGCATAATTTTATTCTCATGGAAGCACAATATTTACTTTCATACATAAAACGGACTCAACAAAATCAGACCTCCCTTAAGGGTGCAGTAAATTAAATGACTTTTTATTTAACTTGTACTTTATTAAATGAAAATATAAGTTATTTAGACAGCGCTAGGTTGCTATACCATCAATTCCATGTTAAGTAAGTGAATGAGAGTGTACCTCATCCATTTCATGATTGACTTAGCTAGGGATTAGTCTATAAAGCTTGGGCTATATAGCACCGATCCGTTCAGTTTCCATTCGATTCGTACGGTAACCAAATCGACTGGTTAAGTAGACTGAACACATATAGTTAGTTTTTGTTGTTTTTTGAAATTGTAAATTTTCATTTCTCTTGACATTTGTTTCAGTTTGGATTCACAAATTTTTTATCGTTGCAAACTATTTGGATTCGATTCGTTCCAATTCGATTTGAATTGCACTTATGTGTGCACTCAAACGATTTTCCATACAAAATATATGGAGACGTCAAATTTGAATTTTACTGAACAATCAGGTAGTGAATTGATCGATAATATGTGGCAAAAGTTTAAGTCTTCCTTTAACAAATATAATTAAGGTCGTAAGTCGAAGTCTGACCTAGTCTGGTCCTAAAATACCACAATCCAGACCTGAATAAAACATTAACAAATATTTATCTATATATATATATATTTCCATTATAATAAATGGTAGTTTTATTTAAAATTTATATAATTTTTGTTTGTTAATTTTAAAATACTTTACAATCTTGCATTTTTTTATAGTTTTATTTTTTATTTTTAATATTTTTGGTTTTATTTTAACCATTTTTATATTATTATATTTTAGTATTTTTATTTTATTTTAATATTTTAATAAATTAATATTAATAATAAAATTTTTTATTTATATTTTTTTTTTTTTTGGTAACATAATTATTTTATTTATAATTTGCAATATTTTTAGGGTTTAGTTTTTGCTGTTTTTTTATTTTTAAGGGTCTTTTATTTTGGATCAAGGAGTTTTTAAGGTACAACGAAGAATTTTTGAATATATTTTTAACTTTTTTTGTTTTTTTGTAAATAATTTTTTTTTTTAAATATTTTAATTTTTATAAATATGTAATTTTTTTTTTTATGAAATTTGTTTTCGAAAAATATTTCTTTTTTATTTTTATATTGTGGAATAAGATTTTTTAGTAAAATATATTTTTTAATTATAATATGTTTAAAAAACAATAAAAAATAAAATAGAAATTATTGAATAAAATATTTTATTTTTTAATTTTATTTGTATTTTTTGTATATTTATTAAATATTTTTTAATATTTTTAGTTTTTATTATTTTTTTTTGTAAATATGTTAATGTAAAAATTTTTTCAATTTCTCATCTTTTTTATTTTTTGCGGAAGACCTAAAAAAGTTTTATTGAATTTATTTTGTATATAAGTTTTTAGAAAACATAAATTTAAATTTAAAAAAATATTAAAAAAATATATTAAAATTATTTATTTCCATTTTATGTAAATTTATGTTTTGTAATGTATTTTTATGTTTAATTTTATTTCGAATATGTTATAAATGTTAAAGTTTGAAAAAAAATTGTTATAAATTTATATATTTAACTTGTAGTAATTACGTGACGGTAACGTAAATTATAATTGTGTTTTTATGGTTGGAATTCCGTTTTAAATATAATTAATGAATTCGTTTTTATATAGATTTAATATTTAGTTCTATTTAAATAAAATTTATGATGTTAATTAACAATTTAAATTAAACTGAAGAATTATTAAGTGTTTTCTTGATTGTATTTTTGAAATTACGTTAAAATCGGCCTTATGATCACAGAATTGATCATTTTCAACTGTCAGAATATTAATATTGAGTTTAGAGTATAAATTGTAATCTCTATTAATTTTTATGGATAATTTATTGCGGATACTTTGTCAATTATAATTTCCAGAATTGTTTCTAGAATTATCTGTGATGTTCAAAGTAGAACAGGTAAGGTCTTTCAATGATGGCCAAATGTTAACAATCAATGAGAATATTAGACAGATTCGCAATTTACAATGTTTTCCATGCAAATCTATTTTGTATAGCTACAACATACCTCAAGATTTCACTTTGTCAGTCTGTTTTGGTTTATTTTCGGATCTCCAAAGGATAGAAGCATCAAAATAACGTCAATCGGAATCTTAACAGTTTCTTGTTCAATTTAATTCTCGAATACTTAACACTTTATAAGGTTCACGACGAGATTAGAGCGACCTGGTAAACTGATTTCACATTTTTTAAAAAAAAAAACTATTCCAATTTGAAATCAAATATTTTTGATATACATAATTTTGAAGTGAAATAATTAATTCCAACAATTTAATATAGCATCAAGCATTTTTCAGAGTTCAATTTATTATTGAAAATGATCATATCAAATCTAGAAATTTTGGTTCTATTACTCAGTTCTAGATTAATTCTTTTCACTATCGCGAGGAGTTTACGAAACGTTCTAAATTGCAATATTGGGACTTGTATGATTTTTATTAGTATTCCGAATTTTATGTTTTTTCTTTGAAAACTTGCAACATGTTTTAATAGGATTCAGGATTCTTTGGATTCAGGATGTTGGTCTGTCTCTGATTTGTTTCTTCAATCACTGTAATCTCTCAGCCAATAATTTAATCAATATTTAATGCTTTTGGTCTTTATAAAAAGATTATTTTCTTATATTAAAAAAATATTTTAATCACTGACTAGTGACGATTTATTTACTCAACCATATGGAAAAGTATTGTTATCATTAAGGATGTACAGATTTTTCGGTAATCTAAGCTAAATATTATCATTCCCAAATTAATTTGTATACCAACATTTGTGTACTAACATTTTTATATTGCGATTAAGAGTAGAATTAATTTTGGTTGAAATTGGGTACTGACAATTTAAGTAATTAAACTTAAATGATTAAGTAATTTGGTGTCTGGAAATTTTAATGTTTTTTAAATATTTTCAGAGTTTAATAAAAATTGTCAATTAAATTAAAAATATTCGAGCAGTTTTTGTTTCTGTAAACTTTTTATAAGCAATTATTTAATATTTTAAACTATTTTTTTTTTAATGTTTTACTATTTTTAGTTTTGTATATTTAAATTTTTATTATTGATTTTTATTTATATAAATTTTTATTTTAATATTTAATTTCGCGTAATTTTTGTAATAATTTTTTTGTTTTAATATTTATATTTCTATTATCATCAGAAGCACATTTACATAATTTATTTATTTATATTTTCATTTTTTTTTCTATGACATTTAAACATTTATATTTTTTATTTTTATTAATTTTTCATTTTTCATATTCGATTTTATTTCCATTTTAATTTATAAATTTTCCACATCTACAAATAATTAATTCTTTTTATTATTATTGAATAAAGTTTGATTTATTTTTAGTATAAATTTTTAAATTTTTATATGATAATTATTTTTGTTTTTCCAATTTTGTTTGGTTTTCAAATTAATTTTATTTACTGTTTACAGTATTTAAATATAATTATAATAATTATTTATAATTTTTATAATAATAATGAATAATTTGTATTTATTATAGAAAAGGTATTGAGTCAATTCACAGAAAAGAATAATTTATAGAGAAACAATTCGAATGGAACGAAATTTTATGAAATTTGAAATTTTTTTTTATTCACCAAGGAAAAGCGCGATGATCGTAACCGATATCGTCTTATATGGAAAGTGAAAGCGGTGTGAAACTTTGAATGAAAGTTACTTACCGATAGTAATTGTATTTGTATCGATACTGTAATTTTATCTATACTAGGTAGGAACTATCACAAATTGTGACTAGTCTGTAGTTTCCTGAGCATAGTATCAAATAAATAAATAATTTTTATCTATCAACATTTTTACATAGATTCAAAGTTTACGTTTCTTCGTGTTCTATATTCAAAGTTTACGTTTCTTCGTGTTCTAGAAACGTAAACTTTGAATCTTTGCAAATTGATTGCAAACAGTGAAATTTGATTTATTTATTCTCATCGCGATCGATAGTATATTTTTCGATAGTAATTTAGTATTTTTTCTGTGAATTGATCCGGGCTAAACATCATCTAAAAAAATTGAAATTATGAAACAAAATTTCGAATTTTTAGTCAAATTATTAATTTAATATTACAGATAAGAATCTTACAGATAATTATGAATATCAATCTTATTGATGATTTCAAATGTTTTTGTAATTTTTAATATGTTACGATGATTTTTTTAGTAATTTATTTTTCCTTGATTAATTTTACACAAATTTTATATAATTTTTTAAATTATTTAATTAGACAATTAATATTTATATTTTTTATATACGTATTTTATATCTTATATCTTTAATTTATTTACCAATATTCTACTAGTAAATATCTTTAATTTTTATATATATTTTTTTTTAAAATTTAAGTTTTTAAAAATACGTCTTTTATGTTGTAAGTGTTTAGTTTCTTTTATATATATATCAATTTATGTGATCCGAATTTTAAGTGCAACAAAAAATAAATAATTTAATTTTATGTAAAAAAATTGTAATTTTAATTTTTTTTTTTAAAAATTTTATTATTATAGCAAATTTATCTAAAAAAGTCTTAAGTGATTTTTTTGAAAAATATAAAATTAAATATTTTTTTCTTTTATGTTTTATTATATCAAGCTCATAAGTTTTAATGGTCGTAAATGTTGTGTGTTTTATCTTTTGTTATAGAAAGATACTATATAAAGAGAGATAGAGATAGATTGAAAAAGGCAAATATTCTAGAGATTTTTTTTGTAAATATTTAAATATTCTACTTTAATAACTTTAAGCTTATTTATTATGTTGATAAAACTGTAATTATTGAAAAACATACAGAACAATATTATATGGAATTAAAGCAGTTTTATACAATTTACAGTAGTTTTACTGAAGTTTTACCGCAGTTTTATAACAGTTTTACGACAGTCTACAAATTGCAACTTCAATGTTTTATTTCAATAGTAGTTTTACCTAAGTTTTATAGCAGATCTATTAGTTTTATAGTAGTTATTGTAGTTTATTTCAGATTTACAACAATTTTATTGCAGACATAAAGTAAAAATTAAAATTTTTACTAAGTATTTATATTTAGATATATATAAATATCAAGTTTTAGTTTAACAGCATTTTTACAGCAGTTTTACACAAAAATTACAGTGACTTCTTTGCAAATTCTTGTAGTAAATTCTATTCAGTTAAATAGAATTGACTAATAATTATTCAAAATATTGAAAAGTTTCGTGTAATTGAAAAATGATTTAAATGTCCTGTTCATGTTCGTATTACAATTATTATTTTATAGGTAATGTAAAAGAAAGTGCTATAAAAGATTACGAAATTTTAATTATTGTTGAATATTCAAATTGCAATGATTCGTGACTGAGATAAATTTTGATTGATGCTTAAGAATAATTTATTTTTCATAGTTTATTTAATATACTGAAAAAACTGCAATAATTCTACTGCTCTACTATTTAAATTTAGTATAAATTCCTTATAAATTCAGAAATATTGAATAACGAAAATGTTGAAAAAGAAACTTCAAAGATAAAAAGAATAATGCAATTAATTATTATTTAGATTTTATTAAATAAATTGTCCGAATACTAGAATTTCTATCTAAAATTCGGTGGGGTATACCAAAATTTAAAAAAAAATGTTTAATTTTTCGTAATGTCAAAACTGACAATCAAAAAATTTATTAAATAAAAAAATTAAAAAAAAAAATATTTCTATCTATTTGATGTTAATTTTATGTGATGAAATTAGAAAAAAATCAATTTTTTTTCTAAGATCGAAACCAAAAATTGTTCGTTGTAAAGTAATTTATTTTATATTGTACTTTTGTGAAATTACCAAAAAATTGTTGTAAATTTTAATTAATTAAAAAAATTATGTTTCTTTTATGGATGCAACGAAATTTCGAAATTTATGTTAAATATTTCTTTTTTTAAAAAATAAAATATCTTGTATCTTTTTTATTAATATTATAAATATATACTAAAAATCGCCGAATTTTGTATAAAAATTTGCGATATAAAAACTACAAAAATAAATAAATTAATAATTTTTCTTTTTTGGTTTAAAATCTTTTTATTTTATGAATTTTCCAATTTTTTTCATTATTTTTTAACTAAACCTTTTTTTTTAATTTGTTGGTGTTTGCTTTTTTAAGCTAAAAGTTTTTATGTTAAAATTTATGTTAATTTTTTTATTGTTATATTTTTTGTTTTATATATTTAATAATTTTAATTTAATTTTTTTTGTTTCTTTTGGTATTGTTAACATTCTGCAGTTATTTAAAAGTTTATTTTTTGTTACCATACAAATTTTCAAATATACTTTTGAAAGTAGTTTCCAAATAATTAATGAAATAAATTAAAATATTTTAGTTTTCGATTTATGATTATTGATTTTCTTATCAAAATTTGATTACAATAATTAATTGATCAAAACTTTTGTATCGATTCATTGATTTAATCACAAATTTGATTTATATGATTTAGTATTCAACATAATTTTGTGATCAATTAATCAATATTTAAATTAAATTAAGAATTATTTCAATCAATTTAATTTCAATTGTTATTATATGGTGGAAGATTTTAGTGTAATACGATTTAAAATAATTAAATTTCAGTCATGAATTTAAAGAAATTTAAATAAAAAATTGTAAAAACTTTGCATAACTATTGAAATATAAGAAATTAAGTTAAATCCAAAGTTTTTATAACAAACAAAAGCTCTTAGTAATACCCAAAAGTTTTGCATGACTGATAAAAGTTTTTACAGAAATATTTAAAAGCTTTTAATGATGTACGAAAGCTCTTCACAGCAAATAAAATTTCTAACCGATAAAAAAGTTCTATATATATTTATAATATATGAAAAGTATAAAAGCCAGATAAAAATAGTTGTCAACAAAGAAAAGCTCATATTGCCATATAAAAGCTCTTCGTGTTTAACTTACGACTTATAAAAAGTGTGTCTGTTAACAAAAATAGTAGTGATATGAATAGTAGTGACTGGTATTTAATCAATTTTGTAAATTTTTACGTTACATTTATCTTTTTTGTAATTTACTTGTAAAGTTATGCTGTGAATAGTTAAATAAATGAAATTTGAACAAATTAAACTAATTAAATTTTTATAAATTTTGTCTTTTTATTTATAAATTTATGACTTACATTTTAATGTTGAGAAAGTCTAATTAATATTTAATATTTATTGTTGTTAAAAATATTTTTTCTTTTTTTATTTTGGTATTTTATCCTGAATACTTAAATTTAATATAAATATTTATAATCGTCGAGGTTTTCCTATAATTGGAGCATTTTTATATTATAAAATCTTAATTTATTTTGATGGTCCATTAATTTAACAAATCATGATTTCATATATTTTTTTTTTCCTTTTCTTAATGATCTTTAAAATTACAACTTTTCCTTAAGATTCCATATTTTGTTTTTTTTATAATGATGATTTTGTCCAGAAAATTTTTCAAATACATAATAAAAAATAAATAAATATATAAATTTTCTATAAAATTTATTTGTGATGGAAAATAAATTGAAAAGAAAATTATTAATTTTTCATATATAATATTTTTTTTTGATTAATTTTTGTGGACATAATTGCTCTTCTTCATATAGTCTTTTTAAGGTTTCTTACTCCTTCCTCGGCGATTACAAAGTCGGCACTAGTTACGTTTAGTCAGGATCATTACAAACTCTAAAAAATAAATTAAATAATGTTGATTAATTTTATTTTATATAATTTATAAATATATTAATTTACCGCTGTAATTAACTTGACCATCACCATCTAAATCAGCTTCTTTGATCATATCATCAACTTCTTCATCTGATAATTTTTCACCTAAGTTTGTCATAACGTGACGTAATTCAGATGATGATATCAGGCCATCATTGTTTTTATCAAAGACTCTGAAATAAATTATGAGATTATTAATTTTTTTTTTTGGAAATAGTTAATAGCAAATAGCAAATTCAGTGACTGCAATTGAGTTTGTTAGGAAATTAATAAGGAAATTGAATAATTAAGAGTCTAATATAAAATACCAAAAAAAGTAATAACGTTATTATTATTATAACGTTATTATTATCACGTAAAAACATAGAGTTTTCAGATACAGGTAGGTACAATTAAAATTACGAAATATAATTTCATTCCTTTCCATTATAACGTTATTATATCGTTATATTTTATATCGTTATATTTAATATTATTACAGAAATTAATTCTGAACCATTCAATTAAGTTAAAACTGAAGCATAGTCAATTATTTATTTTAAAGAAATTGTAATATAAAATTACCGAATTTTAGTCTAAATAAATATTACATTACATAATAACGTTATTACGAATACTCAAATTTCGGTACAAATAATGTTACATTAGAATAATTATGATAATTTTGATAAAGTTAATTAAATTATACTTTATTTTACCTGAAAGCTTCTTTCAATTCATCCTCACCGTCTGCTCCTTTCATTTTCTTAGACATCATTTGTAAAAATTCATTAAACTCAATGGTTCCATTACCATCTACATCAACTTCATTAACCATATCTCGCAATTCAGTTTCTAAAATATATAAACATTATTTATATATGACAAATGATTTCTTTAAAAATTAAATATTTTATTACCACTTGGACGTTGTCCCAGTGATCTCATAACAACACCCAGTTCAGCCATTGTAATTGTACCGTCTTCGTCTTTGTCGAATAACATAAACGCTTCTTTGAATTCTAGAATTAATATAATTTTTATTATTATTTGAATTTTTGTAAAAAATATGTATTTAGAAAATATTATTCTGAATTATGTTTTAAATATGCTTTACATAAAAAATAATAAAGGAAAATATCATAAAAAAACTTAACATATTTCTAAGAAATAAATTTTTCATATATAAGGTTTAAAAAGATAAACGAAACGAATTCATTTCATTTCCTACATAAATTTTTTTTTATAGTTTTGAATAGAAACAAAAAAAAATGGAATATTAAAACTATACGTAGCTTTAGCTTAGCTATAAGATGGAAATATCTAAAAATTTTTCGTGAAATTTCATAATGCAGAAACATAAAGTAGAGGAAAAGGCTTTTTTTTTTAATAAGATTTGTGGTGAAAAGTTTTCTTTTCATTTCTGATCCTTCTTATTATAGTATACGTGAACGTGACTGTAAAATTTTGTTATGTATTTTTCAGTAAAACTTTATTTTTTATTTAGTTTCCGCTTCCACATTATAATTATGTATAATTATCGTTTACCATTTGCAGATGCTAAAATTAAGAATTAGGATTAACTAGAAATTAACTAAGAAATCTTTATCTAAATTTAAAGAAACTGTACTTAGATGCAAATAATATTAGAATTATTATAGGACTAAAGATTCCAGAACAGATTATTCCGGGAACAGTTGACACAAATTTCAAAGCGGATTCGTTTTTTATAAATTACATTTGATCAAACTGGAGAAAGTGCAACTATGAAAAGTTCTCATAGAGTTAATATTTCCTCTTTTTCCGCGATAGTTTGGGCTGTTATATGCTAAAATATTGTATTTTATTTCAAGTTTTACCTAAAAGGTTTTTAACAGAACCAGAAAGTATTTGAAATACATTATTTCTGTATTTCAAATACTAAAAATGAAAATGAAGAGTTTCAATGAAAGAATTTCCATAGATCGAATTTTGTCAATGATAATATCAATTCTGATTATAATGAATTACTATTTTAAATACTTTTTGACGGTATTCACCATACTTTCCACAAATATCAAGTTCTTTATGGTAAAATGTAATATTAATGTTCAAATCTTTCTTATAATTATATTTAGTATTTCGAATTACATTCAAAAGTCTGTCATGACTCTATCATTTTGATCCTGTCAGTTGGATCCTCTAATTTTAATTTTTTATTTCTTATACCGATGAAAGTTATATAAAAGTACCAAAAAAATTTGTACTTTTATAAAAACAAAACTAAATTTTCATTTTGAAGTGGTATTTTTTTTTTAAAAAAATTTAAAAATTATATAAATAGGAAAAGGATTTCTTAAAAAAAGGATTACTAACATTATTATTTAAATTCATTCTTAACAATAACTATCAAAATGTAAAGATACTATTAAAATTTCCGATAAACCATTTTGTATAAATTTTATTAAGATAGATTATTAAATTTGAATCCTTTTAATTTAGTTATAAAATCGTCCTTTATTTAATTAGTTATAAAAAATTTCCGAAAATACTTGGTTGTATAATAAAAATGTAAATTTTTTTAAAGAAATTCTAAAGATTACCATAATTATCTCGATGTAAATTTCGAAAATTCTTTAAGAAATGTAAAAATCTTCTCCTCAATGGATTTAAATAAGGAAAACCAAAAAACTTTTCTTTATTGTAGAAAATGGAATTATTTTTTTAAGAAAATTATGCAACAAAATTTATAAGAGTTAAATTATTTGAACTATTTCTTTTATATATTTTGTAACTAAATTCTTTACTGACATTACAACTTCTTGTTAAAAGGCATTCTTTGTATATCTTTTAAGGTGTAATAAAATGTTGATAATATTGAGATAAGTTGAAAGTTAATGCCAGAAGTGACAATTGTTATTTAAGAAATTTTATTTTAAAATAGTTTTGGTGAATATTTATGAAAAATTGTAAATTTGTAAAATTTATATAAAATTTATGTATACTTTCCCAGCAATATGGAAAATGGAAAAGCTATACACTCGAAATCGATAGTGCTAAATGATTAACTCTCACATTACTTGAATCTGTCAATTGACAGCAATTTTATTATCAATATTAAATGTTCTGAAAACTTGTGTGTATCTCGTTTTTCAAAATTTTTGTAATTTAAAAATTGATATTCCACAAAACGACTGATAAAAATTAAATAATAGCTAATACTTCAATGAGAGCACGTCATTTTTGTAATAATGTCTCTGTACTAGAACTATTAGCCATTCCTAATTATTGACAAAAACTTGATTAATTCAATATTTAAGATAATTATACTATAGTTCGGTAATTTCAATATTTAATGATGATTTTGAGAATTCAAAGGTTAAGGCTTTTATCTTTCAACTAATTACATTAAAAAATTATCTTCTATTCCATAAATTACAAAATTTTCTTAAAAACCAAACCAAAAATTTAAGTAAACTTCTTTACACGCAATTTGATTTTTATTTCTACTCTATACACTAATTAAATTTATTTGAATTGTGATTATTATCACATTAGAAAATAATAAAAATTTAATTTAATTTTATTATTTATAATAAAAATTACCAAAAAATTAATTGTCGATGTCAAAAACAATATAAATCTTATATAAAATGAACGTGATGAAAATTTTACTTACCGGCAACCTGTTCCTCTGATAGACCATATTCAGACTATATAATAAAAAGAAAATTGATAAAATTATAAATTTATTATATAAACAAATATAATAGAAAATTTGTTATAGTATAGTTTTCTTAATTTGGTAAAAGAAAATTATATTTATTTTTCAATTCAATTCATTAATTAAATTTTTATATACATAAAAAAATTAATTAAAGTATTTTTTTTTGAAAGATTTCATCAAATAATTAAATACAAATAAATTAATTTAAAAACAACTTAACAATTTTAAGGTTGAGCTAATATAGAACAATTTTATTGAAAAATGTGTAAATAAACATTGGAAATTTTTAGGTATTCGGGTAATTGATCGAAAACAATTGACCGAATGTATGCTTGTCCGAATTTACAATTCATCGAAAAGAAATGTATCGAATTTAGTATGGAATATAATTGATAATGCGCGAATATAAATTTACAGAATTCACAATTGATCGAAAACACAGTTGATCTAATAATTAACCAATAGTAAATTTAAAAAAAAAATGTCATAAGTTTATAACAAAAAATTCACCAAGTACAAAAATTTTTTTTCCGGTAATTTTACCTACGATAAATATTCGGTAAGTTATCTTCGGTCTATTGTGTTCGTTATATTGTGTATTATGTGTATTTACTTTAGTAATCTATTCGGTAAATGGTGTATTCGGTCATCTGTTTACCGGTCAATTAGTCGTAAATCTATTTTAATATATATATATTTTCTTTTGAAGAAGTTGGAAAAGTGGAAATTAATTTAATAAGACACGTTATAGTTAAGAAGTATGAGTAGAAAAGTTTAATTTTCTTTTGAGAAAATCAATCAATCATTTTCGACAAAATAAACTAAAAAGGCCACAAAAATAAACTCACAAACTCATCAGCCAAGTAAGTAAAATGATGAAAATTATATTTTTAAAGTTTTGATTATCATAAAATTTTGTGTTATTTATTATAATTACGTTAAAAATATCAAAGAAAATTTTCCGTGTTTTTTTTTTGTTGTTTTTGTTGGTGGTGAGATGGAAAATTTCATATTATTTGAAAAGTTTTAAATTATATTTTTATTTATTTGTTGTAATTTTAAAATAAACAAAATATTTTAATTTTAAACTTACACACATTTGACGTATTTCATCTTGACTGGTTAATGTTTGTAATCGTCGATATTCACGACTATACAATTCTTCAGGACTATTACTAGCAGTTTCTGAGGTCATTTTTTTTTGGTAACTTATATTTTAAATATATTTAAAAAATAAACTTTTTTTTTATAAATTTTAATTTTTCCTAATAATATGAATAATTTTATTCATAAAATAAGAAAAATCTATTTAAGAAAAACCAAATTTGTTTTATATTTTCAATAAACCACAATTATTGTCACTTTGTTATTTTTCTGAATTTTCATGGTTGCTCATGATATTTTTAGATATATAGAAAATTTCATAAAATTCATAAATTCTTTTTTATCATAAAATATTTAATTTTTCAAGAAAATTATAAATAAATCATTGAAAATGAAAATATATTAAAATTGTATTAGGAAAAATGCAATTTGCACAAATAATTATCTTAGTTTTCCCGCGATGATTATTTTTATTTACTTATTTATTTATTTATTTAAATTTTTATATTATTCTTACTATAAGGAAAACTTTTTATGTGAATAAAAATAAAATTGACACTGAGTTTTCTTTTTTTTGTAAGATGATTACCGAAATATATAAGAAAAAAAAATTATAATTTTAAATAATCTTTTGTTTTTTTTTTTAAAAAAATCATCAAAATCATCGTCGTCGTATCACGAAATAATAAAGATACTACTAAAAAAAAAACAACAACATAAATATATTTATGTTTATACAGTAATTTTTAATATATTTGAAGATTTGTGCGTTTTTCTGTGGAACATTCGAATAGATAAATTCATATAACAAAATTTTGTTGCTTAAAAAATTAAATTGGCTGTAATCTTGTAATGTAAAATTATAATTGGTTCAGGTCTAACTTTTGACAATGGAAAATACCCAACAAGCAGAATCAACGAAACTTAAGATATGGACACAGTGATTTTAATTTATATGTAAAATGGTTTTAGAATGTTCAGATATCGCGCGCGAGAGTTCCTTGTAAAAGGACCAAATCTCGAAAAAGTAATTTGTTACTTTTCTAATATTGAACAGTAATTTAAAAATTTAAAAATTAATATTTACTTTAAATTAGATTGTAAGGTTAAGGTACATTTTGGTTGATACGACTTTGATTCGTATTTTATGTGAGCCTTAACACCTAAAAAAATGGTAAATAACGATCAACAGTTAAGAATTATAAAAACGCTTAATCAAATTTTGAATTTACTTGGAATTGTTGCACTTTCTGTGAGAAATATTTTACTTAATTTATGGTATATATCAAAATATAATAATTGAAAATTAATTTGTGGATATTCCACGTTTTCCAGAGAACCTATAAGACAAACCATTCCCATTTCCCATTAAAATTCTTATAAAATTTAATAATTACGGAATAAATCGACACAGATTTCCAAAATTTGATTTTGCCCAAGATTGTAGTTAATTTTCGACCAGTTCATTCATATCGACTGCATGTACCAAAGTGGTAGGAGTTGTTTAAAGACAATCCGTCCATTAAGCTATTCCCTACCAGTTGGTATATTAGCTACAGCAGCGATTTTTTTATCATAATCGTAGTTTGTTCTAACTTTCAATAATCCAAATTTTTGAATTTCCTATTTGATTAAATTAAATTATGATCAATTCAATTCTAACTCCTTGAAGATTAGTCCTTCATTAACAATTGTCAATATACCAAATTAAATTAGATCGCTAATTTCTAATATTCTTTATATATACATATTACGATTAATATAACACATTAGCACGCTTTAGATATTTTAGCAAAAATTGTTTATACAAAATAGATACGACGAGTGGTTGAGCGTTGGCGTCGTTGTCTTTTTTTTATTAAATCATTCTTTTTTTTTCATATATTTTCATTTAATTTTCTATCTAGACAAAATTAAATTTATTATTTTTAGATTCTTATGCATAAAACGAAAAACAACCACTTAGAAAGTCAATAAACTTTGAAATTTTATTACATAATCAAAGTACAAATTAATATTAATTATAGAAAAAATCAAAATAAATACAAAAAAAAAAATTAAAATGATATGTAAAAAATAATTTTAATATTAATTATTTTTTAAATATAAGTACCGAAATTTCTACGGTTGAGGGTTAACATAATTAAATGTGTTTTTATTGAAATATTGCCAAAATAATTAAAAAAAATTTCAGTCGCTATGTTGCCAAATTTTTATTTAGATTTCTTTTAATAAAATTATGTTGAAATGAAACTGAAGGGTATTTATTACAGTAAATTTCATTCATAAATATTATTTGTATGAAGTTTATATATGAGCTGCAAACTATTAACAATTTTATTAAGTAAAACTAGATGTAAGTGTAATTGGTACTAACTTTTAATACTTGAATAATATTTACTTTTACTATTATACCTGATAGTTTCCAGCTCAAATGTAAGGTTCATTTAAAATATTTGTGAATGATATTTACACTATCCGATACATAATTATCCGTCAGTTTCATTGCAACAACGCAAATGAATTAATTTAAAAATATTTTGAAATTTTTATATTGCAACAATTTTTTAGGAATTTCTCAGAGAATTTCATAGAAAATGCAAAAGTGATACTTGCACTTAGGAAAATTAAGCTTTGTGAAGTAACTAGTATTTTCACTGACATGAAAACTACATGAGGAAAATTGGAAAATCAGAAAAGAGCGACTGTGAGTTTTGCTTTATAAGGTAGAAAAAGCTGATCATATTTCGTGGAACATATGGCGTCTTTCAGGTAGCTCGAGTTATCGTAATTCGCTTTGTATCTTCCCAACTTTTTCCGATTTTTTGCAATTCGTTTCTCACAGTCCTGCACCATGTTGTATATGTTCTTCCAACACTTCGATGTCCTTGTGGATTCCATTGGAGTGCCATACGAGTGATGTCCGTTGGATGTTTTTTTAAAGTATGGCCAATCAATCTCCATTTTCATCTGAATTCTGAATGTATTAGCATAGAAAATGCCTAGAAGATGCTACGATACTACTCAGTCGTCAGGATGGTACTAATTATAAGTTTTTTCAGTATCTTGGAAATGACCGATTTTAATAACATGAAATCTTTTAGGTCACATAAAAGGCTAGATACATTTGTAAAGGAACAACGTTTACATGGAAGCTCAAAAGGACGTATTCATTCTGTATTTAATGGTTAATAAACACATCATTTAAAATATTATATAATTGAAGAGGCATACTATTATGTTCTAATCAAAATTTTCAATTACAATTATTTATACATTTCAATTAATTTAATCCAAAAATAAATAATTTATGATTTAATTAATATTTAATACAAAATAGAACAATATTCATTTAATAAACATTATTCTATGCATTAAAAGCTAATTAAGAATTTCTACATATACAAGAAAATTGTTATGGATGACAATTTTAATTCTATGGTAAAATAATAATTAATTATTATTTAGTTTCTCTCTATCATTCTGGTAAAATTAACTACTATACAAATTTATTTAGAAATTTAACCTTTTAATATGAATTTTACCACAAAACTAATGAGTTTTTAGTTTATATATTTGACTAAAATTCTATTTTAGATTAATAATTTGAAAATTTAATTTGTATAATAAACAAATTATATAAGAAAAAATTCATTATTTCATAATTCAAATAAATATTTTGGTATGTTAATTTATTTTGTAATTTATTTATGATGATTTTCTATAAGTTTTGTATAAATTTAATTTGATTTTATATAATAAATAAATTATAAATATATATTTAATAGAAAATAAAAAGTAGTTTTTCATGAATTTATTGAAAAGGGAAAAGAACTGGAAAATTTCGATTTTTTTTGTAAGACATGGCAACATGGTGCACTCTTAGGACCAACGATTGTCTCGGATGCGAAGAAGAAGAAGAATCCTTAGACCATCTTTTATCATAGAGTGTTCTACAGTTTAATATAGAAGATTGTGATCCTTATAATGTTTTGTTAGAGACAGTCGAGATGAAGCCTGTCAATCTGCGTTGATATATAAGTATTTTCAGTTTTGTATATTCCTCCTTACCGCAATTAAATAAATTGCCTAAAGATTTCGATTTAAATAGTTGGTTAAAGAATTTTGTATTTTTTTAAAAAAAGAATAACTTTTATTAAATAACTATAATCTTTTAATTTTCTCAAATTATGTAACATAATTTAAATTCTTATATAACAAAAATGTGCAAAATTATTGATAAAATAAGTTTATAATGAATTTAATCGGCAACCCACAAAATTATTAAATACTTTGTATAATATTATAATAATCAAGAAGATTTTAAAACTTTATTAGAAACTTTTTGTTTTGTTAATAATATTCAGTAAACATAATCCATAATTTAAGACTCCTTGATGTTGCATAACACAAAAATTTAGGCTTTTCTTTTAGTTTTACTGATGAATATTCGAAGGAATGGTCACTTTTAGTCAGGTTTTATTGATTTTATAAATTGAAGCCAGATTAATTTTTTTCTATACGAAGAATTTGTGAATGTAATGTACAGAGTGGGTTTAGGAATGAAGATTTATAAATTCAGGTGTTTAGATAGTTCAGATCAATTAATTTTTTAGTCATAGTTTGACATTTTGTAGAGTGATGTCATTGTCGTTAAACGTTTGACAGGTTGAATGAGTATTTATAAAATAATTTATGTTAAAATTTGACATTGAGTGGAACTCAAACTAAGAATAATTTAAATGAAAGGGTGAATTTAATCTCGATTTAGTTTCAAGTTTATTCTACTCCTGATTTCAAATCTTCTGAACTACTGCTACTTATCGAATGATTTGTTTTGTTTGGTTATAGTTTGGACTGATCGGATCAATTATTTGGACTATGTACCAAAGAGAAAAATCTGTTGACTTATGGTTTTTACACGCCCTGCCTGGTAACATATTATAATAATTTGTTACCACAGTTTGGATACTGTCTGCCCAACATTTGTGCCACGCTGTGCAGATGATTTTTCCGTAAAACTTTGATAGTTTTTGTTTGTTTTTGGCAGTAAAATTATATAATAAAAAATTCAAAATTTAAATAAAAGAATTTAATTCAAAAATATATAAAAAAAAAATGTTTGCCAACAATTATTTTTAATATTTTCTATTTATTTTGTTATGGGATATTTCATATTTTAATTTAAGTATTTTACTTTTTATGTTATGCTTTTTTTATTACTATTTCGAATTAAAAAATATATTAAAATATATTTTTTTTTTCAATTGTTTCAAAAGATTTTCTTTAGTTTCCCAAAAACGCACTTACTATTTTTTCTTTCCTCTGAACTTTAAATGGTAAGGAGCGAGACGTTATTTAGGTTATCGAAATTTATGGATTATTACGTAAAAGGGAATTAATTCGTTGTTTCATAAGGACATGCTTCTATGCTCGTTGTACATTTCTGCCGATAGTTTAATTTAAGTCTTTCATTGTCCTTCAGTGCAACATTAAAGACTATTGAAAGTATGTAAAATGACGGGCCTAGGTAACCTAATTGCAGGAACCGGGATGAGTCAATGTACAATGATACAGAAGATGTTCGCTAATGATTCTTTATTTTCTTCGCAATCTCTGTTAAATGAAAGCGAATTCAGTCCCAACCGTGCAGCGAGTTTTCTATAGATAATTTATTATCTTTTCAATTTTCCATTTATCTAACATGGCATTAGTGATTGCCGAGAAATAACCTTTTGGATAAAATTGTAGGGAGTTATCTCTCTGGTCCATTTCCTTTCCAGTTTGTACACTTTCCCAATACCTGGGAATAATATGCGAGTGGAAATCAGATGAGACACCGATGTATATGATCCCGAATTAATTGAAATTATAAATTTTATTGGAAATAATTTTTTTTTTGGAAACTCGCTTATGGCCCTCATATAACAATTACTTATTGATTTTCATATTTACAAAATAAATATATAAATACATGACATTTAAATTTTTATTTTTGTTATTGGTTTTTCTTGTCAATTTAAAAAAAAACTCGCAAAAAGAAAATGTATTGATACTTTTAATAATATTGGGTGGTCGAAATATTTCCATACCCAGAAGCACATAAGACCAACAAAATTATTCAAAAAATAAAGATTTTTTTTAATATATATTAATTTTGTTGTAGGAAATTTTTTAGCTGTTACGTAAAGACTTTGTACCTTAGTGTAAAATATAATAAATTTTTAAAATTTATTATATATTTCAGAGAGAACGAAGTAAGGAAGTAAGTACAACGTTAAATTATCACAAATTGTGGTAAAATTCGTATAAATTTTCTTAAAATTTATATATTTAGGTTATGGGTACCACGTGTAGAACATTAGTTATATTAAATGTCTGTTCAAAAAACCATATTTAAGGATTCTCCAAGGTTTATTTTTTGTCTATGTATAAGAATTTTATATTTTAAATATAATATTTAGTGCCAAAAAATGTATTTAAAATTATTTTATTTCTCGGAATATAAGATTTATAATATTTTTTTTATTTTATCAAATATAAATCCAAGCAATGAATATAATAATTTAAGGATCAAGATACAAAAATGTTTTATGGGATACAAAAGTTACAGAATATTTAATTACTAAAGTGCACATTTTTTATATATAATGTGCAGGATCGAATTTATCTTTGAGATTGCGGGAGTGAAGCGTAAATGAACCCAAATATGTGATCTTAATATGCTATCTAAAATATTTTCGATATTTTGAATTTCAACAAATTATCCTTATCTGCTTGCTTTTTAACATTGCTTTTTTAACAAAACGCTAAATAACCAACAATTCTTAAGTATTTTAAGGTGAGGATAGTATTTTTTAAATGTTTAATGCCCAGTTCATGAACTAAAGCTTTAGTACGAACGGGAAATGTACTTAAACGTTGGGACTTGGGAGGTAAAGTGTTCTATAATTTAAATCTAGTCTTCATTTCAGCCTAATAATCCTAATGATATATCTGGTTTAAGATTATTTGTTCCCTTAAGCTAAGCTTAGGTAAGACTTTAAGTTATTCAAAAAGAATATAAATCAATGACTCTGGTCACTAGAACAATCGCTGTGTCATATTCTGCGAATCTTCTGACCAAATTAAATATTAAATTAAGAATTGTTTTGCAGAAAAGTTCACTAGAAAATATATCGCTTAATCAGTATACGGAAGTGGCAGCGTATTGATCACAAAACCCGTAAAAGCGACAATACAATTTCAGGGCATGCAATGTAATGGAATCCACTTACCTAAAGTGGAAGAGGTGTGGGTTGTTTAGGAAACCTTGTCAAAGAACAGTCCAAGAGGAACATTACTAACTTGATAAAAGCTGGGGGAATTGAAGCACAATTATGTGGTATCCTCCTCTAGGGCATTTACCAACTAAGTAAGTATGTAACTGTCTGTAATAAAATGTGAAACTGTCAAGATTTATAAATTATATCCTTCCGAATCAAATTGAATTTATTTCTTCCATTAATACCAAATACTTTAACTAATTTATTAAAATTATATGACAGATATTTTCAAGATGATATTCAAATTAAATATTTTACTTACCAAATCAATTGTAACAACTAAATCATGTTGCTGATGTTTCTTCTTCTTTTGCTGTTTACTTTTTGGTACAACTGGTTTTGGTGCTGGTGGCGGTGTTACTAATGATTGTTTCGATGATGATATCTGCTTATTATTTGCAGCTGCTTTAGCTGGTGCTGGTTGTTTAGCAGAATGTGCAGTTGCTTTTGCTGGAGCACCACCTTTTTGACCAGGACCAGGTGTTTTGTCACGTTGACCAGTTTTATGACTGCTACCATCAGCTGGCTTATTGCGAGCCTGTAATTTGAAAATTGTAATTATAATATTAAAATTATTTTTTATTAATTTATTTAATATATATTTTGTTAAATTTTATTATAATTTTTAAAAGCATTTCAATTCGTAATTAATTATTTAAAAAATTAAAAAAATATTTTAAATTTATGTAAAAAAAATTATAAATATTCAAAAAAAAAATTAATTCGATAAAATTATGTTGACTAAGTAAGACAGAAGTTTACAAAAACTTCGAAGAAATGCAATAATAGATAAAATAATTTTTTTATTTTTGAATTTATTATGCACAAGCTTAAATAATTAAAAAGTTTTCTGTATAAATTATTTTTTATTTTAATAATTCTTATATAAATAAATAATTTTCCTATATATTATTTTTAATAATTTTCTTTGGTGAAGTTTTACCAACGAAAAATTGTTCTGAAAATGAAAATTATTTTAAATTATCTTCGGTATTTTCTTTTTTTTTAAAATTATTTTAATTAATTATGATATGTTTTGTCATTTGGTTTGCATTTTGTAGATTTCTGTTCAACGATGACAGCATCATGTCAACACTAATAAAATGCAGATTTCATTATCAATGATGTCATACATAATAAATGTAGATTTTGAATATGAAATCTTTAAGACATGTTCTAAATTTCTGAAAAATAATTTATTAGATTATAAAATTGATGAAATTGAAAGATTTTTGGATTATGAATAACCAGAATTTAATTTTCCAGTATTTTGTTATGACTGTCCAATCTATGTCCAATTCGTATATTTCAAATGACAGATGTTCGTTTAAATGGTTTGTTCTAAAGTTTGTAGCGAGGGCCTATCAAACCATATCGACCAATATTTAATAGGCCCTCAAAATTAATTTAACAAAATGGCAACATTGAGTAATTATTTCATTCGCAGCTCTACATTTATTTATCAGGGTTTCCATTTGTTATAATGTTATAAAGTTCCATTATTCTGTAAGCCAGTCACCAGTTTTCTTTCTAGATTTAAGGTTTTTAAAGGTAGAATTAGAAGTGTTGGATAATATTCCATTAAATTGATGGTAAGGCTCACAATGGCAAGGTACGGAAACATGAAACTAGAATAAAATAGTAATTGCTGTACTGTCATACAAATTTTAGCCACTTGATGGCGCTGAATATTAAAATTTAATATTGTACGATATAAAATGGAAATTATGTAAGACCTAATAGAAATAAGCAAGGAAAAACATGCTAATCTGATAAACTTTATAAAAGAAGTGGGATTCGTGGTGAAAATGGGCAACGTTTCGTAAGGGGGTACAATGGACTGTATGATCTAGGTACGAGATTTGGTCGCTTCCATTCCCCTTTCTTAAACCAACCAACCATGTAAGAACTCCTTTAGGTAAGACGTTTTACAATATTCTATAAAAGTGTATGATAACTATTGCAAAGTCAGCTACAATTTCACCCAAAAAAATAATAATTTCATTTTAAGTTTAAATTGACTTAATTCCAAAAGGAATTTCATAAAAATAAAATTTTTTATTTGTTCAATTTTCTACATATTTTTGCTACATTGATTTTTCCACCAACTGTTAAGCTTTAATTCTGTACCAGTAAATGAAAACGTTAACATTATTATTATTTGCAATCAGTTTTTATGTTTCATAATTGTTCATTTTAAAATTTCATCATGTAAGTAAACATAATAAACTCATCGCAATATTATCTAAAAACTTGAAAATATATCTTAAAAATAAAATAAAACTTTTCATGAAGAATTTTCTTCAGTAATACACACAGACAGTAAAATCTAGATATATAAAAAGAAAATTCTTTTGGTTGTTCTTCATGGAAAATCAAATATATGAATATAATAAAATAAAAACAACAACAATACAAAATAATAATGAAAAGGAAATGGTGGAAAACTTTTGCCATCCTCATCAATAGGAAAACTTTAATGATATGAACATCTGTTCAATGTTTACCCAGTGATGATGAGCTCGTCACAAATAATAATAAAAAAAAAACGATATTGTAATATATTTTTTTTTATATATTCCTTTTTTATTTACCCATTATTTCTGTGACTGTGAATATGATGTAATATCTCATAGATATACAGGACAGGGTGATATAAAGAAAATTATAATAGAACATTTTTGAAGTAATATTTTAACCTAATTAATGAAAATATTATGGTAACCATAATTTAAAATCTCAAGATATTAATACTCATACAAATCTGACATAATTCAGAGACACTTCTCATAATTAGCTGATTATATTCAAAATTAGTATCATCAATTTCATTTATAAGATGGTATAATATAGAAAACTTAAATAAAATTATGTTCGTTTGATTCTTCATTGGCCATTCCGAAGACTGATCCAACCGTATGCTAGTATCCATGTTCTATTTTGAAATAACTAGCCTCGTGTTATTTCAAAATAATAGTAAATTTTATTTTTTAATCTTATCTATAAAATTAATTATGGTCGCCTCTGTCTATCAAATTGTCATTGTATGTCATAATAATCTGTCAAAAGAGTCCAAAATATGTGTCACAAATCTGTCATAAAAAAAAAAACAATTAAATTATTTTTAATTGATTTTTTTAAATATATTATCTGTCAAACCATTGCAATCAGCAGGTGAAGTCTATCAAAAAATACTTGTCATTGTATGTCATTGAGATCAGAATCTGTCAAAAGAGACCGAAAATGTCTAAAATCTGTCATAAGACAAAAACAAATCAATTAAATTATTTTTTAAATATGTATTACCATACTTCGCCCCTGTCATTTGTATCAGAAACATTTTTTTTACGTAGCTATTTAATAAAAAACTGTGATGTTTTTTTAATAGCTGATTCAATATCAACTTTTTAAAGATATTTTTTCTTTAATATTATTGTACAATTTCAATTTTATGTTAATTTTCATTATTTCGTGGTAGCCAATTCTTTATCAAATTCGTAACTAAAATTATTATACTAAGTGAAATTTTAGGTGTTGGAGGTCAATATCAAATTAGATATTTATAGATTTATGAAAAATTATTTGAAACTAAAAATATTTTTTTTTTATTTTTGCTGGTTTTATTTTTTACTGTCAATATGATTTTATTACAAAAGTTTTTATATGTTAAATATTTTACAAATCGTTGTGATTTTTATTTTTTGATAATGATAATTTGAATTTAATGATGCATGTAAAAATTTATCTATAGGAACTTCATTGAAGGATATATAGAAGATACTATAAAAATGATAAAAAAAAATTGTTAAAATTATGATATTCATGTATATAACATATTTTTATATGTTTAAATAGAGTGAAGATAAATTGATTTTATATTTAGAATTTTTCAATAAAAATTTAATCAACCACAGTTTACTATGTTAGAAAGAAGATATAGTTCATTATCAAAGAAAGAAGAGATGGTTCATTATCAAGATGGAAGTAAATTGTAGAATATAATATCAAATTTGATAGTGTGTGGTATAATTAAGAATTGAAATTATGTATGAGTTTATTACTAAAACTATGTTTGGATACTTTTGGTAGTATGTTCAATATTGCATTAGGAAATTCATCAGTCTGTTTAGTGGCGTGTGATATATTGAGCCAATTGTTTTAAATATTAAGTTAAACACAAAATATTAGAGAAAGTTTAATTGCATAAATTTCAATTTACATTGTTTTTTTAAAATTAATATAAATGTTGTAATACATTTTTCGATTTGAAATTAATTATTGAATATGTTAAAATTACAACCAATTTTATTTTCACTGACAAAATGCCAATATATAAAAATCAATAATGTATGATTAAATCCATTTTAGAAGTCCTTAAAAGGCTTTTTTTTAACCATGTTAAATCAAAATTTATTGTGTAATTGTAATTTAATTTTCGCTTAAGATTGTTTTAAATCAAAATCATCATGCAATTAACAAAATCATCATGCAATTGTGTGTACTATATATCAATTATAATTAAAATTTTCAGAATTTATATTATAAATTCCACTGGATAGGATTCAACCTGACACATTTCCACTAGGAAACAATGTGCAGTGGAATTATCTAGAACTAATTATCAATACCAGCAGAACAATATCAATAATTGATAAGTAATAATGATTTAATGATTGTATTCTTAGAGTCTAAATTGTAAATTACTAAGAAATACCAGAAACAAGCCGAAATGGCATTGATATATCGATTTAGAGATAATTCTAAAATAATGAATGAAACATTTATTTTTAACTAATGATAAAATTAATTTTTATTGTAATTTGAAAATTAAAACAAATTTTCTTTAAATTTTATAGTTTTTAAGAGGAAAATTTGTTGTATAGTTTTGTAGGTGGGTGGATTAATGGATTTGTATAATAAGAAAACTTACTTTTTAATATTTTACCGAATTATATATAAAAAAATATATTGAAATAAATCAAAATCATTGATATTTTCAGGTGCGTGACTGAACTATTACTAGAAATTAAATGTGTTATTTTAAGAAAAACCTAATCCATTAAAATTGAAATTATGTGTAAACTATTCTAAATTTAATTTACGTTCACAGACCATTTTCATAAATTTTAAAATTGAAATCTTAATTTATCATTTTCTGATGGTTTTTATATATTAACAAAACTTCAACATTTTAACTACAACGCTTAAATGAATCCCTCAATAATGATTTCAATGTCAAATAATTGAATTTCAATGTCCAAAAACACTGAAAATCTTAATATTTTCACTTAGCACCTCTTTAAATATACAGCCACGCACATAAAACGAATTTTTCATATAGTAATGAAATATTTCCCAGTTTATAAATCAATTAACATTTAATTCGTAAAGTTTAAAAATATTTTTTTTTTTATATATTTTTAATTTTCAGACATTTCCGCCCTTAAATCAAATATTTCAGTTCCAGACATTTATGGTATCTACTCTTATGTCTCTTTTACACTCTTGTTCTTCACTTTGATAAGTAATTAAATTGATTTTTTTTAATAGTAAATAACAAGAAAATAACATTTTATTAGAGAAATTGTGTTTTCCAAAAAAAAAAAATGTTGTTAAAAATTTTTGAAAAACATATATACAAAAAAGATTTTCTCGTGAAAATGAAAATTTGTGGAAAATATTTATTGTTATAAAATTTTTAAGTATATTAAATTTATGTTTATTAAATAGAATTAATGAAAATTATAATGACGTCATATTTATTGGAATTGTGTTTTTGTAAAAATATCGGAAAATTTTAATTTTTTATAGATTTTGAAAAATTTGTTAAATATATAATACAAAACAGAAGAAATTACTTGCAAATGTCATTTATATTTATGCTAATTAAGCGGCTGAGGCATTAGTGTAGTCCTGTAGTGTGATAAGATGTAATGCGTTCTAACTTGATTCAGCTTTAAATGAAACCATTAATAAAAAAAATTCCAATATTTTTATTTTAAAACGGTTAAGACCATTTTCTGACAGCAAAAGCCATTACCAATTAAAAGTTTCTTCAACTTATGATTTGGAATCCATATAAAAATTAGTAGCTTCAAGTTGAAAATATAATGTCAAGAAACTTCTATCATTGAAGCCCTAGTAGCATGAGCAATGAAAAATAAAAATTAAAGTACGAGATTATTTTGGGGTATACTTAGATGCCAAATGTATGATTAAGGACACGTAATTTTACAAATCAAATTCATTTTTATTTCAAAAAAACACCTTCAAAAAGTTAACATTGATGGTAATCGAAATTTTGATTAATATCATGATTCCGTTTCTCGTTAATTAAATAAAAACTCACCACAAAAGTTCAATATCCTCACAGAAAAATCAATTTATTTTTAACTCTTAAAGCTGTTCAATTCCGTGACTTTTTGATATTTGCTTTAAGTTAAAGCGAATTAATTTTGTTACTTTTTTAAATTTATAAATATATAATAGAAATAGTTTTACGAATGATAAAAGTTATTTTTAAATATAATAATAATTAAGAAAAAAATAGTTTTAGGAATTACAAAAATGTACTAAGAATGGTAAATTAACAAATTCAGATTGGTCAATTAATTTTCACATTTTTTTTGGTGAATTACAGCCAGTTTCCTTCATAATTAATTTCTCTAATTTATTGCTTGAAAAACATTTAGAATAATGTAATTTTTATTTATTTAAAATGGTGAAACTAATGAAAATTAGCATGAAAATTGTATATTTATTACAAATTTTCCACACCCTGTAATTTTTTTTGGTAACAATTTTATACACATACAAAACAATATGCCAAATGCCGAGTATAATATTTTTAAAATCGAAAATGGTTTTTTTTTTTTGATGAAATTGCAATCAAAGTTCATTTTTATAACATGTTCTTGTCATATCAAATTATATTTTAATGGTTTAACACAACATTATTTTCAAAAACCACCAAACCCGAGATACACATTTTATTTTAAAATTCAATATCAATTCCGTCAGTTGAAAAGTTTATTGTTCAATGTGTTAATTTTCTATTTGAGGAAGATGATGTAGATTTCGGATATTACAAATTTTATGCTTTTACATGTATTTTGAGGTATTTTTGTTAGCGTTTACGTAGATGACTGATATTGTATTTCAAGGAAAAGACCATACCGGAATTATAACTGCAGTGGCATTAAATAAAATCAAAACGAATTGAGTGCCTAAAAAAGATATGTGTAGATTTCTACAGTTCCATTATATTTATTTGTGGTTCGAAGAGGATATCGGGACAGTGACAGTGAAAAGGATATCGGGAATATAATCGTTAGATTAGCTTAGATAAATATGTGGTCGTTAATTCAGTAGTATGAACCTCCGCCTACGATATAGGCGATATAAATAGATGTAATGTGCCTGTCCTATTATTATATGGTTATTTGATACCCAGATGATGTAGATTTCATATTGTAGACAATTTAATTGAATAGTAGTGTATCACTGTATTCTAAACTGGTTCCCTGTATTCTAACCAGACCCCTAATTTTGAAGCACTCTGAAATACTTTATCTAGCTGTAGAGGGTATTATTTGCTGTAGAGGATATGTTTTGCAGTTTCTTTATCATCAGAATAGAACCGATAGTCAATATTTTCAAACTTTCTGATCTTGTTCAAATGATACCTAATTAGAGAGTGACCTTATTATACGTAGCTCGGTTTTGTTAAGTGTGAGGACATATTTAGCCCTTGTTTTTTTAGAAATCAAAAAATCGTTTTGTGTGTGAAAATCCAATTTCGAATATGATAGAAATTGGCATTTATACTAAACAAATATTCAATCGACGAACTGGTTTTTTACGATATTTTAATTATAAAATTTTACAAGAATTTTAGTTTATCTCAAATTTTCTACACAATTATTCAAAAAAAAAAAAAAAAACCATAACCAATTTTCCAACATTAAACAGATCAGAAAATTTTTAAGTATTTTTATTCTTTTTAAACTATAGAAATTTAATTTTCAAATTATAAATTGTTTTTGTAATGATACACCAACAACAACAAAAAATTATTAAGTATTTAATTGCTATATTTTAATTTTAAGTAAAAATTTACTTACAAAATGAAATATATAGAACAAAAACAAATACAATTTCGTAATTAGAAATCGACTGGAAACTTTTGAAAATTTTATATAGGAAAATTTGATTTTTATAAACCACTGCAAGCTTTTGTCTTTCTATAGAATCAAAAATTATATAGATAAATTTTGTAAAAATGGCATTAGTCAGTAATTAAGAGCATTCTGTTGTACGCTTTCAAGTAAATCACATCGCATTAATTTACGATATTTAAAATTTTCATTATTCAAATTTATTTACTTTAGAAAATTTAAATTTTTTTTTAAAAAATGGTTAGTATTAAATTTATTAATTAAAAAATGATGTGAATCAATTTTCTGAAAATTTGATAATTTCGTGATATCCTTTTGGAAAATTAAAAAATAAAATCCTGTACAAATTAATTAAATTTGAATTAAATGAATTAGTTTTATAAATAATAAGATAATTAAAATTGTGTTTTTTTTTTGAATGGACAACGAAAAATAATTATGAAAATTATGTGCAAATTTCATATTAACTACATAATAATTATGCTTTATTTATGATTAATGACAATTTTTCATCTTTTCGTGTCTACTAAACATTAACTAAAAAACTTTAACTCATACCAAAAACAAGAAAAATATAAAAAAAACATTATTTTTTTTATTTGATCCTTTTTTTTTGTTATTTATTTATTCGTCCTTATATGCAGGTCCTTTACACATTGTGAATTAAATTAATTTTTGTAGCTCTTTAAATAAATGGATTTTTACGGTTTGCTTTTGGAAAAGTCATTAAAACTCTGGGTGTAGTATTAACAGTGTGTGTGTATATAAAAAAAAGGACTTGTAAAAAATTACTAGAAAATAAGAAAAATAAAAAAAAAATATTTTTCAATGTGTTGGAGAGGGTGAAATTTTTTTTTTTTATATATATGTTTTTGTGTGTGGCATTTAAAAGTTTTCCCTAAAGTTATATTTTCTGTGATTATGTCATTCACCAAAGGAGCAATTGAAAAAAATTTCGTGTTAGATGAAAAAGTGGAAATTTTTTTTTTTTTTGGTTGCTTTTAAAATTTTCATTTATTGTTTTTTTTTTTTTTTTGGTTGTTAAATTTTAAAGGTTTCAATTTAATTACAATAATTTCATTTTATTTTGTGTAGATTTACAGATTTTTAATATTACAATATTTAAAGAAATAAATTTGAAAAATTGTATAATTAAGTCCGAATTTTTAGTGTTTAGGATCAATAGTTTTATTTGTAGTTATGACCTAAGTTCAAGGTAGAATTCCGATACTATTGAATCAATTTGTAAGCTTCTAATATGTTAGAATCGATTTGCACTAAAGGAATTCTGTAAATAAGTTGTAATAATTATGTAATCAACACGAATTTGATATTTTTTACTTACTGGTTAGGTGGATTTCAAATATAATATCAAAAAATTCGTATTTTAGAATCCTTAAATGAATATGATCCTAAATTATACAATGACATTAATAAATTTTAGTATATGGCTTAGTAGTTGCCACCAAATTTTCTTTTTTACTTTTTTATGTCATAAATTCAAGATAATTTTAGGAAATTTTTGTAAATTATCAAAGTAATTGAATGTCAATCATCCCGAATTTATCAAAGTGTCCAAATATCGTATAGATTTTATATAAAACGACTGGTTATTTATGAAATGATTGATATGATTGATCTTAACATCAAATATATTTTATTCGATATATTTGATGTAATTTCATCTAAAGAAATCCCTCAGTTTCACGAAAATTATTACGGATTTCGTTAACAGAGTTCTAATGATTGTCAATTTGGATAAATAATTTATTACTTTAATTTGCATAATTTGAATTTACTTAAAAATCTCTTTAATTGTCTAGAATTACAACTTTTTACCACGTTAAAGTCAAGTTGCAATAACAGAACGTTTACTGTATTGAAAAATGAGTTTTATTTACTCAACAACATTGAATGATTGAATTTCAATCGCTTTAAAACTTTAGCGACTTTTTAATATTATATTCAAGTTGTTAAAGATATTGATAAAATCTCGTTATTGATGCATTGAAATTAATTTGATTGCTATTGGGTATTGATAATGTTGAGCTAATGTAATTGTAGCTTTTCTTAATTTGAAGAGTACGTAAACAATTTCTGTAACGTAAATGATGGAGTATCATCACTAAGTTCAACACTACGAATTCATTCAAATTTATAATAAAAATCGACTAGCAATAAGTCAAAAGTTACTCGCTTCGTATATGTTTAACGTTCAAATTGACATTAGATTTTGTTATGTCACCGAAAACGAGGTTAGATTTCGTTTGGAATAACTTGAAAATCATAATAATTTTTAATTAAAAACCAATAGATTTTTATAAATGAA
This sequence comes from Rhamphomyia laevipes, assembly GCA_963920725.1. Lineage (NCBI taxonomy): Eukaryota > Metazoa > Arthropoda > Insecta > Diptera > Empididae > Rhamphomyia > Rhamphomyia laevipes. The sequence goes on from OY987256.1 coordinate 56,893,448, forward strand.
TTTCCAATTTCTAATAATTTAAATTTATACTCGTAAATCGTTTATTGAATTATATTTTAAAATATTTTATATTCTAGAAAAACGTGTCCAATAAATTAATGATAAAATATGCACTAATGATTTATGCACGTGTTTAGCTATAATAGAGAACTCTCAAAAAAAAAATTCGACATTTATCTTAATTTCCATTTTTTTTTATCTATTTATAAATGATAAAAGTCTAGTTTTGAATACAAAATTTTGAATTTATATTTAAATTTACCATTCAATTTGTGTCAATTGCCCAAAAAAAGGAAAACTAAATACAATATTGAAAATTCATTTTAAAATATTTTATATTTTCAAAAAAAAAAGAAAACATAAATAAATTTCCACTCTCTAAATACAAAAAAAAAATCTTTAATGTATACATAAAAATTTTCTTTTTTTTTATTTTCCAGGCCGATGAACAGGAAGCAGGTGAGTTTTTCAAATTGTTATGTGATGTTCATGTCTATATAAATGAAAATGAAAAAAACAAAATTTTGTATTTTTCTTTTTTTAATTTTGGATGATGAAAATAATAGTTTTTCTTTTGGGAAATTTTTTTTTTTTTATGGATACATTCAATTTGGTTTTTTCTTTTTGTAGTTCTCCGAAAAGCATTCCAAATGTTTGATTCACGTAAATCTGGTAAAATTGAAAAGGAAAAAGTACGAACAATTTTGAATACATTGGGACATAGATTTGATGATGCTGAACTTGATGTTATTCTAGAAGCTGAAGATATTGATGGTAAGTTTTTCCAATTGGAAAATGTTAAATAAAAACTATGTGAGGAAATTGATTTTGTATTTGAATTAAATCGATAAGAAAATGCATTATTTGTTCATGAAAAATTTGTAATTTATATTTATGAAATTTGTCATACTTTGAGGTGGGTAGAAATATTATTGTAAAAAATATTGAATTACAGAATTCTGATATAAATTTACTATAAAAATGTGGAAGTTTAGGTAGTTGGGTAGATTGATTAATTCAATAAGAGCCAATAAATTGTGCGGTTTAAAATTATTGAAAAATTTGTTCCTAATCTTAACTTTGTTCAGATATTTATAATAAATTTCTTATGTTGATTTATGTTTTCTTACATAAATGCACTTTATAACTTCAATATCATATTTATTAAAATTGTAAATATAGCATTAAAATTAAAAAAATATATTCTATCTGAAATTATCGTCATAAATAGATGTAATGAAGCTTAGAATTTTATTATAAACCTTTCAAAATTTGCTATAATATTTTCTTTAGCGAAATTATAATTATTGCCAGCTGTAATTATTGGTGACGAAGTTTCAATCAAGTAGTAGGCAACAATTAATTTTAATCGAATTCCATATTGAAGCAGAATTAAGTTCGAAGACAAACTTTAATTTACTTAAAGTTTGGAAATCCGTTCATTTCCTAAATAGCCTCCAGAAACACATTTTGCGTATTCGTTTGAGCTTAAAAGTATTAATTAGGATATGCAAATAAAAGCATTTGTATCAATGTGAAATCCACCTACTGGAACAATATCCCAGGCACACGCCTAGGGAAGATCTTCTTAGATTTCTCAAACAAAAGGACTAAACAAATCCCCACACTCAACAAAACCGAACTACGTACAGTAACTGGCCTGCAGAACACATCCTCTGTGATTGTGAGGCTGTAACCCGAAAGTGGCTGACAAACCTGGGTAAGGGATTTCTGATATCAGGAAAACTTTACGCTTCTACAGAAGCGTGGGTATAAACAAACTGGACCAATTATTAGTTAGTAGGGTAGGCACAATAGAGCTCTTTAGGTCGCTGTGTAGGGAGAGGGAGGTTCTTACTTTTGCCTTAACGAACCCTTTATTATCTTATCAATGTTTTTAATTTTTGATATATGTAGTTACTAAATTTATTGTTTATTATACTTCTAAAAAATTGCTGAATTTCAGTTTATTTGATGTCCAAATAATTCTTTCGTACACAGAACATCCAAAATATATTTAACCTTCTGCATCAGAAGATAAAACTTTCTAGTATTTATCCATAATCTAGTCTTAAAATTGATTAGAATCTAATATAAAGTTCAAAAACTACATAAAAACGATGTCACTTAAAAGCAATGACGATGAGTTTTGTCAGACATAATCGTTTACTTTAGGAAAATTGACATTACAAAACTAATCGTATCTCAAATGGGTTGAGTTACACAAATCCCACAAAAAATCCTCATACATACAAACATAGTCCAATTATAATTATGTGTTATGCAATTAAAAAAATGTTATTACTTTTGTTCATTCGATACTGTTTAAAATCAAATTAAAAATAAATATCGGAAAATCCATTTTACACAAAAAAAAACATAAAATTTAAATCCAATTTGAAGATTTGCACCAAGAATTTCATCTCATTTTCATGAAACATTTTACACTGCGGGGATTTTGCCGCATATTCTCTCCCAGTACTTTGCAGTATTTTTTCTTGAGTTTTAATGTTTGTAATATATTCCCCCAGCGACATTTCTGAAGGACAACAAAATACATTACATAAAATATCAGGTTTGACCTAAAAAAAAGAAAAACTTTGGATATTTTTGTGGTTAAATATCTTTTCCATTTGTAAAACTGTATAAGAAAAACGTAAACCGAAAATATAAAATGACTTTGGCTAATTTCCATGTTAAAATATATAAATTTCCTGTAGGTTATATAAAAGAAAACTTATCTAAATTGGAGACTATATACATAAATATTATCGAAAATAATTTATCCTTAGTACAATTACAAGGATTTTTATAGTTATAACATTGTTTCAGTGTTGGGCATTTTTAAACCAAACTACAATCTTCTAAAATGTTAGAGTTTTTTTAAAAACTATAGTCACAGCAGGTGAGATAGACTAATTTTACCTGTTTATTTTATGCTTGTGGATATAATAATGTCCTTCTTTTACTAGAAAAATGCAAACTGCCAAATGAGGTTGGATAATAAATCAGAAAATGTCCTTTCTTGTTTTTTTAAAAGCACATTTTTGTTAGTATGGTACAAAATACTTTAAAGTTTCATTTTGTCCGTCTGTCGATTTCGTCAGTCCATTATCGCTTAATTTGTAGATCAGATCAAGAGAATGGACACGAAACCAACGTCATTTGAAAGTTAAATGTATAAACTTCGATCTTATCAGATTTTAGTCGACGAATCCTTTTCGTGCTTTATAAGTTACGGATTCCAAAATTGAATTAAATTCTTCTTGTTCGCTGAGATGAAGTCAGGAAACTTCAGGTTTGAATTTACATTTTATACCAAAATGCCACGATTAGAGAGTGACCCGTCAATACAATTTCACATTTATATTTTAATGCTACATTGTAGTAGTTCATTGCAATTGCTGTGATATCGTTAAAATAAAAACAATAATTTAAATTTTGTACGAAATCATGTTCATGTTAACCCAATGGTGCAACCAAATTAAATTTAGTTTTGTAAAAATTAATTTATTATTTAAGGACTATGAAACATTATTTTACTTCTGGTAATTTCTCTTCTTCAGGTATGACACAATGTGTTTTTTTTATATTTTGTTGAAATCATTCTAACGATTTTAAAAGGACATTAATTTTCAGTCATTTGAAAGTTGTGTATACCGAATAATAAATTGTGAATAAAAAATAATACCAAAATGGTTCACTATGGTTTGTTTAAACATTAATGGTAAAGTGATTAAATTTTTTTAATGGATATTATGTTTAGTAGATATTCGTTTTAATGGAAATATAAATGGCAACAGGTCAATTATTTCAAATTTATACTGATTTAATTTTTAAATGTTTAGTTTTAAAAGTATTTTTAGGATTTAGAATGATTTTTAAACTGTGAACTATGGTAATTTAAAAGTAGAATTAATTTATAGAAAATGCTAATTTTTCTATTTATATTATTTAAAAGGAATTGGATAATAAAATTGGAAAATAGAAATATAGAAATAATAAATCTTTATGTTCTCTTTAAAATGATTAATGATTTATCTAAATAGTTGATCATATTTTTACAAGGTTGTTTTTCGGTAAGAAAGTTGTATTTTTTGTAGAAAATTTGAATCTTGGGTGCATAATGTTATCACTAATTTAGTTAGAAATGAGAATTGTTCTGCGAATTGTAATCGTTTTTTATTAAATTAACGTTTCTTGATAATAATTAATGATTTGTATAGCCGGACTTGTTAGAAGGGATGAAAATTTGATCAAAATAAAAAAATTATAAGAATTTTTGTGTAACTCAACCCATTTGAGGGACGACTAAGTTTGTATTGATTAATTGGTTTGGAATTTTTCTAAAACCAAATCAATTAATGTAATAATCATGAATTTAAATAAAGATTTTAAGAAATTCAATTCATATTGAATGCTAAGATTTAAGTTAATACATAAATTTTATTTTCAATATATAAATTTAAGTCTTATGGTTAAAACAAAAAGGATTGATCGAAGCGATGTTAATTATTTCATGTATTGAAAGTTAGTTTTCAATTCGTACTGTCAGTTTTCACAAATAATTTGTTCTGAAGCATTTTCATTAACCGAGAAAACTCAAAAGTGTAGTGGAAATTAAAAACCAATCAACATTTTTTTTAACTCAATTACGAAATATTTATAAATACTAAAATTGGACTTGAGCTTATCTAAACTCGATGTAAGGTCCAATTTTCAATATTTTTAAAAATGACGATTTTTAAATTGGTTCATAATAAAAAATAATGATATCTTCAAAAAAACATTGATCAAATCTCTTAAGTTTTCCATTCAATTAAATCACAATATAAAATTTATGTTAAAATTTATTTTCATAGTCATTTGAATTTATTGGGGGATCCACATAGTCTATTTAAAATGACTTATTTCACCAATATCTGAATCAATATTTTATTTATCATATTATATAAAATATTTTTTTTTAAATTTTATATGTTGCCTTGAAAATATGTTGCCAACCTACACAAATAATTTTTTTTTTTTTAGATACATTTTTCAATTACATATTTCTCCATTAAGAAGGACATTTTTAAATTTATCTGTTTAAAATATAAATATATTTATAAACACAATTTAGATATCAACATAAAATATTATCTTTTGGTAGCCAATCTTTATTAGTAAATAAATAAACAAAAAAAAATTTTTTTTTATGTTTTATGTTTTAGAGACAAAGTATTTCCTGTCACTGATAAAATTTTTACATGATTATTTATTGTATAATTTTTTTTGGGGTTAAAAACGTTGTTGGTAAAACAAAAAATAATTTTATGTTGAGAATTTCTGGGGGTTTGAAAAGAGTAATCAACTTGAAAATTATTCGAGTTTTTGTATAAAATATCGGTAGAACCTAAGATTATAAAAAATGAATAATTTTTATGGTTAAGAATGAAGAGCACATAAATTTGGTCTTAGAATTTCAGCTCATGGTTCATGGTAACAACTATATTTATTCTGATCATGAAACTGGAATATGAACTGTATCTTGAACTCTGATAATAATTTGAAATATAATGCTTGCAAGTTTTGTTTTGAAGAAATCTTTATTAGTTGGAAAATATCTTTAGATCTACATTGGATGACTGAAAAGTCTGGGATGTAATTTTCCGTATAATTTGATAGCTGGAGGTGGTATTAAGCAGGTGGTATTAGAATAAGTCGCAGGTAGATTAAGAAATTAGTTGTGACTTGTAACCATTGAACAAAACTGACCGGAGTCAGCAAGGAGACAGTTGATTTGTATCAACTCATCCACGAGGTAGATCTAAAATCATTACCTAAGCGAAGTATGGTGCTCATGTGAGTGGTGGTTGCAAAACGGTGTTAACGCGCTAATTGTGGTCGCTGTAATGCGATAATGCGGTCACCAACTAACCAAGAATTCTGGAAGTTTGTTCTAATAAAATTTTGTACAATTTATATTATGTGACAATCATAATACTTCAAACTGGGATAAGTTCGATTCTAACTATAGTAAACTTAAAATTAAAACGTTTTTAAACCATCAATGAGCTATTTATGAATTTGTGATAGTTTTATTTGTTATTCACTTTGACGAGTGGTTTTAACAAGTTGGTTTTTCGTTTTAATTTTCATTAAATTCACTGGTGACAGCGGAAGGAAGTAGTAGTGTTCTTTTCAGAATTGTGAAACCTAAAGCTAGTGTGGTAACCTATTAATTTGATTATTTTTAATTTTAAGGGCTTAAATTACCAGGTGACATCGGAGGAAAGTATTAGTGTTATTTTCAGAACCGTGAATCCGAATGCTAGTGATACCTCTTATTAATTCAAGCTTTAATGTTTCATTACTGGGTGTAATATTTATTCTGTTAAACTGTTTGTATTAAGCAGGTAGTTTCTAAATATATTAACATTTCTTTATTTTTGGTATAAAATTTTCTTCAGCATATACAGAAAGTCCAAGAACGTAAAGATTAAATATTTTATTTTCATTCTTATCTTTTGTTGATGACCTACTAATTTCTATCTTTAAGTTTGTATACGTTGATCCAAACAAATAATCAGTTTCATTCTTTAGCTCCGTTTTCTTGGCAATCCCTAATAAATGAAGATGAATCAATTGGAAATTATTTTAAGATAATCAATATTTTGTCCTCGTACTATGGTTTCTCTCTTGATGGTACCACTAAAAATATCTATAATTTATTCATTATTATTATTTTTGTTTTAAGAAACTTTTTGAAATTTTTGGAGAAAATTAAATTTCCATTTAATTGAATATTTTAAAATTTGAATAAAAAAATAATCCTTTTTTTAATGATTTTTGTTCTTGTGCCAAAGGTACTGGTTTACTTGATTTCGATTGTTTGTGTCGTGTCGCCTATCAATTTCAGGAAGAAGACGACGAAGCTATTCAACAAGAATTAAAAGAAGCTTTTCGATTATATGATAAAGCTGGTAATGGTTTTATACCAACATCATCGTTAAAGGAAATATTAGCTGCATTAGATGATCAATTAAATAATGATCAATTAAATGAAATGATAGCTGAAATTGATACTGATGGTTCGGGAACTGTTGATTTTGATGGTAAAATAAAATCAATTTTAAATTTTGTTATTATTAAAGTTTTTAAAATATTTCTTTTTCTAGAATTCATGGAAATGATGACAGGCGATTAAATAATAAAATTTATTATTTATAATTAATATTTTTTGGCTCAAGTTTATATTTTATTTTTTATTTTTAAATATTTATTTTATCATATTTATGTTATATAATTATTATTATTTTTGTTGAATTTTATCATAAATTATATATGAAAAATAAATTGAATTTAAAGGATCAAAATTGTCTTTTAAAATCGTTCACATAAATTGAAATTGTATAAATAAATTTATTGATAATTTTATATTTCATAATTATTGGAAAAATTGGTATATTAAATATTTTTATGTTGCTATAATTTAAATATTGAAAAATATATTCGATTAAAATGGAAAATTCGAATTGATTAAAATTTGGTTCTGGTCGATGATTTTAATAATTGGTAAATGTTTCATCTAAAAATAAATTGAAAATGGAATTGAAAAGGAAGTTTATTTTAAATAAAGGATTAAAATAGTTTAATTGAAGAGGTTTTCAGGGATCTAATGAATAAATCAATTTTAAATCCTGCCACGAGGTGGATCTAAAATTATTACCTTGACCAATAATGGTGGTCACGTGAGTGGTTGCAAAATAGTGCTAACGAGCTAATTGGGATCGCCGTCATTTGTATACTTAATTATTTTCAAAATATTCGATTTAATGATTTTTTTTTAAAGCAAAACGAATTTTGTAGACAACTATTTGAATTATGAACGTTTAACGAAAGAGTTTAAGAATTATTTTAATATTCTATTTTGAAATTGAATTTCTATTTTCTTTGAAAGCAGTATATGTTTTCAAAATGAATTAAATTATGAATTTACTTCAAGCGAAAATATAAAAACAGTACAACATTAGGACTACAAGAGAAATAGTGGACACTAGGTTCTAGGAAAATACTACTAGTGTCCAGTATTAGGTTCATTTGTATTTTATTAATGAAACCTAAATATCTGCAATTTTTGATTTAAAAAAAATTGCCTTAATGTTTGCAATTTTTCATAAAACTATTCGAAATTTGTTATACGTACACGGATAGGTTAAGCGAGTGGAGTTACGAAGAAATCCACAACAATGATAGGCTACCTTATAGGCTACTATAACCATGGTACCAACTGTATCATGTGAAGAGTTTCTGTCAACATGAGGACGAAACGGCGGAATACATACTATACAACTATAATCTGTTGATGTATAGACGTATTCGAAATTCGAAGTAGTACCACGATAAAGTCAAATGGTGTGTGTAATTAGGACACTCTGTGAACTACTCTTACTGTAAAACTAAACTGTAGGTACTAAATATTTATTATATATTAAGGACAGGATGAATTTAAAATAATATAAAACACAAAAAATTGTACATATTTGTTTGTACGTGTACCTAAATACAGAATAAAATTTAGATTCTGTATTGTAATCTTCGGACTATTCAAAGTAATTTTTGATGCATTTAATTAATTTTATATAAAAATTCTAAAAATTTAACTAAATTTTGTATAAATAGTTTCGGTGATGCTATAATTAAATATTGTTCGAGTTCTGTAAAAGTTTTCAATTTAACTTTTTAAGTTTTGCTGTGCTGTAATGTAATTATTTACCTGTATTAAATAAATAAATAAAATAAATAAATATTTTGGAAATGAAAATATTGAAAAGTTTTCTGTTTTATTTTATATTATGCCAGAAAAAAGGCATGCATTCTAAATCTATAATGAACTGTGTGTCAGCAAAATAATTTACGTTTCTTTTATTTAATATTTTTTATCGTATAATTCGGTAATTTCTTTACTCTATTTTCATTTATAAATTTTCCATAAAAGAAACGTTTCAATTTTCAATTAACTAAACTATAATCTACAAAAAAAAAAAAACGACTAGTTTTAGCTACTACTTATTTGTGTATAATTTAGAATTGTATTTGAAACTTGATTGTTAAAAATCATGCTTTTTTATACCCACTTTACTTTAGTAAAAATATTTATTGTAATTCTAAATTAATTAAATCTACTTTTAAGAACATAAATTTTAAATTAAATTAAAAGAATTTGTCAAAAAAAAAAAATAATTAAATAAAAAGATAGTGAAGAAAAAATTATATTAATTTTGTTGTGTCTTCAAAATTTGAATGTGCTAATAAAATTTGCGATTCAAGAGAATGAATGTAAAGAAAAATTAGATTTTTCTTAATCAGAAAGTTTTATAAATATTGAAAATTTTAATTAAAATGAAAATATAATTGAACTTTTAAACGCTAATGATATTAAATATATATCAAAATATTCTTTATATTAAAATTATTGAATAAGAAACAATTACTGCTCGCCTAAAGTTATGCAAACGTTAATATTTTGAAGTTGAGTTATTCTGAAGGTATAAAATTAATATTACATTTTATTATATTATTAATTATGAAGTTATTTAGTAAATTAAATTTTAAAACATTAATGGCAAGTGGTACACAAGATTATGGCGTCATATTTAAGTAACAGGTAAAATACCACATTCAGCCGGTGATCAATATCGACCAGTAAGCAATTTATGGGCCGGTTAACTTATTTATCGGCCGGTTAGTAATTAAATTATGTCATTACTGACAAATAATTCTAAATAACAGATAATTTCTATAATAAAATTAGAATTATCTTAAAATTTGTTATAAATATTTTTATTAGCACAATATAAAATAAAAAAAGGACATAGATCAAGAAATACAGTGTACTTTAAAATAGTGTTGCAAGTCATAAGCTCATAAGCTTGTAAACTGTAAGAATATGTATACATATAATTCTGTATTACACTATAATATACGCAGGACATTGAACACTTTATTCAATTTGATTTCTACATATTCTGTACGAATCTCATTTAACATATATTTTGACAGCTGTCAAATATTTTAAATAAACAAATTCAATAAATTAAAAACTTAAAATATAATCAAATAAAAATAACCAAATTAATGATAAAAATAACACTAATTTTTTGTTTGTGGCATTGGCAGTAAATCAGCAGAGCTTTATAGTTTTTTTTCAGTACCTGACTGACACTCCTAAAGCTACTTGTGCTGACACTTCTGGCCTGAAAGAGACGGAAATATTTTAGAGTCATGATAGAGTTATAGAAATATTTTGTTTTTGTTTATTTTTGATTGTTATTTTGTTTTGAATCACTCTGTCAATTATTATGTTGTTTTTTATTGTAATTGTTTAAACTAATTTTTTGTTTTTTTATATATTTTTGTTTTTAAATTTTAAAATATAAATAATAAAATATTAAAAATATGAATATATAAATTATTTATTTTATACTAATGTATTTATTATTTAATTCTAAAAAATTGTGAATAATTGTGATATTTATGTAGATTTTTAATGATTGATGATCAAATATAATAATCAACATAATAAAAATATATAAAAAAGAAAATTTGTAAAACAGAATAATTGTTAAATATATATTAAAACTTATTATAATAATTCAGTTATGACATTCAGACATTTATGACATTATGACATAAATCTAAATATTATTTACATAAATAATAATTTACACTTTACATAAGTAATGATTTTTATACATAAAATTATATAATAAATAAAACATAATTTAGAGAATTTAACAAATTTTGGACATTTATTAAATATTTATCAATTAAAATGTTGATTTAGGTTTAGACATTCAAATTATTCTTGGGATTATAAAAAATGTATGTAAATATTTTATTTTAGATAATTTCTTTTTTTGTCATTTTATGTAAAATGAATTAAGGACAAAATGTTACTAGTCAATTTGTGATTAAGATAATTTATAAATAAAATATTTAATGTAATGTCTAACAAAATATATAATTATGTAATCAAATTTTGATCCTTATTTATTTACGAGTATATAGGAATATTAAATCGATAATTCTATACAGTGGTTTTAATTATGGGTCACAAATACCCGATTCATATTTCTCCTGTTAAATAGTTTAGAAATGCGTTAATAAAAATAAATATACAATTATGAACACTTCTGTAATGTTCTAAAAAAACTATGTTGGGTCAATGCGACCCGATCATTAATTTGGTTCTGCTGGTTATTTCAAAGATATTTACTTAAAAATAATTATTGGATTAAGTTCAGAAAAATACAGACAAAATATTTTAATTGAAAATTTGGCATATTTACTTATAATTTAGATATGGATTTTCATTTTATTTTCTTAGCTAATTTTCGAATGTTGTAATATTAATAATAAAATAATTAATTATTGAAATTATTGTCTATACTTTCAATTCGCTCTGGTACTATGCATTGCACTTTGCAAAAGTATTTTCTACTTTTTCGTGTTTACTCTTACTTAATAAATGTTAACTATTGTCTAATTTGTAATATTTGTTATTAAACTTTAAGAAAGAAACAAATTTTGGTAATTAAATATTCAATATTGTTTCAGCCAAATGAAATGAAATTGTAGACGATACGCAAAATTGTCAAAACTTTTAATTTCTTCATCATTTCAAGCATTTTGTCTTGGCGGTTAAATTCTTATCTGTACGAGTCGAAATATCAAAAGAAAATGTGTACATATTTAAAAAAAAATTAAGGATTCATAATATTTGTGTAAGGATTCATAAGAAAAAGGTCCTTACATAGAAAATATAATGGAAAATATTATTTTATTGTTCAAAGGACGTCACTACAATTAAAATTTATATATATTAAACTTAATTGTGGAAGACTTAAATTTTCTTACGATCTCTCAAAAGAAGACGGAATTTCAAGTCCATTTGTTTTGTTCTTGTACGTATAGTTTTTCCTTTAAAGTATTATTTTAAGAATAATAAAAAAAAAACTTTTCAAGATTTATGTTTTATGCAAATTAAAATGCTAACAACGTAAAAGACTGAGGACAACTTTGTGTTAATATTCAAGATTATAAGATTCGTTTTTTCTTATTTTCAAGTGATTTTTTATTACATTTTCTTCTTTATTGTTACAAGTTACAAGTTACAATTATAAAATGATTATAAAATCATATTTTTTCAAAGGTTTCAAATGAAGATTTTTTTATAAATTTGCTACTTTTTATTTTACTACTTCATAAATCAATCGATATATTATTAAGGAAGGAACCCTTTTTATCCTGTATTTATACTAAATGTGGAAAATCTTGAAATTGATCCACCAATTTGTCCTGGACCAATTTGTTCTGGAAAAAACCAATTGTGAAAAGATCAATTTGATGTTATTTTAACATAATTAATATTTTAAGTCGTGGATAACACGTGAAGCTCTTTTACTAACAAAGTGGCACTATGGCTTCATTATGATATTCAACTCAGATATAAAATAATCATAAACTTCTTTCTTATGAATTTTCTTTAGCCTAACAATTTGTGATTAAGAGTTCTGTTTTATCAAGTGGTTAGCCATAGTACCACGAAATTAATTTATGTATAACAATTCTGCCTTACCTCTAAAATTAAGCGTAGTACCACGAATTATATGACAGAGGTTTCTAATATATTGCTATCCCGCTTATATGAAATTGGGTAAATTTTGCTATGAATCTACGAACTCATTCTTTTATTAGCTTTTGAACTCACCCAATATTAATTTAAACATTCGAAATCTAAATTTTTGTACTAGTATACTTTTATCTTTAAATCACATTGCGAATAGATCTATCACGACGATAGCCAAAACTTTCATCTATATAAAAATAATTCCAAAACACGAAGAAAAACAATTCATCGAAATTTTTATATGCGAAATTTTCTAAAAAAACAACAAAAAAATTGAAAAAGGATAAAGGAAAACAGAACAAAAATTAACAATAACAAAAATAAAAATAAAAAACAATGAAAAGAAATTTCATGATTCAGCAAAAATCCTTTTTAAATTGTGCTTAAGATGAAAATTCAATTGTAATTTTATGATAAACCAATTCTCCCTGAAAAATGTATAATATTAAAAGAAATCAAATATCACAAGGGAAAAGAAAAACTTAGATTTTCTTTAAGTGTTTTTTTTTTGGTAACATAAAAAAAGGTAAATCTTATATAGAAACGGTTGAAATAATAGAAAATGAAGGTAAAAAAAGGATATATTTTGAATTATACAAAGAAATAACAATAACTAAAAGTAAATAAGAAAATAATATAAAAAAATTCACAATTTTCTTGGAAATTTTACTACATTGAAATATTGTTTTTCTGACATAAATGAATATTTATTTTTTATTGAACCAAAATCTTATTAATGATTGAACCATTGCACCATAGCGAATCGGAATACAAATTATTTTTAATTTTTATAAAAATTTTGTGAAAATTTAGAGGTTATATAAGAAAATTCGTCCTGGCTATATAAATAAAATATAATTTAAAAGTTTTATTTTATTATTATTATAAATACCTTGCTTCTGGTACGTTGTGGTGTTGGAAATTCATCTTTTGATTTACGTCGTTTATCCTTAAGGATCATACGAGCTGCAGCAAATGCCATTTTTTTGTTTGTTTGTTACTACTTTACTTTTTTTGGGGAAATTTTATTGTTAAATAATTTTTTTTAAAGGATCACAAAATATTTTATTTTTAATTTCGTTTTTTACTATATTTTAAATATTTTTTTTCAACTGTTAATCTTATTTTTAAATATTAATTTAAATAAAGTTTGTTAAATTGAATTATAATTGACTACAATTAAAATTAAATAAATATTTGGGAAAACTTAATTTAATATTACATGAAATTTCTATATGTGTGTAATATTCAAGTATTTTTTATGGAAAACATCAAGAAAATTTTGAATTAATCTTTTTAACACTTGAACATAAATTACTGAGTTTATGTACTTTAGTGTTATTATTTATATAGTTGACACTATCGTTTTGTGTCCATCAATTATTAAGTCAACTTTCTTAATTTTCTCTAAATACAGGGTGAATTTGACATAACTATATAAAAAAAACTATTAATAGTTAATGAAATTTTATTAATTAAATTCAAATAAGAATTTCATAATTATTGTCAGAAGACAAAATATTAGTTAATTCGTGATTCAATTTAGCAAGCGCTTTCAATGTCCCAGCTGACAGAGTTTTAGTATCAAGCTGAAATATAATTATATGTCAGCTATATGACAGCTACTGTTGGTTCTAATGAATCTGAGTATATAAGTAATCTAATCTACGAGCATATTCTACTCAGGACAGAAAGTATACGAGCAGATTAGGTTTAATGAAAACCTCAATATATAGAGGAAACAACTCCCCTGTTCTGCTATGGGGTAAGGTATAAAAGGTTTAAACAAATTAAGCTTCATTTCTTGATCTACATGTTAAAACTAGCTAGACCATAATTACGTTCATGAGAGAGGTGATTTGGACAGAATAACTCATGGTTTAGGTGGCGTGGAGGGGTTTTTGTACCTACCCTTCCATCGCTTAAAACCAATAAACCAACCAATCATGATTATAAGGTTAATTCTGGTCCACTTACGTCTTTTACAGGACAAAATATATATTTTCTATTGATTTATTTATCACAATTTAATTACTTTCAATTTTTTAACTACATTTTACAGAATATCACAATATATAGATGCTTTTCTGTACAGTTTTCTATACTACATTTTCCTAATTAAGTTCGGGTCTAGACAGAAAATTATATAACTAGATTTGACGCACCTTGTTCTTTTATTTTACTGTACCAAAGGTAATCAATCTAATTAAATAAAGATTGAACAAATTTCTTTTAAACACTTCCTACTAAGCTCATACCAAAGGTAAGCTTAGTAGAAGAAACCCAAAAGAGTAACCAATAACATCGGAAAAGTTCAGGTAGATTATAAATATTTGTCATAAAACAAATTATATTTCATCTTGCATCACCCTGTACATAATATTTTGGCACAAAAAAAAACAGTGCAGCTGCTTTTAATAAATAAAAATCATTTTGCCAACTAAACTAAATGTTCAAATTGCATCAGGATCAGTGACAACAATAAAATTATTTTCAAGGATATACAAAATAAATTCTGAACTTATAACTGTGTGTATATAATTATGAAAATGGAAAAACTTTAAATATATAAAAAATAAATATAGACTTTTTAATTCACAAAATATAACAAGGCAACACAGAAAAAAGGACACAATTCATGTAGACGACGTCAGTGATGTTATTTGTGCATCATCACAGTATTTTATAATAATATATCATTTCAATTTTCTACGATGCTCTCTATTTATAAGACTTTCTGTTATTCGTCTGAATGGCGCCATTTTCCTGGTGGAAAAGTTCAATTTTTTCTTTTTTTTTTTTGTTTATTTATATTTGTTTTTGTTTTTTTTTAAGTGCGAATATTTTCACTTTATATAGTACAGTTTTATATGGTTCCATTTTACGTTGAGTTATGGAAAAAACCATGAAGCGTTTGTGATGGAATGATTGGTTGTAATTAAAATCAATTTTTCTGTACGTTTTAGAGAGGATGTAGATTCCAAAAAATGCAAAATTAACCGAGTCTGCAGCAATAAGTGCAGTGGGTCTCTATAAAAATTATAAAATACATTCTTGATGTCCTAAGGATGTGAAATTTTACATACGTTTCTAGTATAACAAATTCTCAGTTTTGCGTTACCCCAAAATTAGGTTACCAGTTTTGTTTTGTAAACAGCCAAATGAAAATTATTGTATATTTTTGGTGGAAAATTTATTCGTGAAAACTTATGTCACTCTTAAAACGTTTTCTGTTTTCTATATATGTTTTTAAGAAGGACGATAAAGAGGATTTATATTTATTATGTTTAGAAATAAAAAGGAGGTAGGAAAATTGTTGTTATGCCAAATGTGAAAAGCTAAATTTTCTTTTGTTTATATTTTGTTTACATATAATTAATTTGAACAAATTTTTAACGAAAATGTAATTTTTAAATATGTTCAAATTAAGAAAAATCTAGTTAAAAATAAATTAAGTTTGCATTTGGCAAAACAAAAAATAAAACGTTTTTCTTTTCAATGAAAATGTAACATAAATTTCTAAAAATATATTAAATTGTCTTGGATTCTGTAATTCGAATTGTACGAATTTCAATATTAGTTTAAAAAAAGGACATTCATAGCATCTGTGACAGTTGTAATATTGAAATCAATATTTTGTAATACTATTTTGAAAAAAACAACTTCCATTATTATTGAATTTTAAAGGAATTTCTAACAAAAATAAGTTTTAACTAAAATTACGTAGAATTTTCGAACATAGTTTTGCTATTTATATCTATTTTAAATATTTGATTTCCTTATTTCAAATTAAACCAAGAATTTGTAAAATTGTTTCATTGAATTTATAGGAAAATTGTATTTTATGTTAAAAATTGATGCACTTTGAATATATTTCTATGATTATTATCTTCAACATTTTGGATTTAACTGCACTGAATTATTGACAAGAAAGTAAAGAAATTCAGTAACAAAAACGTAATGTACATGAAATATAGAAATTGTAATTGGTTATTTGATTTTTACAAAGGACATTGTTTCGGTAAACATGTTTATAAAGTGTAACTTCAACCATGATGTAATTTATTGGAAATACAGTTCAAGTAGAAACGGTTCTATGTAAAAACCTTCGAATTGCAAAATGACGAAAACTCTAGAACGTCTCAAAATGTTATATATCAGGAACCTTTGAAAATTTTCTTCAATTTGGTTAGTTTAAGTTAATACTCCTGGAGTTAGGAATTTCTGAGTCCTCATGAAATCAAGAGTCAGGAAAACACTGAGCTTTTACAGAAGTATCAACTGATCCGTCCAAACTCTGTTTCCATATTAATCTAACTTAATCTCGTTTAGGCTAAAAATGGGTGTAGAACAATCAAGCGATCCTATACCAAAACATCAGAAATGTAGTGTAACCTAGAGTGTTGAGTTCCAAAAACTATTTTATATCAAAATTTCTTAATTTGAAAAAAATTCTTTAATTAAAAAATCTGATCCTTCATAAAGGTAATTCGGCTATTGTTGATAAATCTTCTAGTACAGGGTTATATGTCCTTAAATCATTTGAAAGTTTCACACTTACATATCAGAAGTGAGGCTTCTTTCTGGGGTTTCTTATTTTTTCAATTTTGTGTTACCTCAAACCTGGGAATCTGGATTTTTTCTGTTACCTCTTCATTATTTTATTATGTGTGGTGTTTTTGTGAACTCTTGAAAGTTTAAGTGACACTTTTTTGCTACAAATCTTATTCCATTTAAGTTTTTTTTTAACTTTATGTAAGAATTCTAAAGTTTTAGGTTAGAATTCTAAATTTTAGGTTAGAATTCTGCTATAAAAAAAGGAGTGTCATAGAAAATATTATAATAAAATGTTATTAAAAGTTTAAATTGCATATTAATGTAAATGTAAATATTATCCACCCAGTAATACACTAAATCTACATCAATTATACTAAAAACTACAATTTTGTTGAAATCTATATAACCATCATCTGACACGCTATTATCATTATAATAATTTAATACTACGAACAGTATATAATAACTTTTGTCACGGAATGATTTTTATGACTCTCTGTAGTGACTAATTAAATCAGAAACAATTAAGTTTTCGGAAACACTACAATAAATATTTTTTAATTGCATTTTTATTTACCAAAAAAAAAAAAAAATCTGCTATTAAAATGACAAAATGCAATGAAAATAATTTTAAATAAATAAACTAAAATTATAATTTCAAGGAGCCATTATAATTTTAAATGATGGGTAAAGGAGTTAAAAATCCTTTTTATAGTTTCATTTATTACAATTATTGTTAGTAGACAGTGAATATTAAAAAGTGAACTGATATTAAAAGTGAAAATCAAAAAACAAAACAATTAAAATTTTATCTGCATTCCCAGTAAACTGAAAATAATTTAAAATTTTTGTTTTTGGAGTTTTGTATGTCATAATAGACGCCAACAAAAATTTCTGCAATTTAAAAATAAATGACATAAAAGTCATTTTAAAAATTCAGGACTTTAAAGTAAATTTTATGTTGTTTTTTTTTATATTTTTTTGTTTAATTTTTATGATTTTTTTGTGATGATATTTAGAAATTTATGTTTATAATTTTAATTATTAACAGAAATATTAACAAAAATAATTTAAATTGCAAATAAATTTTATTTTGTTGGATAGTGTTTAATAAGTTTATTAAAAATGAATCCTTTTTAGCAAATAAATCATTTGAATCAAGTAAAATGACAGCCATTACTAGATACTTAATTATACTTTTCAGTCTTGTCATGATTCGCTTATTGCGAATTGATTTAATATCCAATAGGAAACAGTTCGATAATATCTAAATGAAACCAATATGAATTTTCTAAAGGTTTCTTTCGGACCCTGCAGAAACTCTATTTATATCCAATGAAACCATCGACTATGGGTTACTGGTATACCATTAATTATTGTAATAAGTATTTTAATTTTAATATAAATGTCAATGTTATCCTAAGTCGTACTTATAACAAGTTTAACATAATTTCACTTATTAGTTCAGTATTACAGCGATAAGCATGTAAGCACGTAGGGAAAACGGGTGATTTTCAATTTAACGTAAATCAAATTCTATACGTTTTCAAAAACGTGACATTCAGTTTAATGTAGGGCATAAATATTATTATGTGAAATATCATAAAATAATATTTATTCAGAAACTATAAGAGAAATTCAAAAGAAATAATAATTTTAAAATTTCATAAATCAAGCTTTAAATTGCTGGAAATAAAAGATTTTGAAAAATAATGTAAACTTTAAATAAATATTTGAATTGCATTTTTTTGTTTAAAAAAAATCGAATATCAATGAAAACTATATAAATTTTGTATAAATGAAGTGGAAATATTTTCGAAACGATTAAAGTTTCATAAAAAAAATTTATTTGGTGGATTACTTTATTTAAGATTTTCGAAAAAAAAAAACTATAATCCAAAACTAAATAAAAATATTTTGGCATACAAAAATAAAAATTTCTATTCAAGTTTTGATATTTATTTAAAAAAAAAATTATTCCCATCAGCAATAAAATCTATATTATAAAGTGTCCTTGTTGTCCTTGAAAAATATAATAAATAACAAGAAATATAAAAAAAAAATTTCTTTATTAAGTTTGAATTGGGAATAAATCAAAATCTTGAAATTCTTTTTTTAGTTTTTACAAAATTTTGAACTTTTTTATAGTCTCCGTTTACATGAAATGTAAAAAATGTGTTATCAAAATGAAAGATTTCTCAAAAAAAATTATTTTTTGATATATAAGCTAAGCACCAGGATAAATTTTTTAAGATTATTACAAGAAAATAAAAATGAATTTTGAAAATAAATTTTGATTATGATTGTAATTTTGATTAGCTAGAAATTATTTGTATTAGAATGGCGAATTAGTAGATTTGTTATTACAGATACCAAAATCAGAAATCATATTAACTGAATTAACGTATTTTTTTATCTCAAAAATGGACTCGTTTCATTCGACGGTGCTTGAGTATTTGAGGCATTAGCAATTAGAAGAACGATAATCAATTTGGTTCGTTCAGCAATTATTCAAAAAATATTGAATTCATTTTGCTTAAAGCGATGGGTTCGGTCTGAAGTTGAACCCGGGAGTCTAATACATCACATTATAGCGCATTTACTACATTAAATTCAAGCATACATTATAACTTGAAACTAAATAATTATTTACCGGAAAAATTAAACACTTTCCAATTATTTTCAAGAGGGATTTTTTTTTTTATTTTTCCCTATTAATGATTTGTTTTTCTATGTTCTATTTATGATATATTTCTATTTACATTCCCTTTATTGCCATTTTAGAGAAAATAAATTATTTATCAGTGAAAATATTATGTTTTCTTAGTCACTTTGGGGTTGTACAAAAATATTTGGAGGTGATACATTATTATTATTTAAAAAAAAAAACAATTTTAGTTTCCATATTATTACATTTTTCAATGGATCATATTCAGAGGTTGGATTTTAAATATGAATTTGGTATTTCAAATCACAAAATATTTAATGATGAATTATAAAATATACTTAAAAGAAACTTTTATCACAATTTGTGAAAGCTGTAAGAAAGAGTGTTCAAGTTTTCATATACGACTAATTATAATTTACGTAGCCAAAATTAATAGTTAATTTTATGAAAACTTAAGAAAATTTGTTGATTAAACTTATGTAGTACAATCTGGAGCTAATTATACGTAAGGATAAAATATAATAGACAAAGACGAAGTTTCTTGGATAGTTTTCCTAAGAAAAGGATTTAATTGACTTATGAATTTGATAAATTTTGTTTGATTGTTATACTAAAAGTCAATAAAAGGTTTCGCAAAGTTTACTAAAGTTAATGTAAGTCGTAAGTAAAGAAATTTATGATTTCGTATAAAATTAGTAGATCCGAATTGCAATAAATGTCTCGAATCCTCGTTTGAGAAGTCAAGCCTGAATTTGAGCTATAAAACCATTGCAAAGAAGAATATGTCACAGTTAAATCATGTTCTAGTCTGTGATATGTTAAGTTTCTGTTGATAGATCTTCAAAATTTTCTTCGTAAATCATAAATTCTATGTAGCCACAGGATTTTAGAATTATCGAAACTTTTATATTATTTGAATTTCAGTAATCATAATAAGCGGACAGGAAAATATCACATTTTTTACATATTTATTTCTGTAGATACTTTTATATGATTCCATACTTTTTGTTACACATCTTTTTAACATTTTTGTAATCTTCTTATATTTTCTACAAGACATTAAGATTTATTTGAAAATAATTATATATATAATATTGTCGCCTCAGAAAAAGGACTATTTTACAACAACAACAAGAAAACGTATATAAAAAATTCTTACACGAAATTTGACTACAATATGAAAATGGTGAAATAATTATTGTAACATAATTTTAATGCTACCATTTACACTTTTAATGGCATTGTAGTTAATTTTGGAAAGTTCATTTTTTTTATACATATTTTGACAAGTTGTCAGTTGTTGTTATAATGTAAATAAATTAGATTGGTACACGCAGTTATTTATATTAATAATATGTATCTTAGAAAGAAGGATATAAATTTCATAAGAATAATATAACAATTTAGTGAATTTGGAATTTTTTGTAAAAGTATAATTTGAAATTAAAAAGCATAGTTTGAAATACATTCAAATAACGTTTTGCAAGTACTACTACCATAAATATTTGTCCAAAGTCTCGATTCAAATTAGGTCAATAGTTTTAGCTACACTAAAAAAATATTTATTTGAATTTTGCGAGATGGTGAACGAATGGTTTTCAATGTGAACGAATGGTTTTAAATGTGAATTTCGTCAGAAATTTAGTTTTAGAATTATAAATATTACAAAAAAAAATATTTATTAATTTTTGTTATGTTTTAAATCATAGTACAATGTAACAATGTCATTTTAATTTATTTATATTATATATATTTAAAACCACTTATTAAAATTAATTATAATCTAAATTGAATCGATATTTTTCTACAATCTTTAAAAGAAACGTATTCACAAATCAAATTTCTTACGTCTATTTAGTTTTCATTGTGGTTGTTCATTATTGACATATTATTAGTAATAATAATAACATTCATTTATATTATTATTTATTACCCTAACCAGTCGTACACTCCCTCTAGGGGGTGATTATTCACACAAACAGAGCCAACGTGACTAGTGAATGTATAAATGAATTAAATTGGGTTATTCAGTTTTGGTTTTCAAATAAATATAATAAATCAAAGAAATTTCAAATCAGATTTTATGTAATTGAAAATCTAACAAAAAAAAAATATATAAAAAAAATTATGTTTAAATGTTTTCTTGTGTAACTAAAATTGATTTTGTTTATGATAAGGTTCGTTTTTGGTATGGTTCGTGTGAAATAAAGTAAATTATTCTAAATATTTTTAATATTTAAAAAGGCTAAATTATTTTTCACCTTATGATTAATCAAAAAATATTTCATAAATATTAAAAAATCTGCACACAATAATAACCTTAACATTTGTATATAAATTGTTTTTTAAAAGATACGACATTTTGGAAACACGATTAGAGTTCATTTTTGTGGAGTTCAAGGATTTATTTAAATTTGTCTAAACACTTTAATAATTTTGGGTTTTTATGAATGGATTGATCTATCTATCTGTCAAACATGAACGGATATAACAAGTGGTAATATTCAGCCAATACGTACGGTTACGTCTCTGTACCTAAAATCTGTAAATTCCGCCGAAGTTGAAAGAAAAAAAATTAGACGCTATTCCACATGTGAAATCATGATTGCTAGAAGGAAATTATCTGAGAAGTAATACACGTGTAAAACAAGCCATCCACGACGTTGTGCATAACAAAATGCATATCTAAAAGATTTTTTTCCAAGCCTACCGGTTGTTGAATATATCGAATATTATCACTGAAATTTATATATAACTCTGTTAAAAATAAGTTATATATTGATGAAGCCGTGCAAAATGGTGGGGAATTAAATATTTCACGCATACGTCGAACCGAGACGACAATGAAGCGCGTCCACGGATCTGGCAGAAGCACAACAAACCACGTATGCTTTGAGCTTCTATAATATTGTGCAGTGATTAAATCAAGTTATGATTAATTGGATTTAATAATAAAAATAGATTCATTTCGAAATCGACTTTGTGCCCAATCAAAATTCCGGTATTGAGACACATTCTGATTGCGACTTAGTATCAGAATTTAATTCTGACCTTATGTGGACGAGCGTTATATCATGAAACGTATATAAACATAACTATTTTTTTTAGATATATTACAATCATTTTAAAATAATATGATACCAAAATCATGGACGAATTTTTGAATATCATTCGTTTAAAATATATTATAAGTTTCAATAACTTTCATTATTTTAAACTTTTGACTATTTCTGTACGTTTAATAAAAATATTAATTTGCGTGTTTAGAATTTAAATTATGTAATTATCATAAAATGTTACAATGTATCACACAAAAAGGCGTTCAGAAATATTTTATTATAAATGGATAGATTTCAAACTGATAAAATGAATTTTAAAATGCAATATTTAATTTAATAAATTACAATTACGTTTTACGTTCTATGGAAGTTTTCAGTTTTGGTCAAATATCTTCAATTTGAAAATATTTCAATTCGTCTGTTAGTCTTGGTCTGTCAAAATATTTTAATACTTTAGAGCCAATTTATAAAATACAAAAATTTATAAAAATATAAATTTAATAACATAAGTTTAGAAGTTTACAAATCACTGATTAAGTCTGTTCTCTCTATAAATCTGTAATAATTGTTTGGTTGACATGTTAAATTATTAATTATTAAATTATTAATTATTTAGCTAATAATTATTTTGATGTGTCTCAGTCATTTTTCCTGCGTAATTCCTAAGTTTTCTATTCATATCAACAAAATCAATATTTTCTAAGTCAGATAATGATACGTAAAATGTTTTGCAAGAAAGCTTAGTGGTTTATAAGAACTCTTACACCCCTACCTAAATCAGAACTTATGGCATTTATATGTCAATACGCCAATATGGCTATAACTCAACTTATTTGTTTGAAGCTTGTAAAAATTGGAAATTTGAATTCTCGAATTCTCTAGATCAATAAAAACTGCATGTGAATGAAGCTATTTTAAAAGTCTTCGTACGCCATATGTTTTTTTTAGACAGTAGTCTTCGTTTGACGCTTTCCACTGTTTACTTGCGATTTGATTGAGAGGTTTAATAAATATGGTGTATCTATTAGAAAATTAATTCCTTGAAAGCATTTAATTAGCAATATAAAATTTATTGTAAAACTTCAAAATTTTATTCATTACATTTTTACAAATATATCAATAAGGACTAATAGAAGAAACTTATATTTATGTATTCATTATTATATTTTTAATCGGTATCAATAAACAAGGACATGAATAGCACTATAATTAATTAAAAATAATATGCCTTATTATTTTATGGTATCATAATATACATAATCACTTCAAAAGGATAAAATTCCTTTATCATACAAAAATGATTTTTGTATTTTAATTTTTATAGTCTTTTTGTTATTAATTAAAGCATAGATAATATTTTAATGTTTTTTTTATATACCGTATATATATTTCAAAAAAGGATTTTTATAAACGAAAATTAATGAATATACGTATAATAATTGTTGATGCATAAAAAATTATGCATATTTCATATAAAACTTTGATATTTACTTATGCATCAGTACACGTCATAATCATCAAAACAAAAAGGATATAATAAGGATAATGAAAAATTAAATTTTTTTAGTACACGTAAATGATATAAAAGAAAATTCTAATAAAAATTTTTTGATATTAGTTTTTTTTTGTTAAAGGATTGACATAAAACATAAAAGATTTATTGAATTTATGTTTTTCATTACATATTTTCATAAATTTTATTAGGCTATTTTTTAATCATTCATTTTTGTGGTCAAATAAAATAAAATGATTTATTAGATTTTTGTTTTAACAACAAATAGAAACACATTAGACATTTTCTATTCTATACATTTTCTATATCAAAAAAGGATATAGGGTCAAAGTTTATGTCAAGAAATCTAAATTTTTATATTATTTATTGCCTTGATTAATCTATATTTATAATAATTTGAAATTCATACAAAAATGAAATTACTTAGACACGAAATAAGGTCAACATTTTGTCTAGGATATTTTAAGTGGTTAAGGTTTGAGATAAAAATGTTGAATTAATTAATTAATGTTTAATTTGTATAGGTAAATTGGATCCACTCAGTCAACTAATGAATTTTGATTTGTAATTTTGATTGAATTAAATCAGCCAAATATATGGACATGGGGTTTATAACAATTAAATGATCTGTCAAAAAAGAAATAATTATGAACTGTCAAAAGTGAAAGAGATTAAAAGAAATACAATTTTAAATATTATATAACTGAAATTACCCTTACTGTCATGATAAGGTACAGCGCTGTCATTTATAATATGTACAATGGGGTCTAAGTATCTAAATCATAGCTGGTAGGGGCTTGATTTCAACTACAATTCAGCATTTTCATCGTAAGTAATAGATCGTTTTTCATTGCTTACAAAAACCGATGGTATTTGTAATATTTGTCAGTAAGTAAATTATTGCTCAGAGGTTTCTCAGACAAATCAAATAAAATCCAATTATAAACAGAATAGTAATAACAAAGAACTGAATACACGAACATAGAAGATTAATTATTCCTTTTTTGAACAATTTTTTGACATTTTGGACATTTCTACTTTCCTAAATACATAGAAAATATTCATAAAACATAAAAAAAAAATTTAAGAAATAGAAAAGTAAATTTTTATTTGATTTATTTTTGTTTAAATCATTTCGTTCTTAGAATTTCATGGTAATTATTTTGATATATTTCAAAATCCTATATATGTATATAGTTTCCAAGTTTTAAGTTTCATTTTCTTCCTTTTCCTTTTCCCTTTCCGTAAATTTATAAATATTTATAATATTGTTCATTTTACAACAATTTATATCATTTTATATCTCCGGAAATATCATTTTAAAGACATTGTAATTTCCGTAATGCAGTTAAAAAACGTAAGGTCTTTATGCAATTTATAATATGAAATTATTGTATATATTTTGAGGAACACTTTAAGGTGATTTTTTTTATATACAATTTCGAAAATGGTAAAAATATGACTTCCAACGAATCGTGATATACATACTTTTTAATTAATTATTTTTAATGAGTAAACCTGTACTCAAAAGTTCGGTGGCATGGTGTATGAAAACAAGTTTGTACGTTGGAATTATAAAATAATATTGTGCAGTATTTCTTCATATTAACACAATTTACATCAAAAATTAATCGTGATGCCTTACTCCTAATGTGTGTAGATGTGTGTTTTTAAGTCTGTAATGCCCTCTTAAAAAACCTTAAGAGCCACTTTAGTTAAGATGGTGGTTGATATTAAAATATTGATTTAATATTATACTAAATCAGACTTTACAGCCCTATATCGTACAAAGGTCAAGTGACGACGATTATCCATTTACTTCAGAAATGAAAAAGACAGCATACACAGCTTCTGTCATAAGGTGACACTTTATAATACATATTTTTTTTTGAAATTTCAGAGTTTGTATATTATTTTGATTTTATAAATTGTTGTTAAAAAATGCAATGTTTCATCTAATGGGCTCAGACTCAGAGTAAATTTCTGACAGCCTTCTTAATGAAAAACTTCAAATCCATATAAAATAGTAAATTCCCAAGCTGTTATTAACATAAAAAAATCTCTTATAATTCCAATTTACCTAATATTACTTAGAAATTAAAGTCAGGCTTTGGAAATTTGGATACTTCAAACTTAAAATTTCAATTTTGAAAGTTCAACAGGCCATGCTCATTCTTGTAATATCTCTGACCTAAAACATTTTTAATGTTCTTATTCTTTTTCTCTTGAGTAAAACTACATTTTTCTATATTTTCTAATGAGCTATCCCTTACCTATGGTTAGGTGGGTGCTAATTTTTTAGTGAATGTCAGAACTGGAATGAAAAACAAGTACCACAATTTTCTCGTTTTTATTGGGCCGTTCTGCAATTCAGTATACATGGACCTATACCAAAAATACATTGGCTAATATTAGCATTAACAATTTACTAAATATAATTTTAATATGTAAGCAATTTACCAGGAAAACTTTCATTGAAGACCTTTCTTGGCTTATGCGACGTTCACAAGGAAATACTTTCGCGGCTGTAAAATTTAGTAATGTGAGGTTAGTAATGAAAATTAGGAAAATTAAGTGCAATTTTACACTAACTCTCACAACATTCCCCATTTCGTCATCAGCAAATTTTGTATTTTCAAATTTTCATATATATATTAATATTTACCACCGATAAGAAGTCATATTTTTATACCTTCCACTAAGTTGTAAATCATAAATTAATTTCTTTATGTGACCATATTAAATTTATTTTTTAGTGCCAGGATTATTTGTTGTGACTTGGCATAACAAAAACTTAATACCGAAGCATGCAAATGCAATCAAATTAATGGTTATCGTAGTTACTTTGGTTTTTATAATGAAATTATTTCATAAAACTTGAATAAAAGAGGTTAAGAAAATATAATATTAAAAAGGATATTTTGAAAGGATACGAGAGGATGAATAAAATCAATTAATTAAATATAATATTATTTTTTTTATAGTATTTTTGATATTTTAGAGTGGTAGAAGAAATATGTAAATTTTCTTGTGGTAATTACTTTAGAATATTAAAAGAAATTTTAATTTAAATAATTTTATTAGAATAAGTAATTTTTTAAGGATTTAATGCAATATTTTTTTTTGTAAGTCTTAGATGGAATTCATTAAAATATTTATATATTGTAAAGCACGTAAACTAAACAAGGTAAAAATATTTTTTTTTTAGTATAATTTTTTTTTAATTATTTCTGTATATTATTTCAGGATTTAAAGGATATTTGTTTTAAGATTTGTTATTTCTTGAAATTCGTTAAATGTGAAGTTTGTAATTTATTTTCTGATTAAGAAATTAATTTAAATTTCTTATATTTTTAAGGGAAAATCTTATGGATAAGAAAATTGAAAATTAATTAACGTAAAGTTTAGTTATATAAAGAAATTTTTAAAGTATTGGACTGTAAAAATTTAAAAAATGAATCATTTTGGTATTACTTTATAAACTCCGAAGTGTGATTACGACGAAAAAAGGGAATAAATTAAAAATTTTTGCTGAGCGATCGATTAAAAGACATCGTAGAAATAGTTTATTAAATAATTTTTGAAATAGTTTTCAACCTAATGATCGGAATTCGGTCTTTCCCAATAGTTTATTCTAGGAAGCTAAAGATGCTAGGAAGTTTTTCATATAAAGTATTTAAAGAAATGTTATTTTCGACTACATAACTCCTACGATTTTTGTTTAGTTTTACTTATATTCATATATTTTGGAGAGGATCACCAAATGTTTGATTGTAAATGAAAACAGATTACTTTTGTGGGGAGTGTGCCGAGTACTTGGTGTTTGAAATTATTCACATTTTGAACATAAATTGTCCAATATTAAAGTAAGATGAGCATGTACAATGATCAGCAATGTATGAGGTCCATTAGATATTTTGTTAATATTAATTCTTAACAAAGTATAACCAATATTAACTTTATATTTTATGATATTAATTCCCTTCTCGCTTGATCTTCAATAATTGTTAACTATTTTACGAACCAATATATTTTGCCAACGGATTAACTTGTAACAATATCAACTAAATAACACAATAATTGACACTATATCATTTGCTCGCTGTATCGAATAACACTATACCAAAATAGACTAAAATATTAAGAACGCTAACGAATTTTCATTATCGTTATTCATAACTATCGAAACGTTTTATCAAATGAAAGCTTCAACATTTCTTTAAGTTCGAATTAAATCAATGTAAAATTATGACCAATACAGTGTTTAAAAATCCAAAAAAGGTTTAAATACAGCCTAGGATCGTATGAAGGTTAAATTGATCAGATTAACGATCAAAAAATAGTTCAAATTAAATAACATAATTATTATATATTTTAAGCCATGCTTCATAAAAATGAATAATGGCTTTAAGTCCCATTCGAGTCAGAAATAAAACCATAATTTCGACTTTTTACTGGTATTGCTCATATTAGTAAAATACTGATATTTACTGATATGACTTTATCTGTCATTCGATTTTGTGATACGGCTATATTCATTTTTTTTAAAGCACGCCAAAACATAAAGCCAATATGGACTTCTTTCACACGGCTCCTAAATATGTGTCTAAAGAGCCTAAGATTTTACATTAATATAAAATATATTTTATTTTTTTCGATTCTGTTTGTAAAATTTATTTCTTATTTCTTATTCACAGTACGAGTCCCCATAATGCAGTAAAATTATTACATAATCATTTTGTCACCTATTTTTTTGGCATAAATATGCGCATATATTTCCCAAAACATTAACATATCACACTCACTAGAAAATTTCAGTAAATTCTTATCTAAATTTTGTAAACATTTTTTGTATCTTTACATAAAATATTCGCATTTTATGTTGTAAAAAAAAATACTGTAACGCATTCCTTACAAAATATTGCAGATTTTTGTTATATTTTTCTTGGACTTCTGCATATTTGTCATTTATTGGTAAGGGGACAACAGAGAATAATAAATTTTTTATTATTTTTGGCTTTCAAATTACATTTAGTATGGAAAATGTTGAAAATTTTATAAATAAAAAAATTCTATTTCTCATCATCATAAGAATACTAAAAATTCATGTAAAGATACTATGTATAATTTTTGCCGTATCTTATAGATAAGTGTTGTTTAGTTTGAATATTTTATAAATTTTTTTTTTGTATAAATTTTGTTATATTTATCTAGTCTATACCAAGAAAAAGATACAACATTTTTTTTTTGTTATTTCTCATAACATTAGAACTAGGAAGAAAAGTAACTTTGAAATTTTGATAAAATAAAAAGGAAATTATTTAAGTATTCAAGAGAAGTAATTTTTTTTTATGTAAAATGGGATAAAAAAAAAATTGTAAATTTAAAATTTGTTTTTTTACATTCTTTTCAGAATGAAATATTTTATGTTTATTTTTTTTCAAGGTTTTCAAAAGTACGAATTTTATTTAAGTACACTTTAGACTTGGGTGTTGTTATCACAAATATCCTTTTTCCTGTTTCAATTTTTTTCATCTATACAATTTTTTTTTCGGTGTCGTCTTGAAATTTTTAAATTTATGATAATTTAATATTTAGTAGAAATTTTTCTTTAGATAGTTTTATTTATGATATTTTAAGTGGCCAATTTTAATGAGTATAATATCGAGAGTCCGTTTTTAAGTATATATGAAAATGGAGTTAAGAAAATAGATGTCTGCAAATAATAATGTTAAAAAAAAGGATAAATTTTCAATTGCTTTTTTTTTTTATAAATAATGAATAGCAGCAAGCAAACTTTGGACAGATAATTATCGGTTTTATAATTATAAACAATTTTTTTTTTATAAATTTTTATCGTTCGATAATTTTAATTTAAATGATTGGAAATATTTTTTTGATTTGTGTAATTAATTAAAATAAAATTATCAAAAAATTTTAATGCATAAAAGAAGCCCTTAAAGTTTGCCTGAAAATAAATTTATAAAAAAAAACTATAAATGATTTTACTACTGAACTAATCTTTGTAAACGAATGGCTAATGATAGTAAGTAGAATATCAAAAATACCAGATTTATGAACAAGAGAAAATAGAGACGTAGATAAGACGAAGAAAATGATGAAGAAACTGACATACGAAGTTACGCAGACCATCGTAATCACAAGGAATGCACTTTTGAATAGAAACTGAAAGAGCACGGAAATATGTGAGAGAACAAGTAAAACATGGAGAAGAGCAATGGCGAAGTTATGTGTGGATGCCTAATGCTTTCCAAATGGAGTGAAGCAACAGACAAAAAATATATATTTGGATATTGATGAATATCAAAAAATTGGATATTGATGAATATCAGAGTCTTCAACATTTTAATAGTTAGTAATCAGCTATCAGCGCATTCTCTACTAATTTATAACTATGTATTTCGAGCTATCACTCGACAGTTTTCTCGAAACTCTTTTGAAAGTATAGTACAATTTATTCATACTTTGATTTGTCACAGGTTAGTCGTTAGAAGCTTCGCGATTATGGCTGTGATTATGAGTTTGCGACTATTTTTACATAATTTGTAGCCCTATCAATTACAATACAATAATAACTAAATTTTACTATATTTGAACTGCTGTAATCGTAGTTTGCTACATTAGGTCATCAACCGAATCATCGATGTTGCTCAGTACCAGCTTTAAATCAGTACCCAGTAATGAAAATTTTGCAATATATAATTATGACTTTAAAACTGGGAAAAATGCTGACAATTAAAATGTGTTACTATTACAAGCCAATTAGCTTGTTACAATTAAAAGAAACTTATGGTTCGAATCCATATAAAAAAATAGTAATTACAAATTGCTATAACATATCACGAAACCTCTATATCATTAAGGCCATTATACTTTCAACTAAATTAAACACGAAGAAATTATATGTTAAGTCAATTAAATTAATTAAAATAATAATTGGTTATTTGTATGTAATAAATACTCATATTAATTGTGATTTAATGCTTTACTTCAGATCCAAATTAAAATTAAATTTATATCGGTAATGTGGTTTTTTAAATGTTTACATGCCATATACAAAAATTATATAGAAATTTTATATCAAAAAAATCAATTACTGCCTTTTAATTTTATTGTAATTAATTACGTAATTTATGAAAACTATTCACCGTAAAATCATGATATGTAAAGCAATTTATATAAATTGAATATAAAATTGCATATTATTAAAATTTTCAACATTAATTTTCTTTTAAATTGTATAATTATTAAAATATTTCTTGATAATATCATAGAATTTCTTAATTCGTCCTCGAATTGCAAATAATCACAACTAAAAAACTTTTATAAAGTGAACTAAAAAGATATTAATGCAAATTGGAAATTTACATTTCATAAATTACGTAATTAACGAACTAAATTATTATAATCCTATTTAAATTTAGCTTTGATTTATACAAATATTATTCAAAATTTATTTGGATACAAAATTCAAATAGGCAAAACGAAACATTTCCGTAAAATTTACTTTTCAGTTTCACATAACAATCTCAGCATGTTATCTTCCGTTTTGTAAACCAATAAAATAATTTCCATAAATGTATCGTAAATTTTTGAAAATAGTTTTTATTGTTTTTTATGTGAATTTTCGGTAATATCAAAAAAACTGATTCAAATGAATCGATTCAAAAATGTTCAATGAAACACTGTGCCATACATATAAAAAATATAAAATTGTAAATGTAATCGGAATTGGTCAGACATAATAAATTCGCTAAATATCGATTTATTTTATAAATACCAAAATAACATGCAATTTGAAAAAGGACGAAATGTTATTAGAAATTATAGAATACAGCAAAATTAAGGATTTGTTAGTAAATATCGATGAATAACGAAATACATATGACCATATAAAATATATCAAATTACATAGAAAATATGGTAATATGATATCAAGACTGACATTTAACTGAAAATGTAAAAAGTTTATTTTGATTTTGTAGTTGAATATTATTCGATTACATCAAAGTTTATATATAAAATGAAGAAAATCTGATAAACTATAAAAGAAAATATTTAAAAAAAAAAATATTATTTATAATGCTAGAATTGAACACGAAATGATTTTTTTTTTTCTTTTACGTTTAATATCCGTTTTTTTAGTGGTTTTTAAATAGAAAATTTTTATTTTTATTATTTTCATTTAGTATTATTTTTAAATTAAAAATGTCAGATAAATAATAAATAACAGTTTTTATCGGGCCGTCTTTTTAAAATATTATTTAATATAGTCAATTTTCAACCGATGATACATACACAAATCAAGTATTATTTCATAGATGGCGTTATTTACAATTTTTTAAATGCATTTTTTGTTTTACATATAATTGCAATACATAAACATATTAAATATTCACTAAAATACGTGAACGTGACGTTTATCACTCAACGTCACGTTTACGTATTATGTAATATTGAATTTTTCGCTTAGACTTATATCACATTTATGGGTCACATTTTATAAAAAATGTAATTAGCTACAAATTTGCGATAGTTTCTGGTTAGTAATTATGATAGTTAAAATTTTTTGTTACTTTGAAAGCGTTTAAAAAGTAAAGTGACAACGCTTTGGATAATATTGTATTGAAAAATTGCACGGGGGAGTAAGTCTAATATAAAATGTATAATTTGTTAAATAATTGGTCGACAAATCCAATTAATTAACAATTTATTTAAGCGCTACAAACTTTTTCTGCAAATAATTTAATTTACTATCATAAAAAATAATTTAATGATTAAATACAAATTGTGTAGAAAGTATATTTAGCACGAACACTTTTTTAATTTAACAAGCTTTAAAAAAAATTCAATGAAAATAGTTTAATGATTAATCACAGAACTTATCCGAATTTCTATTTTATCATTTTCCAAACTATATTGTAACATTTTTACCAATCCTGACATTGATTCATGTGGTACTCATAAATCATTTAGGTAGAAAACTTAACCTATTATAAACAAGGATAATTTATGCGGAAAAAAATAAATAAAAATAATCAGGATATAAATTCAATTATGAATGAACTGATCCAGATTATTCAATATATTTAATATTATATTAATTAAATATTGAATAATTTTGTATTTAAGAGGACTAATTCATTTTTTCTAAAATTACTAAAATATTTATTGAAAGTATGAAAATAACTGAATTATGGTTATCATATCTCAAAGATATTAATATTTATGTTAAAAGTAGCATGAAAAATTACATTATTTTACAATATTTTTTATTATATATAAATATTTTACAGATTTTGAACATTAAACATTAAATTGAATAACAAAAATGGTATCATGAGTTTCAGAAAGAGATAATAAATTTTAAAACTTTATCAATTTTCTAGGAAAAATTATTGCAGCATTTTGAAAAATAAAAATTAAATATATAAAGTTAGAAAAGGTAAATTTTCAATTTTTTTTTATAGAAGAAAGGTAAAAGATTGTTTTTATGAAAATGCTGTTTAATCTAAGAAAATATTATGCAATCATGAATGGCAGAACGAAAACTTTAGACAGAGAATTTTGAATAATTTTATGCTTTTATTATTGGATAATTTAATTTTTTCCACACAATAATTTTAAGAAATTAATTGAAATGTAAACTAAATTATTTAGTAACATTATTTATTTAATAATCTAATAACAATTCTATACATTTTTTAATTATTAGGGTCGCTATGAATCTTGTAAAAACCATTTTGATTAACGGATTGACGAAACATTCAAAAATTGATATTTATTTATATGTTATAAGTTAATATGTTATAAGTTTTTTTCAGCCGTCTGCAAAACATATTTTGTTTAATATATTTAAGAAATTCACGGAAATTGTAAAGTAAAATAATCTAGGAAAGTTTGGAGGCCTCAATTGATTTGTAAATTGTGCTAATTATATTTTTAAATATTAAAAATCCTGCATTGAAACTTATTATACATATAAAACGCACTAAAAAGCAGAAAATAATTTCATCTAAATTTTCCAAAATGTCCAATTTGATGAATCTCTAAAATTTGATTAATATTTTTCTATTTTTTATTGGACATTAAATAAAATATTTATTTAAGTAAAAATAAATAGAAAATTTAATTAAATTTCGCAGCTGGGTTTAGTGTATAACTTTCGTATATTTAATTTAGTCAATCACATTTGTATAGTAATCATTTTTCACGACTTCTGAAATAATCAAAACTAATTTTGATTAATAAAAAGTATCATAATTGAATTAAATGTAAATCAATGTAACCGAAGAGTAAAATAGCCCAAAATTAATAAAATAGAGATACAAAAGAAATAACAATTTTTCATATAATTTTATTTTATTTAATCAATCATCATAGTTCATTGATTATTTAACTAAATAGATTCCATAATAAATAATATTCTGCACATCAGGGACAAACGTTTTTGACAATTTTGACTAAAGAAATATAAATTTTATATTATGTATAATGTAAATAAATTGCCAAGTGCCAATTACGTATCTCTAATCAACACCAGCATTGTAAGGATCATCAACACGAAATAATAGTTTAACAATCTTCAATTTTTATTTTATTCTTTCCTAATATTTTTCGACATTTTTCGTTGTTTTACACAAAATGTGCTTATTAATTTTATTTTGTCTGGTTATCTGTGGGGTGTCTATATTGAACATAGATGAGAGAGTTAAATGGACTTGAGTTTTGTTGATTTATAGTTTAAAATTAACTTCAAGAGAAAGATTCTTCCCAGCTTCTTTGATGATGTTTCCATTTCTGGTATATAATGATAACGATACAACGAAAAAATGTACGATCTATTTAGCGACATGAACATATTGAGAAGAATTAAGATCTCCAAACATTACGAAGGCTCGGAAATATTGTTAGAATCGATTAAACTGTCCCGACAAAAATTATCTTTGAGCCAATAGCCGAAAAAGATGGTACATGCAGGAGAAACAGACCAGCACTATGTTGGGAAGATGCATTAAGCTTCCAAGACTTCAGAAGACTGAATATTTTGAACTGGTAGCAACCGATAGAACGAGTTTAAGAAGATGATTATATACTTGGCTAAGAACCTGTCTAGTTTGTATGAACGTATAAGAAAGTAAGGTAGCAGCGAACCACAACAAGGCAATGACGGAATATCGTGACTTATTTGGCTTCACAACGTAACTACAAACATAACTCAATCTAGTTGGTTCTATTATAAGATATTAATGAGATATTCATTAATTTTTTTAATTGCATTTCAAACAAACCCAAATCAAATCCATAACTTTTCAATTTAGAATGAAAATTTATTTCCATTTCTTATAAAATTATTTTAATATCTTCAAAATTTTCTAACCGAATATAAATCATCGTTATTCAAATTACAGTAACTGTCAATTTTATTTAAGATTTATTTATATTTTATTATGAAATGTTTTGTGTATATTTTGTGTCGCAAGTAAACAAGTGGAATTTTGATAGTTATAATAATGTTCAGTACGATGATGTAATGGAATTTACTATATATATTTATAATATAAATATAAGCTTGTATATAATTTTCCATTCATTCTTCATCACCAATTTTCTTTAGTTAATTTGATATATATTATAAGGTTTCGAGGAATACAAAAAAAAAGAAGAAAATATATGAAGGAAAATGAAAATTATGATTGATCGATTGTTGGTAGTAATAATATTATAGTATATTTCATATATTTGTAGTGTCTAAGTATAATCAATTTTTACCCATTATACAATTTTCTACATTTATATTAGATTAATATTTTCCCCGCTAATTATTTACTTAATTTATGAAAAACTTATATATAAATTAATAATTATAATGATTGTATTATGTAATAAAAAAAAATGTAATATTATTTGTAATTTAATTATAAATGTTAGAAGGTTATTTAAACTCTCTTCCCTCGAAATTACGTAATGGCCGTAATAGTACATATTACTATTTTACTGACCATAGTTCATATTTTATCTGAATTTTATGCAATTCGGCTACAATGAATTATATCAAATTATTGCGGCCAATGTAGTTGGTCTATTTTGATATAATGCTTAAGTTTGATTGGGTACGACGACTAGTACTTTCAAAGCTGTATAGACAGTTGTGATTTGGTACGACACCAGTTCTATTTAGATCCATAAAGCCGTGTTCAAAATGAAGAAGTCCGGCTCGAGACAGTTCTTCAGGGCGTGCAGCAAGATTAAAAATTTGTGGTCAATTTTACATTATATCTATCCAAATTTGATAAAGAAAATCTAAAAATATTAAATTTATTCTATACAAACTTGGTTAGATAATTGAACCGACTGACCTAATTTAAGTTTATTATGTTTTTGTGTTGAACATGAAATGGACTGTAGTTGGACATTTAAATTATTTATACCAGGAAATTCAAACAAAATTACAAATTATTATGTTTAATATTTTCTTTGTTAAAACATGTTCAACAAAAATCAGTTTATTAGCTATAATATTGAAAGAGACAAATTATTATTATTAAAATTTTAGTTTATAATTATTCAATGTTTTAAATTTGATATTAAGTAATATATAAACTTTAGATAATAAAAATTGTAATTATTTATTAATTCTAATTACAATGTGATAGTTTTAAAGGAAGAGCTAACAACGAATTTATTTTAATTGTTTCAGCAGTCAGGAGAATGACCAGGCAAACTCTTATTTATGAACTCACTAAATAAGGAATGGAAGATCTAAAATCTATTCACGACTGCATATTGAAATCCCTAGATGTATTTACGTGCGTCTCTACACATAAGGTTATTCTACTTCCACTTACTAAGTGTTTTATTTGTGATGTGACCTGGTATTTCGATTTGGTTTTTAAATTATGCTTCCTTTATATGCATTTAATATCATACTAAATTTCAGGTCAGTTGATTTAACTTAAATACAAAAAAACTTCCTTGAAATATTTCGACATGTTTCACAGGGTTGCCAGATTTCCAATTCAATATTTAGTGTGTTCATAAGCAAAGAGCCTAACTGAAGTTAATTCGTTTGCTAAATCTTAGTCTATTAGGTAAGATAGAAAATATTAATTTTGTTGATGAGCTTTATTATAAAATAGATTAAACAAATTTGCAAAATTCACTCATTACAATGCCCATAAATCAAACTCAGAATTCAATATGACAATTTTAAATTATTTTTAGCTTAATACAATTATGTTAAGTTTTTTTTTGTTGAAAGAAATTATTTAACAATTTATATTTATTTATAACTTTATGACCATACAAAATTATAACTAATTTTTATAAAAGTCTATTTTTAATAGTAAAATAATTATATTTGATTCATTAACGATACTTAAAAGAAATAATTTTAGTTTATTTTTAAAAGTATCATTAATGGTAACCAAAACTCATATATAATCAAACTAATATAATCAAAAATACGTTAAGGAATTTTTATCGGTACGATTTATATCGAAATATTTTACTGATTACTTCTGAAACCTTGTCCCAACCACTTAATGTTATATACATAAAATTCTTTTAGTAAATATATTTTGAAGAAATTGATTTTAAGTAGATTATATTTAACCAAACTCATTAATATTTAATTAAGATAAAATTATATGTACATTTAGAAAGTATATGGAATTTGTTACAAAAGTTGACAATACAAATTTATATTGGTATTAACATAAAAAAAAAGAAGATATAAAACTATTTTAGATTGTACGTTAGTTAATGTACAGTGAAGTAGAAGTAAAATTTGAACTAGTAATTATTGATATTTATTGAATTGTTCGTGTCCAGTCACTTTGTCTACAGTTTGTTCGTTCTAATAGTTTTTGTTATTTCCAATTGTACTGATTGACGTCTGATACCATTTTGTTTAAAATAGTCTACTATTTTTGACGGAAAACACTTTTTGATAAAATGTGTTGAAGAAATAAATTATTAGACATGCGTAAAAAATTAGGTACTACCGAATTACAATCAATTAGGAGTTTAAAAGGATTAATTTTATAATAATTTAATATTCTCTATATTTTAAAACTATCTGCCAGTAAACACAAACTTCATTTTATGCTTACTACTTACTTTCAGCTTACTAGTAAAAAACTAACTAGTAAGCTGCCTACTAGTTACAATAAATTTCGTATTTTTTATTTTAACTTATTTCAAAAACTCATTTTAAATCTTGGACACCATATTTAATGTAATATGTTTCCATTAGATGACAAGGACAAATAGCGTTGACAGAATCCTTACCAGATCCAGAAAAGACCAAATTTATATTTTGAGCAGGACATGAAATTTGTATAAAATAATAGTTTCTTAAAATTTATAAAAAAAGAAAAAAACTAATTCAATTTATCGTTAAATACATAAAATACTTGAGATATTTCAATAATTGAAGACTTAAATTTCTTAATGACATATTGCCAAAATGTTGAATTTGTAGGAAATTATTTATTTATTCTACAAACCTAAGTGTTTTGTTCATTTTCTAAATAAAATTACTCGTTTTGCTATTTATTTGTTTGCTACTGATTCCAAATTTATTGTAAATGATGAAGAAATTTGGAAACAAAAAAAGAAATATTCAAAATATAAAGTTTACTTGGTAAGAAATTTACTAATTACAATTAATCAAAACTGATTTTCTTTATTAATAATAATATTTATCTTAAAAGTAGTAAATTAAATTCTATTTAAATACAGAAAAAATGTCTTTCATTAATTCAGTTTTATCTGTAATATTTGATTAAATAATTAATTCTGCACTTTTAGCTTTTTCAAAAATGGATAATTATTATAGAAAATTGTTTAAATTGAAGCAAAATCATTTTAAATTGTTTGTACTAGAAATTATCATATAGCAAATATTTATAGAATTTCAGAATTTCATAAATTTTAATTATACACTGAAAAAGGAGTCTAGAATTTATAGAAATATTTGCTGTTCAAAATGATTTCGTGACATCAAAAATATTAGTTATTTCAAAATGTATAAAACAAAATGATTGAAGGAATTTTAATGTCGATTTTTTATTTGTTGAAGAACAATATAAATAAATCAAGTTTATTAAGTGATTTTTAAAATCTTGATAAAATCAAAAATTTATCACTTTACAAATTGATTAAAGAAATTTGGATAACAGAAAGAGATTTGTAATTAAAGATTTTTAAAATAAATAGGTAATAATTTATATATTTATAATTTCACTAGAAATTTGATTAAGGAAAAAGTTTACTCACTGGGGACAAGTGATTTATCTCTGCTGGTTTTAAAGCTATTTTAACCCGAATAGGATTTTAAAATGAACAAAATCAAAATTGAATCTTTTAAGCAATGTTTTAACAGCAATTAGGAATCGAGTATCTTATCTTCATCAGTCTTAGACACAAGCTCAATCTTCACGTTAACTAAAAAAATGGAAACCTGGGAAAAAGACCGTTCAATATTCAATTTCACGTTTACTTAGATGGACAACTTTGATTATATTGCACTAAAATCGTTTTGCATTGAATTGAAACACGTCCAAGAAAAATTCATTTTCGGTTTATAGAGTTTTCCAGAAAAAAATCAATTTTTAAAGTACTAAATGAAATAAAAAGTGATTTCTATATGACCACATATTACTACTTATAAGAATTTTAAGTTGCATTTGCAGTTTTATCCCTGTAGCATTTATATTAGAATCGGTAAATGCAGTCGCGTCGCTTTATTTTCAATTTTCTGATGTCGGCGAATTCCGTTTTGTCCGCCAACGTGTTAAATTTAATAATCGGCATACATTTTTGGTTCTCATTATTTTAATTACCAAGAATTTTATGCGGCAAACCAAGATAACAATAATAAAATATATAAATTTCATAAAATGTAATTACTTATTTTTGAAAATATTTCTGAATGCAGAAATGCATTTGCCTTAAGGATAATTTCGTAATACTTTTTTTTTTGAAGGATAAAATCTAGAATCGTTTTAATTCCTTGTAGCTCTGCACACCCAAAATTAATATCGATTAAAAATTTAATTGAAAAATTTTGTATATAAGAAAAAAATATATTTTCAATACATAAAATATTGAAATGTAATTTTTTTTTTATCTTGAAAAATAATAAATTTCCTTGAAGTGGAAAAATATATGTTTTCCACCAAAAATAAAATAAAAAACTCAAAGAAACCTTGGATAAAAATCTTATTATATAAGGTTTCATAAACAGAAAGTAATTTCAAGGTAAAAAAAAATATTCTTTTTTAAATTATTACATTTTAACAAAAATTATTACTTTAATAAAATTTAAAATATAAAATTTATGGACCGCGTTATGGAAAATTTTCCATGCGAAATGATAATCCAGCGAAGAAAATGTAATATAGGTAAAATAATTTAAATAAGTAAAATTTTTAGTAATAAATTGGATACAGTGATGAGCATTAAGGTCAATTTCCTAGGTAATCATTTTGAATTTAGTATGTTACAAAATAGATTTTCATTTTTTATTAAGATTAAAAATACAAAATTAAATTAAAATTTAGGCAATAAAAAAATTTCGTCCTTTTTAATTTAAATCAAAATTGTACGAAATTTTAGAAAACAATTGATAGTCTAACCTAGAAAACCGAGAAAACATAAAATTAAATACAAATTTTCAAGTATAAATTTGATGATTCCTTAAAAATTAAATGATATTTTTTAAATGTTTTGAATCTGATATTATGAAAACCCAAGATTTAATAAAAATTAGGATTATCAAGTATACCTCGACGATATTCTGATATTTCCAGGTGCTTTACTATATGAAATATAGTATCAATAATTGCTTCAACAATTTCAATATTTGCAATTGAATTATTTTATTGAATGATATCAAAATATTCCTCTTGGTGAAGGCAGCTTCTGGAATAATTAGATTGATTTATCTCTGTTAGATTTATGAACATTTCATTATGTAGGGGATCACCTTGTACACGTTAAGTTAAGTTACGTCAAGAGAATCTCAGTGGTTCCATTATGGAAGAACTCGATGAATCAAAAATTGTATTTACCCTTAAGAAAAGAACAATTCTCGACAAATATAGTGTTAAAAGGGCCGATCAACCATGCAGTATGTCACGTCCTAAGTGTTGATACATGATACCCGAGAGTCTATCGCAGTCACTCACTAGATGTTCCAGTATGTTATGTGTCATTAAGGAATATCGCAATAGATGTGAGGAAGTTACTACGTCAATTTAACTGAAACAAACCGCGCAGGCAATGCTGTGCTTAAATCAAATATAAAATGGTACATGTGAACTAAAGGAACTAAAACACACTCAAATGTTGACCATAATTGTTTTAAGTCACCTCAAATTATGAGATTCCATAAAAAAAAATGGTTCAAGAAATTATCCCAAGTTCAAAAAATACAATTTTATAATAACTAAAAGAATTTAGTTTAATTATCATTAAAGTAGAACCAATCAGTTTCTAATGAAAATTGTTTAACGCTAGAAACGGAGAAACATATATTATGTTTATGATTATTTTTCGAAATAAGTTTTTTTTAAAATTATTCTTTACTTTAACATAGAAAAATTGAATTTATGTTTTTGCCTGAATTTTTTCCTAGAAAAATAATGAAAATTTATTAATATTGAAAATTAATTTCTCCTTCTTCAGGACAAAATTAAAATACCAATTAA
Organism: Rhamphomyia laevipes; assembly: GCA_963920725.1. Taxonomy (NCBI): domain Eukaryota; kingdom Metazoa; phylum Arthropoda; class Insecta; order Diptera; family Empididae; genus Rhamphomyia; species Rhamphomyia laevipes. Next base: position 56,935,656 of record OY987256.1, read on the forward strand.
TTATTACACTCAAAAATATAAAATTATCTAATCAATAAAATATTATTTCTATACACTTAATTTGGTTTTTATGTTTGTTAGTATATTTAAATAAGGACATTCACCATAAAACCATTCAGTTTTGATATTTGTTTTATGCTTTCTTCCATTACTAACAAAAATATTTCTATTTTATATATTGAGTTTTACATTTCCATCTGGTGTTATCGAAAAAAACCACACACCATTACACCCAGCCGAAGACAAGAAGCAAGAAAAAAAAGGATTTTCCGATTAAAATAATTTTCTAGGAAAAATTCAAGTTGTTTGGAAAAACGAAAGATAACAAAAAAAAAATCTTCAAAATAAGGAAAATCCAAATAAATAAATCAAGTTAAAAATAGGAAAAGATGGAAAAAGAATATATTTTTTTTGTCGTTTACGTAGCCAGTTAAATAAATTTAGCGTTTTTTGTATTTTCTGGTATTGGTTTGTGTGTGTTTCATCTTTAATATAAAGAAAAAATTTCTAATCGGAAGTAAAAAGAAAAATTTCAAAAGCGGACATTAGTATTTAAGGAAAATAAAAATTAAAATTGATTTAAAGGAGGAATTGATTAATTAGGATTGCCATATTGAATTTTATATTTCCGTTAAAATGATAAGGAAACTATTGAAAAAAAAAACGCATTTAATTTTTATAAGTAATTTTAATAATTAATTTAAATTGTGTAGCATGAATTAATTTCATAAATTATACATGTAAATGAAATGAATTTTTAATTAGGTTAATAGTTATAAAAACCGAAAATTAATTTTGTTTAACACGCAAAGTAGAGTTATTTAATTTCACTGAATCGTTTGGATTTGGACGATTTAAGATAGTACAATTACTCAGACTTTGATTTAAAATGAAAATCTGAATTAGACTTACAGTTTAGACTTAACAATTCTGAGTTTAAGAAAGAACAAGTCTAAAATTATGATCTTGAATGCATTTTTGCACTGAATGTTGATTAGCCTGTAATAAAAATAGAACTACAAAAAATCTTTGATCTGAAATGATCAGATAGTTTCTGTACCTGGTGAACAGGTGAACGTGCATCGTAAATATTTATTTACTAATGAACAAACTTCTCGAGGTAGAACTCTAAACTTACCAAACAATCTTAAGGTTCAGCTGCGAAGTGGATAGGATCAGTTAATATGAATTGTTTTGAAAGGTACAGTTTAATGATGGTATGAGACCAATGCGAATTCTTCTATGTGTAACAACCTATCCAAGACAAATCTAAAAAAAAAAATTAAAAATTTAATTACAATTAATTTGATAATTTACAAAGCAACACTGGTCACCAGGACACATGAGTCTAATATGGATTCCTCTTTATCTAACTACCTAATAAGCAAAACGAAATACATTTGCAGTATTTGAAAAAAAAATTGATCTGATACTGAGATGTCAAAAGTTATAATCAAAATTCTAATATTATTACACAATTACATAAAATTTGCACTGATTCATCATTTCACAATAAATTATATGCTTCAAAGTGTCAAAGATTAAGTTAATAAAAAACAAAAGAATAATAAAAATTCGCCCCTACGTAAAGTATCAAAAAGAAAATGTAATTTTTTTTTACTTTTTACTATATTATTTTGTCCTATTTCAAGGACTTTCTACCAGATTTTCTTCATAATATTTAAAAAGATTTCTTTAAAAAGTTTCCATCAAGGGAATCCTTAAAAAATCAACACATAACAAACAATAAAAATGAAACAGGACAAAGAGAAAAAAGGATTGGTTTTTTTTTTTGGTGTGTACTTTTTTTTTTTACTGACCTACCTTTTTCGTTTAACGAATCGTATGTAATGCCAAAAGGATAAATGTGGACTATACTAAAGCACGTGATGGTATATTAATGTTGTATGAATTGGAGTGTGTTTTGTATATACGCATACATATGTAAAAATATAGTATAAAAAGGATAATGTATGTAAAGAGAAAATAAAAATATTCGTAACAGATTTTATTAAAGTTGGTTTTCTTCAATTTTTCATTCTTTGATTTCTTTTTTGTTAAATTCGTATTCATTTTGTGTTTCAGATCAATTATTACGAAATGGTGCCGAAAAATATTATAATTTTTGAAAGCAAAAAAAAGGAATAATTTATTATCCTGTGAAGGATTTTAACGTAAAAAAAATTCTTTAATGATGGATTATAGTTAAAATTAGCTGAAATTATGTATAAACTTATTCAATATTTTCAATGAATTAATTTCTAATTATATTGTAACAAATTGAAAGAATTATTAATTTTAATAGAAAAATTACAGATTATTTCAACCAATTTTCAGTGAATTCTAATTTTATCTACAATTTTTTACATTTAATTTAGTGTACGACTGCTAAAGCGAATTGGGTTTTCTATTTAATATAATAAATTTTTAAATATACAAAGAAATTTTCTTTAATGTGAAGTTCTTTTACTATGTCCTTAATTTTGTTCGTCAAATACTTTTACTAGTTGTATTGGATTTATTGTCAATTCTTACTAATTTTTTGATTTATTTATTTATTATCCGTAAGTTCCTTATAACCTAGTCCTCAAAAATACAGTGTAGAATTTAACTCAAAAAAAAATTTCATCAAATTTGTAATGACTTTATCGTTCGAGCTACAACGATCACCTAACACATTCATCATTTGTACGAAATTTACATAATGATATTTTTTTTGAATATTACAAATTATCCTTTTATCAAAATATATGTAATCCTTATGCCCAACGTTTCAATGTTAACTTTAAATGTATTCAAGACATTTCTATCGTGTTTGTTATTCAATTATATCCTTTACCTATGAAAAAAAAAAATTAATATTCTGCAATTCAAGTAAGAAAAAATTTCGTGCCAAAATTTGAATTTTTATATGAAAATGAAAATTGTAATTTCTACAATTTTCTTTTTATTTGTATTACAAAAAAAAAAATTTAATTTTTATTTGTAATTCTATTATTGCGTGACAAATAATTTAGCTAAAACAATAAACATTACAATAAAAAACAAAAAATTTTCATTTAAGACAATTTCTAAAATTAACATTTTCTTTTTCTATAGAGAATGAATGATTAACCAAAGAGTGTACAGAAAGAATTGGTAGAATCTTATTAAATTTTATAAGGAAATTAGAATTTCTTTTTTTTTTGAATATTACGAAAATTATTTTTCCCTTATTAGAAAGGAAAATTTGTATAATTACAATTTAGTTATATATAAAAATTTTCTTTTTTTTATATATTAATTGAACTGAATTTTATTGAGAAATTTGTTGGTATCCTTGTTCAAAAGTTATCGTTTTATTACATTTTTATGACAACAAAATTTTGGGGACAAGAAAAAATAATAATTACCGAATTTAAGTAGCTTAATTAAAATTTGTAATTAGATAAATTATTAGAAACTTTTTTTTTTACTTATGCTAAAATAAATTCTGGATCTAATAAACGCAAATATTTTATCATGTGTCACTAAAAAATTGTTTTTATAGCTACATAAATTATAGATCAATTTGATAATGGAAATTATTAAATTACGTTCTAGTAAGCAAAGTTATGATTATGTCCTCAGAAGAATTTGAACTAAAGAATTCTTCAATTTAACATAAAAATGAAATTTTTATTTAGATAATTTATTACAAAAATTTAAATTTTCCTAATTTTTTTAATTAAATATTTTGAATTTTAATCAATGATTATGTAATCTGTAAGCGAAATGGTAAGAAAAATTGTCATAATAATATATTTAAAGCTTGTATTGATCATTGGTAACTTTTCAATGACAGTGGAGCATAATGGAGTAATATAGAATAATTAGTTCTTCACCTTTAATTAATCAATTGCAAATTATAACTTGCAGTTCAAAAAAATTGATAGTTTCAATTATAAAATTTGTACAAGAACTCTGACTTTCATTACACTAAATTTTGATTAGGCAATAAGATTATTTTGAAAGAATTTTGCTGTTGATTGTTAAGTGATTAATTTAATATAAATTTATAAGAGAATATTATCCTGGATACAATTATTATTTTAAAAGGATCAAATTTTATATAAAAAATATGAATTGTTTATATTTTGATTTGCTAATCAAAATTCTCTTTTAATTTGTACGTAATAAAACATTTTTTCCAACGCAAATATAAAAAATGAAATGAAAAATTCTATTAAATAAAAAATTATTTCTTGTTAATAAAACTTAATAAAAATTAATTCATTTATCTATTTTTTGGGAAAATTATAATATTTTCTATTTATATTTGTATCAGTTTTCCTATCAGTTTTCCACAAAATGAAACGAAAAAATAATTGAAAATTTATGCATTTTTCAGTTTGAAGAAACAATTATCTATAATAGAAATTTCTTGCATAACACATTGTTTCAGAGAAAATTGTATCTATATATACAAATTTTCGTTGTATTGCAATTTAATTGTCAATATCCTTTAATTGTAAAATATCCTTTACTAATTTGATTTTTTTAATGATTTTACTAATAATTTCATACCAAATTAAAATTGTATATTCCTGTCTTATTCAGGTAATTTATTTTTTATATTATTAATATACTAGAACACACGCACAAACTGATGTAACAAAAGGACGAAAATCACTAACAAAAATTTGTTAAATTCACTGTTGATTTTATTACCGATAAATATGGTCAAAACAAAGAAATACGTAAAATATTAGTAATAGATAAAGAAATATACTAAAAAGGAAAAATTTAGTAAAAATTTAAGTATTAATAATAAAAAAATGTCCTTTCACTTTGTATTATGATATTGAATTATATGCAAAGGACTTTTAATTATAAATTAAGAATAGTTTTCTTAAAAAAAAAAAGGATATTTTGTAGATGAAAAGAATATTATTATTAATATTATATTTAGTTTTACCGTGAAAACGTATTAGACGTGTTAGCGTTTATCAACTCGCCGGCACACTAAACTTTGAAATATTTTTTCCCAAAACAACAATAAAATCATAATTTTTATTTGGAAATTATTATATTATTTATATTGAAAACAGATGTTTAATAGTATTCGTATTCATATTTCTTTTTTGTGTGTTGGTAATTGTAAACGCAGGACACAAAAATTATATAATTTACTTAAGTATAGAAAAAGCTTTTTTATCTGTCAAAGTTTTTTCTCTTTCTCAATTCTCATTTTTGTTATGCCAGTTTGTTTACAAACATTATTAACAGTTGGCGGATTTTTTTTTTATGAATCCTTGAATCCTTGATATATTTAAGCTTTTAATTATATCATGCAATATTTCCAACATTTTAGTATATAAATGATATGAGAATATTCTACATACAATAATTTTGTATAGTCACACTTTACTTTACAGAATGCAATTCAACCAGAAAGAAACTGTACTGCATTTCGCATGCAAGTGCACAGTTCTGGCTAGCATTTTTACCAAAAAGTTTGGATATATTGAGCCAGGTAGAAGGAGTGCGTAATTTATTCACGCCTTATGTTGGAAACGTGTTGAATATAATTATTAAGAAGGTGCAAGTACAAAGTACAATGATAAAGTAAATGTTCAACCAGAAAGGTAAACTTAAAGAGCCAAAGTTTATTGATTCGTTTTCATTATATCAGCTTCTAGAATTATTGGTGGTTGACTGCGGAATCCTTTATTAATATTAATTTATAATTCAAATGATTTGAATTTCTTAAATTATTTAAGTCTGACTAACAGCAATAGATTGATTATCATAATCGGCAGAATATCTGCAATAGTCAGCTCAGAATTGCCTATCTTTTCTTAATTCTTAAAGGTTAATCTGGTGATAATATAATATTTAACTAAACAGCCTTTACATTCCATTTTTATTTATAACATGCGATGCCTAAATATTACTTCTAATTACATTATATTTATTCTGATGTAATTCTGTCCTACATTTTTTATTTCAATGTCGCCATCTAAAGTATCTAATCATATTTTATAATAAATGTATTTACATGAAGCTGTTAATGTTTTGGAAATTCTTTACAGCTTGTAACACTAATTTAAAAGCTTTACCACAATGTATGAATGAATTGCATTCATTCTAATTATATACTTCATTTTTGTATATGTATTTGTATGTTAACGTCATTTTTTTTATCGAAAATTGTAAATAATTACGTAAAAAATTAATTTTCGTAAATTATAAATGAAATAAAATTATTAAAATATTTTGGTATTTTTATGTAATTTTACAATTTATCGAATATCCTTTTTCAGAAAGATAAAAAACCATAAAAACAAGGAAATTATTGAAGATTAATAAAGAAATATTTATGATTTTATAAAAAAGCATATAATTTCATTCACTCTCTCTTGCGTAAGGACTAAATGCAATTCTTTATTTTGTATTACCACATACGAGTTCAATACTAATGCATTATGTAGTAAATATATTTTTTCAATTATTTTTATGTAATATGCTTTTTAGCAATTTTCGTTATGCAACGAGGCAAATTTTGTTCAAGAATTGGAAAAAATGTGTTATCATTAATGTTAAAATATATATAGATAATCCATATGACTAAGATTAGGATATAAATCAAATTCTCAGATAAAAAGGAAAGTAAATTTTCCAAATTTGAACTTATGAATTGTAGCTATAAGTTAATCTCCAATATTTGATATTTCCAAGATTAAACGCAAACAGTTATTTATAATATTTCTACATTAGATCATTAGATGTTTCCTGGTATGTAACCGCCAAGGAAGCGTTTCATTTACATACTGAATGCTCTATTATTAGCGTATGATCTTGTTAATAACAACAACTAATTTGTAGTAAAAATAATGCACATTAAAATTCTGAGAAACTTCAAATTGAATTTTGAAAAAAATCAGTTCAAACGAACCATTTTAACCAAGAAATTGGTAGTCTAACGAGCCTTCAACAGATGTTCTAGTCCATTTAAGCTAAATTTAATCTTTATACTACTACAACAATTAAGTATTTTCAACAGTTTTAGTATTAAGAATTATATATTTTAATTATCTCATGCCTCGAGGCTATCTCTATTTCATAGCTTAAAAATATATGTAAATTTTGTTTGATAGAATTGAAACTCAAAATGAAAATTTACATAAACTTTACATTAAATTCTGAGATAATTGTTATTCTGTATACAATTTTTTAGACATATTATGGACTATGATAATTTTGCAGGACCCCTGTATTTAGAATAGGCATAGTTACAAAAATAAATACTACTCGCAAAAAGTTTTCATCAAATTTTGTTCTTTACATTTATTTTGAACCAAGAAATTTATAAATAAATGGAATATTTATAACCAGCTACACCTGACCGGGCCATAAATTACATTTACATTAAATGGTAAATAAACTAATCAATTAAAAAAAAATCCTCTTGAACAACCTGGCCAAAATAAAATTACTAAAAATATAAATTCTAAATTAATCACTTTGAAATAATTGAAAAACGCCTTAGGCGAAATGGACGCGTTCTAATAAATTTCAATTGCTCTGACACATTAAGTTTTTATATTTCAGTTTGTTCTTCATATATTTGAACCAAGTGAACAGAAAAAACACAATTTTGTGTATAGAATCCAAAATTTTACCTTCACGAATCAATAGTTTAAAGTTAAAATGTTAAATTTCCGCTGTTACATTCTAAAAACCTTTAGAAACTTTTATTTCAAAATTTAATTTAGAAACTAAAAAAACGTATACACAATAAATCAATCGTCTAATTCTAATACATTCTGTTAAAGACCTTGTAAAATTTATTACTGCAATATAATATATTGCAATATTTTAAAAGTTCATATATTATAAAAGGAAATGCTACAAAATTTCCAAAAAAAGAAAATTTTAAAAATAAATTTTCTTTATTTTGTTACCTAAATATGTATACCTTCAATTACTGAAAATTTATAATAGTTAATACTAACGAAAATATAATTAGGTTATTCACTATCAGTGGCCAAAAGTTTTCTAACGATGTGGAATGGAAAAGAGCATACTCTTGGATGGTTGGAAAGCAGCACAAGCTATCACACTTTGTTGGGGTAATCCAAAAAATGAAATTTATTCTAGTTATGAACAAACGAATGGCTTGAATGTTGTATACAACGCGAGGCGTACACAGATGTGAACAGGAGAACATCTTCTGTGCCACTGTCCCTCCGAGTGTTGTAGAAAACTGAAACACTTGGAATGTTAGTTTTTATGACAAATCTATGGAAGGCAGTAGGATGACTTAATGTACTGTAGACGTAAGTAGCTTTTGACTGGGGCTACAACGGGCGCAAGTGGTGACGGTAAGTGGTGGGCTTAACCCGAGTTTATTTGATTTTTAAACACTAAATTAGTTTAAAATTATATACTGAAAACACGGAAATTAAACATTAAATATATTTAAATTAAATTTATAAGGTTTGGTGCCATATTTGCAGATCATTTCAATAAAACTATGTCTTCTGCTGAAATATATGAATTAGAAAACTTAATATTTATGCCTAGTTTTAGAAAGCGAACTTAAGCTTAACTAAAACTAAAAGTTCTGAACCTACAAATTAAGTTCATAGCATTTTTTAATGAATTTGTGAATGATAGAATTATGAATGAGAAAAGTAATATTCCGAAATTTCGGCAAGTGTCAATTGTGTAATAAATTACGAGAAATTTCAAGTAATTTTACTTGCAATGAAAAAAGTTTGCGACAACTTTTCACAATTAACTTAATGTATATACATACAAAACTTGAATTATAACTAAATTTATTGATATTTTAAGGACAGCATTTGCTATTGAACGTGATTACGGTCACCTTCGGCACATAATCGTTGATTTTCTTGTTATTCTTCTCTTACTGTCGGTTGAGGTTGTTCATTTGTTAAGAGGAGCAGCTACACAAAATTCCATGCAAACATTATGAAATACAGCCCAGAAATTTGTAATTTAATGTATTGTTCTGGTTTGTATCGCCGTCTTACTCAGCAAAACTCTCCATTTACTTTTCAAATATATTTAAAATATTCTAAAAAATTAAATCTAATTTTTCTATACAAATTTGAAAAAAGAAAAAATCAAAATTTATTACAAAATCGTACTCGCAATTGCGAGTATTTTGATTACGAGAATCTAACAAACTATTTTTAATAATTATAATTTAATTAATGACATTACCCAGAAACTTTTTTAATTATTCTCGTATAAATTTTATGGTTATAAAATATTTTGTTTCTTAATTCGTTTAGGTGTTCATTTAACTAAAATAGAAAATTTTAAAACACGCTAATTTCTGAAACAATAAACTAGTTTCGAATTAATTAAATAGAATTTAGTTAAAGTGAGTTCCGAAATTCATAAAACTTTATGAAATTTATAATAGCGTAATAAAATTATTTATAAATTAATTTCCTTTTTAGTTTACAAAAAAAAAAAAACTATTAAAAATTTATAATTTGTAGTTTTCTGAAAATTTTATTTGTCCAAAAAATAATTTGCGTTTCAAAATTTTGTCATGCAAAAATAATCTTTCGTTTTAAATTGGAAAATGTGAAAAACAAAAAATTTATATTTTACATATATTTATATAGTTTTTATACGTAATTTAAAATGCATAATCCTTTACGTAAATATTAGTCATATACATAAATATTTATTTAAGGAGTTGGAAGGAAAAACAATTTTATAATCGCAACATAACTTTTTTATAAGTGCCTTTAACATTTTATTGAAATTTTAAGGTTTTTCATTTTTATATAATTTCCTGTTTTTGATTAGTAACATAATTTTGTAGGTTAAATTTGTTGTAATTAAATATATTTAAAATTGGGTTGGTTTATGAAAATAATTAATTTTATTAAACCAAAATCAATTTTAAAATTTTGATGTTTCATATTTTTATAAAAGTCTTCACATAAACGGCTTTAAAGCTACTAACATTTTGAATGTCATTTTTATATACGGAGATTAAAGTACAGTACTGGAAAAGTTAACGATAATTTAGAATTTAGATAAAGAATGAAACGTAACAATTCCGGAATTAATGGCCTCGTAAAAATCATGTTCTGCTTAGGTAACGACTCAATTACATATTAAAGCATCGATGTTGCTCTAAGTTGATTCAGCTTTAAATTAGTACCAGTAAGTAATATTTACATTTGCTGACAAGAAATGATTCACTATTAAAAAGATTTTTTCAAGTAAAAGTGTTTATATAAAATTTGTAGGTCTATAAATTATAAAATGTCACGAAATCTCGTTTATTCAGACCAAATCCTCCGTTTATTCAATGTGTACAAGCCAAAAACGATTTCTTTATCATGTAGCAGCATTTTTGGCAAGTTTAAGTTCGCAGTCAAATACAATTTTTTCTCAAACCATTTTTCGACGTTTGTATTTTAGTTTTGTCGCTAGCAAACACTCTAACTCCATTACTTATAACTCTAGTCAAATGTTAATCATTAATCTATGATTACCATTTCTAAGCTAGAAATGGTAAGCTAGAAACTGGACTAGAATTAGAAAAAACCTTATTTTTATGTACAGTGCAAATATTAATTACACTTACTATAAATTGAAATTGACGAATATTAAAAGTTCTGTAATGCAAAAGAATTTCGTCAAAAAATACTTTCGTCAAAAAAATGTAATAATTATTTAACAAAATCACAAATTTTCATAGAAAATGTTATTAGCTATTGAACTAATTAATCCCGACCTCCCGACTATATTGCCATATGTAATAAGGTTTAAGGATATTTACATATTGATACAAATACTCATAAAATTTGGTACTTGAATATGTTTCTATTTAACATACTTGAAGAGAAATAATGAATATATTTAATGAATAAATTCATGAAAAGAAGGATTTACCATAAGGAGTTAATTTCACATAAGAGTACATGAAATTCATAAAAAAAAACTCATATACGAAATTTTAAAAATAAATGAAAGAAAATTGAAAAATACAAAAAAAAAAAACATTTGCAAGGACACAAACATTAAAAAGCATAAAATTACAAATATAAATAATAATATTTTTTATATGTACAGATAAAAATATGGAATATTTTTGCAATGAGCATAAAATATTGAAGATATCATATTAGAATTTGCCAAAAGCAATAAGGAAACTGAAAAATTTATGAAATGAAAAGATTTTGGTGCCATTGGCAACCGAAAATTTTGTATGTACTGCAACAAGACTGTAAAAATATATGAAATATATTAATAAAACCTATTTTATTTTGAAATATGTTAACTGTGTATGTAATAAATTAAGATATTTTTGGCGGTAAAATATTTTATATGGCAATTTTTAGTATTATAGCTTAAGGAACGATTGAAATTTTGCGAATCCAAACTGAAGCAAATATCTATACGAGTAATGCAATTTGACAGTTTCTGTTTAAATGTTGTGGTAAGACTTGTTTGCGTATTTAGTGTGTATCAGACAGTGGATTTTAAAACGTATAGTTCTTCTTTTTATTCTTGCGTCTGTTGGTAATTCAGTTTACGGATGAAATTGAAAACTATTTAAATAAAATTCTGAGTCCTGAAGATGAGGACAGTTTCGATTCATAGCATTATGTAGCTGATTCAGATGTTAATCTAGATTCAGAAGAGGAATTATTAAATTCTCTACCAGTTTCTCCAATAAGATCATATTTTTTTGCAGAAACGTGCTTAGGTACCAGCTGTCTGATAAAATGTATTGAAAAATATTGAAAGGTTTATAAATAATGTCTGACACTTGTGTCGAACACAACATAATGTTAGACAAAATCGTTTTCATATACATTTTTCATATACAATTTGAAAATTACGACTGAAATTTGGAATTTAGAGCTTTACAGAATTTATAGAAACTTAATAAACTTGGATAAACTTTTCAAAATATCTGCAGATTTTATGAAATATAAATTTATAAAAAAAAATCTAAATTTGACAATGCACGGTTTTAAATTTGTACCATTATAAATCTTGAACCAAAGTTATCATCATATTCATCTAACAAATGGAATAACCGAGTTTACTAATGGATAAGCCAGATTAATTTGTGTTGCCAGAGTGAGAATTATTACTACAATAATAAATCACACAATACCTAAATATATAAATAAGGATGACAAGGAATATTTAATTAATTCCTAGGGGCTTGGTGAAGAAATAATAGATGAATTATTGCAGCTGCAATAAAAGGTAAAATAAAATATGAAACATCAAAAATCAACCAGCAAAACTGAAGCATTATTACTTAAAAATTTATGTTTCATTTAAATTTTTTAGATAATTGGATTGGATTTAAGATTTTCATTATATTTTTTTAAATATTTAATTTTATATTTTGAAAAATATTTTAAATAAAAACAATAATAAAAAAGAAAAGCAAAAAAATAAATAAAATTAACGATAATAAATAATGAATTTTTATATACTCACAATAATTTTTATGATTTATGATTAAAATATTAATTGTTAATGCTATAATGAAGAAATGAGTTTTATAGTTGATGTCCCACTTACCTGTAAGTATAAGAAATTTAAAAAAAAAATTATTAATTTTTCAAAATTTTATTTAATAAATAAAAATATAACAAATTTTAATGTAGAAATTAAATTATGTAATAAGAATATCTTTTAATATTTTAAGAAATTAATGTTGAAGCTATTTATTATTGGTATGTTGTAAAATTTATTGAATTTTTAAAGTACATTATATTTGAATTTTTTACGAAATTTTTGGTATTTTTCTAGGGTGTACACACACACAGTCCACCTAGCCCATTAGGACGAGCAGACGCTGTTTTATAGAATTTATAAATTTTATAGAACTTGCAAAGCTATTAAATTCAATATAAATGTCAAAAGAACTCAACGTATTCTACCTAATGAACGAGTATATTTTACTCAGCTATCAACGTGACGGTGACGGTAGCACTGTGATTCCATCTAAAAAGCAATTTTTAACGCTGTCTGTAGCAATAATAAATATAATCTATTATTACTTGACTTGTATTCCAAATTAACTGCAATATATTTTAGATGCAACCTGGCAACATTTAAATTTATTTAAGGAATTAAGTGAAACATATTTTGCACAAACAATTTCCATAATTTAACTCCAATAGAAACTTTCGTATTGTATTTAGATATGAAATAAAATTAATTTAAAATAATGTGAAAATTTATTTGTCTTAAATTTTGCTTCCTCAATAATATTTTTTTAGTAATAAATATACAAGCTTTTTAAAATATTATCGTATCTGAAGGTTTACAATCAGATAATTAGTTTATGTTAATGCATTCAGTTTAAGGTACTTCCCGAATTTAAGTCACTTTATCTTAATATTATGACAAAAAAAGGCACTAAAATTAGAATATTTATGATTTCTAATATTTCTCATTCTCAGAATGAGAATTAAATTTAAAATGTTTTTTTTTTTAGAATTTAAATAAGTGGGTTTGTTATAAGTAAAAAATTTTGTTACTTGATATTTCAATTAATTTATAAAATTTTTTTTTTTCGTAAAACGAATAGTTTTTTAATATAGTTCAGTTTTAAGTAATTGTTTTAAATTAAGATTCCATTAAAATGAAATTTGAGAAAATGTCAATGTCATTTATATTTTAAAATTTACATGTACCATAAATTTATTAATTCATATTTTCAATATGTGAAACGAATTCTGATATAAGAAAATTAAAACCAATTCTAATCAACTCAAAATTATTCATTCTGACTTTAAATTATAATGCAACATCAAAGTATAATTAATAACATATTTCCTATATCAATTACTAACAAACCCCAATATTTCGAAATATTATATTTCAATTTTGTAAATGATTAAATTTGGTAAATTTCTGAAATTTTATAATTTATTGACATTTTTTTTGTTGTTGTAAAATGTAGAAAATATTAAACAAAATTCTAAACATTAAAATTCGTAATTTATTATTTATTGTTGTTAATATTTAATTATATTTTAATGTTTTGTTTGCGATAAAATATTTTATTCGGTAAAATGTGTATATAAAGCTGAGTAAATGCTGTAAATGAATCAGTTCAGTATTAAAACTTAGTGTAAATAAAAAATAGTTATAGTGAATTATAAAAAGTGTGAACAGAAAATTAAGGTGAAAAACAAAAAAAAATTATCAAGTTTTTCCAAAAAGCTAAACTTTAAGTTTATGTTTTATAATAAATTGTTAAAAATAACATTTTAATTGGCCATGGAAATTATAATCAGTTTCGAATATTATTAATGTTTTAAGTAATTTTAATTGATACTTTTTTAAATTATCAATTAAAATATGAAAAATTCAACTTGAGCCTTTATTTAAACTAATCATTTCAAGGGTAAAAGTACAGTGGATAACAACATTCTGAACAAAACTTTAATAGATTTATCGAGATTTATATTTTACAGTGATCGCCATTATGTCAATTATTTAATGAGAAAAATATAAGAAAATTACCAAATGACTAGAACTATGTCCACCACAGGATAGTTTACCCTACTTTAATATTTTACATTTTTCATTAACGTTTTAAATTAAGAAAATAATAGTTAACTAATTAAAATTTTATCGTGATTCGTCGAATTGCGAAATCATAACGAATAATAATTTTAAATTTCAGAATTCATCAAAATAATATCAGAATTATTCGTTAACAATAATGCAACTAATATTACACATAACTGTGTTACTATGTTTAACAGCAATAATGCCCGAATCTTTTGTAGAGGCTGACCAAGGCGATTATACCAGTTTTGTAGATACTGCGTGGGGAGGTGACAAAAATCTAGTATTTTTTAATTTTTCTAATGAACTAAATTTTTTATATTTTTCTGAATCTGTATAGTAATTCTGGGCTTAACAAAAGAAGATGCAAAGAAACAGGAATATATGAAATCAGTTCGAGAAGCATGTAAAACTTAAAATATATTTTGTACTGGCATACTTCAATTAAAAATATATATTTATAGGTGAGAATGATACTATGAACTTTGTATTAGGACAAAGCAAAACAGTTCAAACATCTGATTTATCTATAGCGGAAATACCAAGTAAAGGGAAACCTCCTAAATATACGAAATTGTCAAATTTGAATGAACTATCAGATTTGGAAAATATGCTACTAATAATTCCAGGATATAAAACCAGTATAAAAACGGCAACACCCAAATACATTGTTAAATTATTTTACTATTTGCGTGAAAAGGAAAAGGACAAAACTATTTATGTAAATATAATTGAATTTCAAATTTTGATTTTATTTCAGAATTTTTTTTTTTTTCGGTTGTTCTATTTTTTTTTAGGTACTTGATGTTGGTCAACATTTAATGGGTAATTACGAGGAAAGTGCATTAAAACTAATAAGTATTGGTGCAGAATTAGGCGATAATTTAGCAAAAATACCAAAGCTCAATACAATTCATATAATTGGTATAGATTTGGGTGCAAATATTGCTGCAATTGCTAATCAAATATACAATATGAAAAAGAAAAAACAAATTACACGAATTTCAGCTTTAAATTCAGCTACGATTTGTATCGAAGGAAAAGGTAATATATCAAAAGAGTCAGCTGATTTTGTTGATGTGTATAGAACTACTGATTTTTATGGATGTGACGCGGACAGTAAAGAAATTGGTTCAATTGTTTTTCAGATTAGAGATGAAAAGTGATTAGATTTTGAAATATTAAAAAAATTGTACATTTTTATTTTAATTTTTTTTTTCTAGAGAAAAAAATTCTTGTAAAACTTTTTTGGCTTCAACAGAACAAGCAATTGATGTGTTTATTGATCAAATTGTTGGTGATAAGAGAAAATATACAATTAAAAAATGTAAGGACCAAAAATATGCAGAATGTGAAGATATGACTGAAACAGAATTCGGTTATGCGATAAAAACAGATCCGCCAACAGCAGAAAATTGTGTAACTGTTTTGGTAGAACCGAAATAGGAATAAAAATAGCCAAAAACATTATAGTTTTAGTTTATAAATGAATAATATTTTTTCACTGAAATAATGAAGTGTTGAGGCAAGACATAACTAACCATTAACTATAAGATTTTTCAGTAATAACTTTGGTAATTTATGTCCTAACACCGTAAATTAAATTTATTATAAACAATTTCTCTAAATTTTATTATGTCCAGTGAACAAATTATAAATAAAATTATAAAATAAAAAGTTTTTATTATTACAAAATTCGCTACTTATCATTCATAAAAATTAACTATAATTCTTAGTATATTTGAGTTAAATAATGGTGAAAGCGTTGAAAATTTTAATTGTTAGGCTAGGTAGGCTAAATTATATTTAGCTAGTGTCTACTGAGAATCAAATCCAAAGCATTTTTCTAAAATATTTTGTAGTTTGAAAGCAACTGATAAACTTTATTTGGTCGAAAAAAATATATTGAGCTTTATTATAGACAAGAACCCTGTAAATATATTGAAAAGCTTTTTTAAAGCACAAAATATTTTAGCCTCTGTTAAGAATTTGTTGTTTAGAATTATTTGCAGTGACAGTGATAATCATTTAATCAAAATGGTTAAGGAATGAATGAATGAATATAAAATATACTGATCAGAAATTTATTACTTATAGTTATATCGGAAGAGCATTAGCAGCCCAATATCATTAGAGTTCCTTTAACGCGTACAGTTTGATTGCCTACAGATTACGAAAACAAATTCGGTGTAGAGCAGGAAACCACATTCGACTATGCTGTACCTTTATAATGTCCACTATGATGTTTTTACTTTGTGGACTTTGATGTTTCTCAAATTTCAAAACGGTTGATCATTGAACAATATATAAAAAATTATTACATCTTTATTACCTACCCACTGACAAAGCTGGATAATACTCGAGTTAAAGTATTTGAATACGACCAAAAAATACATTTTGAAATAAAATTTATTTGGTAATTCGGAAATTTCCTTATTACTATTTAAGTAAATTTCAATAAGTTAATTTTGAAGTATCGTGAGAAAAAACTAAAAAGTATTTGTATTTGATACAACACAAATCAAATACTTTTTCTGAGTAAAGTATTTGAATAAAACTTCGCAAATTCTGTACTAAAAAAATATTCAAATCAAATGCAAACTTTGTAATTACTTGAATTTGATAATAATTTTACTTGAAGTTTTCATATTTCACACAATGTTAATCATATTTTTTAGATTAAATACTTTTAGTTTTTGTATTCTAGCCAGTACTGTTCACTGACATTTTACAACTGGATTTTATTTACGCTGATGATTTGTAATGGATAAGTTTCAAAATTTTATATTTCGTATGAATGACCGAACCATTTATTATTATTTTAATTATTTAATAAAAATTCAAAAAGAACATTTCTTTTTGTGTAGTAAATTGAGAGCAATAATATGAAAATAATATATGTACTTTGCAACAATTTTGAGATACTTAGCAACAATTTTGACTTAGCATCATTTTAGACTAAGCAACAATTTAAAGATACTCAGCAACAATTTAGACTTTGTAACAATTTTGAATTATAGTCGAATAACGAAGAAATTTTGTATTTGTTTTTTTAGAAGAGAAGTAGAAGTATTGGACCATTACACCAGATCGGTCGCCATTTATAATATAAAATAAAAATAGTTAATATTTATATATTTTTTTAAATTATAGTAAAATTATATAAATAAAAAAATATAAATATTTGCTGGTGGAACCAAAAGAAATTAAAACTTAGTATATATTTTTTAATAAATATTAAATTGTAATTTTTTTTTTTTGATATTATTTTGGAAATCGTAGGATTACTCGATATTTTAAACGTTGCCGTGGTATACAGCCATAAATACTTTATGTCCTCAAAAATAGAACATAAAGCTATAAAACATAAGGTTTTATGTCTGTCCCATTAAAATTGGCGTCTTTTTATAATAGTAAGGATTTCAAGAATTCTGTTTGGTTTTACAATATTTTGATTAAATAAAAATAAATAAATATAAGTGTGGTGACCTAGCCCTAGCGGATTATAGTACATTCAAAACCCAGTATTAATTCGCTAGATTTATCATATTTTACATATTCCATCAAATATTGTAATATTCTTTCTAATATTTCCATATTCATTTTAAAGTAAATTGGTTTTCCCTATAATTTTGACTAAAGTAGTAATAGGCAATTATATTATAGAGGGTAACTGAAAGGTCGACGCCAACAATATCGTAACATGCTTAACGTAGTCTGTTTTTACTATGAAAACCGACCATCTTCTTCAGGATTAATCGATCGAATATTTTCCAAAATTTACATTCTTTTCCCCATTTTTAGTTGTAAAAAGAATTAATGAATTTTCTATTCGGTCATGCACGTGTTTTATATTAGTTCTTAATATTTTTTTTCTTCTCGCTAATTGTGATGTATAATTAAATCATTATGGTTCTCCATTTGTTCTATTGAATTCTATTTTATTTACATTAAAATTAGTGAACGCTGTAATGAGACTGACTGTATCAATTTCAATTTATTATTATTATTTATAACACTTTCTAAACTTTCTTATTTCATAATCGGGTAAAAACAGGATTGCGATAGTTATCTAACCAAATATGTGTCCTCATCCATTCCAAGTGAAACCATGTGAACATGATAGTGTCTCGAACTAATCAACAAAATCACTCCAACTGTGTATATTTAACAGAATGTATTAGTCATCCATCATTGGAAAGCTGATAAATTGACCAAAAGAGAAACGAGGTTTTAGTGGGACTGATAATGGTATTCATTATAATTTCCAGAGGTGCTGAATTAGGTCAAATATCTTACAATATAAAATTATTTATTGGAATTATCCAACATGTTCTATATAAATTGTAAACAAACCCCCAATATTACGAAATATATATTTCAATTTTTGTTAAATATTTTCTAAATTATATTCGGTAAAATGTGTATTTAAAGCTGAGTAAATGTTGTAAATTAATCAGTAGAGTTTTGAAAGTGTGAACAGAAAATTAAGGTGAAAAACAAAAAAAATTATCAAGTTTTTCCAAAAAGCTAAACTTTAAGTTTATGTTTTATAATAAATTGTTAAAAATAACATTTTAATTGGCCATGGAAATTATAATCAGTTTCGAATATTATTAATGTTTTAAGTAATTTTAATTGATACTTTTTTAAATTATCAATTAAAATATGAAAAATTCAACTTGAGCCTTTATTTAAACTAATCATTTCAAGGGTAAAAGTACAGTGGATAACAACATTCTGAACAAAACTTTAACAGATTTATCGAGATTATTTATATTTTACAGTGATCGCCACTATGTCAATTATTTAATGAGAAAAATATAAGAAAATTTACCAAATGACTAGAACTATGTCCACCACAGGATAGTTTACCCTACTTTAATATTTTACATTTTTCATTAACGTTTTAAATTAAGAAAATAATAGTTAACTAATTAAAATTTTATCGTGATTCGTCGAATTGCGAAATCATAACGAATAATAATTTTAAATTTCAGAATTCATCAAAATAATATCAGAATTATTCGTTAACAATAATGCAACTAATATTACACATAACTGTGTTACTATGTTTAACAGCAATAATGCCCGAAAGTTTTGTAATGGCTTGTCACCACTGTGATTATAGCAAATTTGTAGAATGCGGGTGGCCAAGTGAGAAAAATTTAATATTTATTTTTAATTTTTGCTATAAATTAAATTTTTATTCTTCTTAATTTGTATAGTAATTATGGATGTAATTAAAACGGATAAAGACCAACAGCGGATTATGATAACAATGGAACGTGAATGTAAAACTTTAAGTAAATTTGTATTATGGCATACCTCAATTAAATATATTTATATATAGGTCAGGATGATATTGATAGTTATAAAATAGGAAACTCCATATTAGTTGAAATTACTGATTTATCTATATCGGAAGTACCACGAGGTAAAGAACCTCCTAAATATACTGATTTATCAAATTTGCATGAAATAACAGACTGTACGGATATGATACTTATAATTCCAGGATATAATACCAGTGTCAAAACGAGAACACCCGATTTCGTTGCTAAATTAGTTTCTGTTTTACTACAAAACGAAGTGGATAAAAATATTTATGTATTTTAATAATTCTGAATTTCAATTTTTTCAAATAATATTATTTGATTATTATAATATTTTAGGTATTTGATGTTGGTGAACATTTAATGGGCAATTACCTGGAATGTATATTTAAAATGAATGATATCGGAACAAAATTAGGAGAAAATTTAGCAAAAATACCAAATCTCAAAACACTTCATATTATTGGTATAGATTTGGGTGCAAATATTGCTGCATATGCTAGTCGAATATGTAATAGAGTAAACATATTAAAAATTGATAGAATTTCAGCATTAAATCCAGCAACACTTTGTGTTTGTGGCGAACCCAGAGGTGGTGGTACAATATCGAAAGATATAGCTGATTTTGTTGATGTGTATAGAACTACTGATTTTTATGGATGTGACGCGAACAGTAAAGAACTTGGATCAATTGTTTTTCAGATTAGAGATGAAAAGTGATTAGATTTTGAAATATTAAAAAACTGTAGATTTTTATTTTAATTTTTTTTTCTAGAGCAAAAAATACTTGTAAAACTTTTTTGGCTTCAACAGAGCAAGCAGTTGATGCGTTTATTGATCCAATTATGGGTGATAAATGTTTATATAGAATTAAAGAATGTAGGGAACAAAAATTTGCAGTGTGTGATAAAGATTTGAGTGAAACAGAATTCGGTTATGCAATAAAAATAGATCCGCCAACAGCAGACAATTGTGTAACTGTTTTGCTAGAACCGAAAAATGATCCCGAAAATGAAGGCGAGGAACCCAAAAATGAATGCGTGCCTATTGACGAACCGAAAATGGAATGCGAGCAACCGAAAAATGAATGCGATAGACCGCATGTAGACGAGGAACCGAAAGAGGAAGACGATGAACCGCATGTAGACGACGATCCCGAGGACCCGAAAAATCAATGGGAGCAAATTGACTGCGAGCAACCGAATAATAAATGCGATAGACCGCCTGTAGACGAGGAACCGAAAGAGGAAGACGATGAACCGCATGTAGACGACGATCCCGAGGACCCGAAAAATCAATGGGAGCAAATTGACTGCGAGCAACCGAATAATAAATGCGATAGACCGCCTGTAGATGAGGAACCGAAAGAGGAAGACGATGAACCGCATGTAGACGACGATCCCGAGGACCCGAAAAATCAATGGGAGCAAATTGACTGCGAGCAACCGAATAATAAATGCGATAGACCGCCTATAGACGAGGAACCGAAAGAGGAAGACGATGAACCGCATGTAGACGACGATCCCGAGGACCCGAAAAATCAATGGGAGCAAATTGACTGCGAGCAACCGAATAATAAATGCGATAGACCGCCTGTAGATGAGGAACCGAAAGAGGAAGACGATGAACCGCATGTAGACGACGATCCCGAGGACCCGAAAAATCAATGGGAGCAAATTGACTGCGAGCAACCGAATAATAAATGCGATAGACCGCCTGTAGACGAGGAACCGAAAGAGGAAGACGATGAACCGCATGTAGACGACGATCCCGAGGACCCGAAAAATCAATGGGAGCAAATTGACTGCGAGCAACCGAATAATAAATGCGATAGACCGCCTGTAGACGAGGAACCGAAAGAGGAAGACGATGAACCGCATGTAGACGACGATCCCGAGGACCCGAAAAATCAATGGGAGCATATTGACTGCGAGCAACCGAATAATAAATGCGATAGACCGCCTGTAGACGAGGAACCGAAAGAGGAAGACGATGAACCGCATGTAGACGACGATCCCGAGGACCCGAAAAATCAATGGGAGCATATTGACTGCGACCAACCGAATAATAAATGTGATAGACCGCCTGTAGACGAGGAACCGAAAAAGGAAGACGATGAACCGCATGTAGACGAGGATCCCGAGCACCCGAAAAATCAATGGGAGCATATTGACTGCGACCAACCGAATAATAAATGCGATAGACCGCCTGTAGACGAGGAACCGAAAAAGGAAGACGATGAACCGAATGTAGACGAGGATCCCGAGCACCCGAAAAATCAATGGGAGCATATTGACTGCGACCAACCGAATAATAAATGCGATAGACCGCCTGTAGACGAGGAACCGAAAAAGGAAGACGATGAACCGAATGTAGACCCAAAACCGAAATTGGATGGTGACGATGAAGGGAAAAAGAAAAAAAAATTTTGTTCGATCTTCAAAACACTTTTTAGTGTCACTGTAATATATGTTGAAAAAACCGAACACAAGTAATCGCAACCGGAAGATAGTGCTAATTCGTAGAGTGAATAATCATATGATATTCATAATAAAATAAAATATATAATTGTAGTTACCTAGCGGATTATTGTGCAGGCAAAGGCAACCCAGTATTAATTCGCTAGAGTTATCATATTTTACATACATTTTCCATTAATTATTGTAATATTATTTCTAATATTCTCATAATCATTTTAAAGTAAGTTGGTTTTCCCTTTTTTGTTAATAAATTCCTTGCTTAGAAAAATTATTATTTAAAATCGTTTATTTTAAGAAAAAAATGCCATTCATATTTCATAATCTAATCTACACAACATGGACAGAGTTGTAGGCAATTATATTATAGGGTAACAGAAAGGTCGAATATATTTTTACATTTCATTAGCAATTAAAAAAACTATCGATTTGTGCTATGAAAACCGACCATCCTCTTCAGGATTAAACGATCGAACATTTTCCGAAATTTACATTCTTTTTTCTTTTCCCCATTTTTAGTTGTAAAAAGAATTAATGAATTTTCTATTCGGTCATGCACGTGTTTTATATTAGTTCTTAATATTTTTTTTCTTCTCGCTAATTGTGATGTATAATTAAATCATTATGGTTCTCCATTTGTTCTATTGAATTCTATTTTATTTACATTAAAATTAGTGAACGCTGTAATGAGACTGACTGTATCAATTTCAATTTATTATTATTATTTATAACACTTTCTAAACTTTCTTATTTCATAATCGGGTAAAAACAGGATTGCGATAGTTATCTAACCAAATATGTATTCACATCCATTCCAAGTGAAACCTGTATGTGAACACGATAGTGTCTAGAACTAATCAACAAAATCACTCCAACTGTGTATATTTAACAGAATGTATTAGTCATCCATCACTGGAAAGCTGATAAATTGACCAAAAGAGAAACGAGGTTTTAGTGGGACTGATAATGGTATTCATTATAATTTCCAGTGGTGCTGAATTAGGTTAAATATATTACAATCTAAAATTATTTATTGGAATTATCCAACATGTTCTATATAAATTGTAAACAAAACCCCAATATTACGAAATATATATTTCAATTTTTGTTAAATATTTTCTAAATTTAAGATAAAAAATTATATTCGGTAAAATGTGTATTTAAAGCTGAGTAAATGTTGTAAATTAATCAGTAGAGTTTTGAAAGTGTGAACAGAAAATTAAGGTGAAAAACAAAAAAAAATTATCAAGTTTTTCCAAAAAGCTAAACTTTAAGTTTATGTTTTATAATAAATTGTTAAAAATAACATTTTAATTGGCCATGGAAATTATAATCAGTTTCGAATATTATTAATGTTTTAAGTAATTTTAATTGATACTTTTTTAAATTATCAATTAAAATATGAAAAATTCAACTTGAGCCTTTATTTAAACTAATCATTTCAAGGGTAAAAGTACAGTGGATAACAACATTCTGAACAAAACTTTAATAGATTTATCGAGATTTATATTTTACAGTGATCGCCACTATGTCAATTATTTAATGAGAAAAATATAAGAAAATTACCAAATGACTAGAACTATGTCCACCACAGGATAATTTACCCTACTTTAATATTTTACATTTTTCATTAACGTTTTAAATTAAGAATATATAGTTAACTAATTAAAATTTTATCGTGATTCGTCGAATTGCGAAATCATAACGAATAATAATTTTATATTTCAGAATCCATCAAAATAATATCAGAATTATTCGTTAACAATAATGCAACTAATATTACACATAACTGTGTTACTATGTTTAACAGCAATAATGCCCGAAACTTTTGTAGAGGGTGAAAAAGATTCTTTTACCGCATTTATAGATTCTATTTGGCCAAGTGCGAAAAATCTATTATTTGTGATTTTTGCTATGATTATATAAATTATATTCTTCTTAATCTTTGTAGTAGTCCTGGGGGCAATAAAAAGTGACAAAGAGCATCAGAAAATTATGAAAGCAACGGAAGCAGAATGTACAACTTTAAGAATATTTGTATTTATGCCATTACATCAATTAAAAATATTTATTTATAGGTCTGCGTGATATTGCTAGCAATAAAATTGGCGAACCCATAATAGTTGAAATGACTGATTTATCTATATCGGAAGTACCAGCAATGAAAGGAGAACCTCCTAAATATACTGATTTAGCAAATGTACATGAAATAACAGATTGTTTGGATATGGTACTTATAATTCCAGGATATAAAACCAGTGTCAAAAGGAATACACCCAAGATCGTTGTTAAATTAACTTATTATATACGTGAAAACAGAAGGCATAGAACTATTTATGTATTTAAATATTTAATAATTTTGAATTTTTTTTTTAGAAATTATTTTTCGGTAATTTTGATTTCTATATATTTTAGGTGTTTGATTGTAATGAACAACTTATGAATAATTACGAAGACTCTGTATTGAAAATAAGTGATATGGGTACAAAATTAGGAGAAAATTTAGCAAACATTCCAAATATCCAATCACTTCATATTATTGGTATAGATTTGGGTGCAAATATTGGTGCATATGCTAGTATTGCATTCAATAGCAAAATGGGAAAAAAAGTTAATCGATTTACAGCTTTAAATCCAGCAACACTTTGTATTGAAGCCAATGGTATGATATCAAAAGATTTAGCTGATTTTGTTGATGTGTATAGAACTACTGATTTTTATGGAGATGACGTGAAAAATGAAGAAATTGGTTCAATTATTTTTCAGATTAGAGATGAAAAGTGAATAGATTTTTAAATATCACAAAATTGGATATTTTCATTTTTTTTTTTTTTTTTATTATTCTAGAACAAAAAATTCATATAAAACTTTTTTGGATTCAACAGAGCAAGCAGTTGATGTGTTTATTGATCCAATTGTGTTCGAAAAGCGTTTATATACAATTACTGAATGTGAGGGCAAAACATTTCATAAATGTGATAAAAATATGGATATACTAGATTTCGGTTATGCGAAAAAAACAGTTCCGCCAACAAATGGAAATTATGTAACTGTTTTGGCAGTAAAAATTGAAAAATAGTAAAGAAAATATTGTAAATGGATAATATTAATAAATTTTTTTATATAGTTAGGTGTTAAGACAAGACATTGCTAACCATTAACTATAAGATTTTTCAGTAATAAGATTGATAATTTATGTCCTAACACCGTAAATTAAATTTATTATAAACAACTTATCTAAATTTTATTAATTATGTCCAGTGAACAAATTATAAATAAAATTATAAAATAAAAAGTTTTTATTATTACAAAATTCGCTCTACTTATCATTCATAAAAATTAACTATAATTCTTAGTATATTTGAGTTAAATAATTGTGAAAACGTTGAAAATTTCAATTGTTAGGCTAGGTAGGCTAAATAATATTTAGCTAGTGTCTACTGAGAATCAAATCCAAAGCATTTTTCTAAAATATTTTGTAGTTTGAAAGCAACTGATAAACTTTATTTGGTCGAAAAAAATATATTGAGCTTTATTATAGACAAGAACCCTGTCATTTAATGAAAAGCTTTTTAAAGCACAAAATATTTTAGCTTCTGTTAAGAATTTGTTGTTTAGAATTATTTGCAGTGACAGTGATAATCATTTAATCAAAATGGTTAAGGAATGAATGAATGAATATAAAATATACTGATCAGAAATTTATTACTTATAGTTATATCGGAAGAGCATTACCAGCCCAATATCATTAGAGTTCCTTTAACGCGTACAGTTTGATTGCCTACAATTCTTTAGATTACGAAAACAAATTCGGTGTAGAGTAGGAAAACACATTCGACTTTGTGGACTTTGATGTTTCTCAAATTCCAAAACGGTTGATCATTGAACTATATATAAAATATTATTACATCTTCATTACTACTCACGTGCTCATTTATTTATAAAATAAATTTTATTCAATTTCATAAGACGCAAATTTTGACCAAATGATATATAAATTAAAGAAATGTGTTTCATTTGTTGACCGACACTGTATTTAATGAAATATAAATTTTGTAATATTAGAGAAGCTTTTTTCAATGATTTTTGATATTGTCTCACATATTTTGCATAATTCTTTATATTTTTTGTGCTAACATAAAGAAAAGTTCACTCGATTTACATCGGCATCATTAAAATTATATAATATAAAAAAATACTTGGCAAAACTACTGACAAATTCGCCAAATATAATACAGATTTACTCAGTATAACATTTTGATATAGCCTCCAAAGAATTACTTAATTTATGATTTAAATTTTTTTAATATTTGGTGGTATATTTTTTAATCATATTTCTATTCTGCAACATTTTTTGTTTAGGGTGTCCAATAGTCCGCTCATTAATATAGTTTTATTTAAGAATTTGTATGCAATTGAACTGTTCCTTATCATCTGAAAATGTGATTCAACTTCTTATCAGAAATTCATTTTAATTAGCTGATATGAACTTTTAATCAACTAACAAATTCTTAACCCATTTTGCCCTATAGAGCTTTAAATATTTTCTCTTTTTGTCAATTGTTTGCTTGCTAATTCAATTCAATAAATAATAACAGAATTGTTCTGAATTACATCTGATTTTAAGCTGATCAGTAAAAAATATTTTGAATTCAATTTCTTAAAACAGTAATTTTTTTAATACATCGTCTAAATATAAAATTATAAAATCGTCAATATTTTTTTTTTCACAATTACATTAATAATTTATGTTTGAATCTTTGGTTTATTCGACTTGTCGAGGCTATTATTCAAAACGATTCAAATTAATTTAAATTCTGTTCGTGTATGAAAAGTAAATTTTAGTTTTTGCATAGTTTTTATTTATGGAAACTGTATAAAAATCAACTTAATAAAATGAATTTTATAATTATTTTTGGATTATTATTTCTTGGCGGAAATATTAGTTCAATTGATTCCCAAATAAATATTACTGAAGGAGTTGTAGAAAAAAATCCAGATGCAATTCCATTACCAAAAACTGTACCTGATTCTGGAAAACAAATTTTAGAAGCTGTACCAACAACTATTAATGCAATTTGTAAATGGTTTTTATGAATTACAGTTGAATTAATAGAATTAATAAGGGAAACTAAAATATTTCTTTTTTTTAAACATATTTCCAGGTGCAGCTATAAATTCGGTTAATGGAATTAAATTACAAATAACACCAGATATAAAAAATATGTCATTATTATTAATGACACCATGTAAAAATTATTCAGTTCCATTATTAAAAGCTGATGAGATTTGGAATAATCCAGTTTTCAATAAAACCAAAAAAGTTATTATTTTTATAACTGGATGGCCAACAGATACTGAAGAAAATGTTATCATTTACAATATTGCCAAATCATATTTTTGTCGTGGTGATGTTAATTTGATTGTAATTGAAAAATGATTATTTATTGAATGATTAGAAAGTAATTCTTTTAATATTTTAGATTTTAGATGCAGCTAGTTATGTTGATTCATTATATACTTGGACTGCATTGAATACTGATGAAATTGGTTTGCATTTGGCCAAAGGATTAGTTGAATTATCAAAAATTGTATCACCTGAAAATATTCACTTAATCGGTAAAACTTAAATAAATTACAACATTTTCACCGAAATAATTAATTAATTTTTCAGGTCACAGTTTAGGTGCTCATATTGCCGGATCTGCTGGTCTTAATTTTTATTATGAAACAGATAAATTAATTGGTCGTATTACAGGCTTAGATCCATCAAAAACATGGTTTAAAAAAGGTGAATATTTGTCGGGATTACAACGTGGTGACGCCGAATTTATAGATGTAATTCATAGTAATTGTGGTGTTTTCGGTAATCGAGGACAAATTGGTGATATTGATTTTTATCCAGGTGGTTTAGATCCATTAAAACCTGGTTGTAATACATCATTTTGTTCACATGGTCGGGCTTGGGAATATTATACTGAAACAGTTTATCCAGGAAATGAAAATAATTTTATGGGTATACGTTGTAGCTCTTTAACATCATTACATACAGATAAATGTCATGGCAAAGGAATTCCAATGGGTTATAGTGCACCGAAAGATGTTAAAGGAAATTACTTTTTAGATGTTAATGATAAAAGTCCGTATGGTAAAAATGGTATACAAGAAACAGTTGAACAGCAAAAATGTGGTTTATGTGTAAAATGATTTTATGTTTGTTATTTTTGTAAGTTAATTTTAAAATGTGACTGTCAGTAAATAATTTTTATTCAAATTACATAATTTTAAAACAACAAACTAGGAAAATTTGTAAATTTTAAAATAACATTTTCAAATTAGTAGAAATATTAATAGACTTGACACAGCTGGTATTGATAATTTTGATTGTAAATTTAAATTAAATAAATAATTTTTGATTTTATGTAATGCAAAATTTATTGATTTGGCTTTGAATTTAGCTTAAGCGACTTCCATGCATCAACATGAATTAATTTAGTATTAATAATTACTACAATAAAGAATAATTATCAAATTTCAATCTGACATTATTTGAAATCTCAAAATTTGACTGAAAATTATTTTTCTTAAGATTTATTTGAACCGTTCACTTTAAAGTATGGGCTACATAAGTTTGGATCAGTTCAGTTTCGATTCGTTCAGTAAAGTTCGATTGGAATTTTGGGAATCCAAACTGAAGTAAATGACAAGAGAAATGAAATTTTACATTTTAAAAGAAAAAAATTTGTGAGAACACTTGGTTAATGATAATTTTATAGAGGATATTAAAAATTATCCGGAATTTTATAATAAACAAAATAAAAATTACATGAATACCAGAAAAAAAGATGATAACAAAATTTAAAACTGACAAAATAATCGATTGCAATCGATAGCCCTTACTTAATCCTTGCAAAACTTTTAATATTTTCTATTTTGTATAATAATTTTTTCCTTGAATATAAACCGAATTGGTCTGAATTGCACCTGATTTTAATCGGAACAGTAAATTTTGCTAAAACCAGTTTCAATTAAGTTTTGACTTAAAAGCTTTTTTTGTTTAATTTTAATTCTTAAAACGGTTAAATTTTAATATAAGTCTAAAAAAAAATTATAAAATCATAAATTTTTTCTTTCAACATTACATTAACTCTTGAATCTTGAATCACTGAACACTAAAATTATCGTCGCGGGATTCTAAAGTGATCAATTTTAAATTCTATGTTCGTGTGTGAATAGTTAAAATTTTATTTAAAACAAAAAATCATTTTTTTTTTGTTCTTGTTTTTATTTGTGTAACTTGTAACTACAGGCAAACTGTTAGATACAATTTTAAAATGCGTTTTATAATAATTTTCGGTTTAATGTTTCTTTGCGGAAATATTAACGGAATTGATTTCGGTATTAAAAATCTTATAAATACTGGTATGAATATTACAAAAGGAGTTATAGAAAATATTCCCGGTGCAATTCCATCACCAAAAACTGTATTTGAATCGGGAAAACAATTTGTAGCAGCATATCCATTAGAAGCTGTATCAACAGCTGTTAATGAAATTTGTATGGTTTTTCATATATACATAGGTTAACGTTAAATTAATAAAAGAAACAATTTTTTTTTATAGGCTCAACTGTAAATTCGGTAAATGCAATTAAATCACAAATTACACCAGATATCAAAAATATGTCATTATTATTAATGACACCCTGTAAAAATTATTCAGTTCCATTGTTAAACGCTGATGAAATTTGGAATAATCCAGCTTTTGATAGAACTAAAAAAGTTGTTATTTTAGCAACTGGATGGACTACAAATGCTAATGAACCTGATGATACTATTAATACCATTGGAAAAGCATATTTTTGTCGTGGTGATGTTAACTTTATTGTAATTTAAAATTATATTTATTTATTGGTTGGATTACATTTAAATGTAAAATTTAACAAAAAAGGTTTTAGATGCCGCTAGTTATGTTGATACATTATACACTTGGTCCGCTTTGAATACTGAAGAAATTGGTTTGAATTTGGCCAAAGGATTAGTTGAATTATCAAAAATTGTATCACCTGAAAATATTCATTTAATTGGTCAGTAGAACTTATTTAAATTACAACATTTAATTAATAATTAATTAATTTTTCAGGTCACAGTTTAGGAGCTCATATTGTCGGTTCAGCTGGTCTTAATTTTTATTATCAAACAGATAAATTAGTTGGTCGAATTACAGGCTTAGATCCAGCTAAACCATGTTTTAAAGAAGGTGAAAATTTGTCGGGACTACAACGCGGTAGTTCTGAATTTTTAGATGTAATTCATAGTAATTGTGGTGTTTTGGGTAAACGTGAACCAACTGGTGATATTGATTTTTATCCAGGCGGTTTAGATCCTTTACCAGCCGGTTGTTATACACCAGTTTGTGCACATGCTCGTGCTTGGGAATATTATGCTGAAACAGTTTATCCAGGAAATGAAAATAATTTTATGGGTGTACGTTGCGGTTCATTAACATCATTACATACAAATAAATGTCATGGTAAACAAATTCGAATGGGCTATGGTGTACCAAAAGATGTTAAAGGAAATCACTTTTTAGATGTAAATAGTAAACGTCCGTATGGTAAAAATGGTAAAAAAGAATCTCTTGACGAACAACGAAAATGTGGTTTATGTACAGAATGAAAATTAAAATATTCTATAATTTTTAATGTTTGTACTTTTTTGTTAATTTTGTGACAGTCTGTAAATAATTTTAATAACAAATTATTCAAATTTACATTAAATATTTAAATTGATAAAATAATAAAATTGTAATTTTAATGTAAATTTTTCTTGTATGATATTAATAAACTTGACACAGCTGGTATTAATAAATTTTTATTGTAAATTCAAATTAAATAAATAATAATTTCTAAATTATCTAATGCAAGATTTATTGATTCAGGTTTTATTTAGATATTTTTAATTCCATTGATTTAATAGAAAGAAATTACAAATAAAAGGCCGATCATTAGTTAATTTATGAAATATTCATTTAGAATATTTGGTGTTAACAGTGTTGAATACAAGGTATCGTTTATTTATAACCATATAAAATTGAATTAAAAGTGAATAAAATTGAAATAAAATTACATAAAAATATATTATTTAATTTAAATTAAAAATTATAAAATTCTGAGATTGAATTAATTAACTGATTTTCATTCATTTACTTGATATTCGTGAGATTAGTTTACTTTATATAGACATTATAATTAGCAGCAAATAATTAATTAATCAACTTTTCATATCACGGCACATTTATAAATCAAAATGCATCAGTTGTTCTGAATTATAAATTAAAACATAAAAATTATAATACAGAAATGTTGATCAAGGTTACTTCGAAGCGACGTCTATGAATTTTAACACAAAATAAAAAAAAAAAAGTTAAATTTTTAAAAAGCTTTTAATTAAATTTACAATAATAATTTAAATTTTGATTTAGAATTTATAGAGTATTTACTTAATTATGAAGTGTTGTGATGGACATGACCAAAAACAAAACGATTTTGCTAACTACTCAGACGTTTCGTATCTGCTACAAAAATTACAGTGTACTAAGGGCATGTGTAAACCAAACTCTTCTAGAAAGCTTGAACGATTTTAATGAAATTTTCAATCGGTAGCTTCAGCGGGTCAAAGATAGAAATTCCATATTTATGTTGAATTAATTCGGTGTAAATAAAAGTTTTATTTAAGTGAAATTTTGAAAGCTTCAGTGAGTCTGTATGCATTAATTTCCGATTAATACTCCATGTATTCTTAGAATACGTTCTTATAGTAATTATATTATCTGAATTCAATGAAATTTGACACGTAGGTTAATTTTATGATGTATTTTGTTCCTGTACAATTACCCTAATTCGAAATTGCTGTTCGACATAGCTACGATTAATCTGTTCCATATATGTTAGCCGTTTTTTTTGTTAAACTTGAAAATAATTTATAATTTTAGTGAATCTATTCGTGTGCAATACGATTTTTAAGTTGATCTGTAATATTTTTTTTTATAAAGTTGATATTATTTTCATTCAATTTACGTTTCTGCGAATTAAATTCGATTTTTTTTTATCTAAAATTATATAATAATTATTAATTGATTTTAATTTGGCATATGAGTTTGTTCCGTGCTCTTTCATAGTTAATTCACGTACATTTGTGGTCGCTGAGTCTCTAAAATAATTTCCTAATTATATAAAAAATAAATTCTTGATGTCCTACAGAATAAAAATTTTGTATGCTCGCCTTGATCTTAACTTAACGAGTCATTTATAATGATTTATAAATTTTATATAATCGATTATTTTACATAGCATTCAATTAATGACCGTTTTAATTTCGGCAGCATTTTTAAGAAAATCTTTATAATTTCATTATTTTCAGTCACTGAAAATATTATTTTGCTATTTTACGTGGCAAAAATCAATAAAAAAAAAAATCGAAATTGTGTTAAAAAAATGGAAAAGAAGATTATCAGCAAACTCGTATAACCAAACAGGCTATCAAAGTTACCGATTTTTTGTTTTGGATTCCGAAAATACCGACTAAAAATTATAATTTTCTTCCTTAAAAAAATTTTCATGTTTTTTCTGTAAACTTTAATTTAAAATGAAAACACAAATGAAACGAAAATTGTTTTTTTAATTATTACAAAATTTATTTTAATTTCTCAGTTTCGATTCTTTGCAAGTAAAATCTTATAATGCGTGCGATTTACTGTGGAATCATAGCAGTTTTATTTCTGCTACAATTCAGTTCATGCTTCAAAATTGATCCAATACGTAAAATTCTCAATACTGGCACAAATATAACAAAAGGAGTTGTAGTAAAAATACCAGATGGAATTCCAACTCCATTTTCAATATTTAATATGGGCAAACAAGCTTTAGCTGCATATCCTTTGGAATATATTTCAACCGCTTTGAATGAAATATGTATGGAAAAAAGTAAATGTATTAAGAATACGAATAATTTTAATGAATCATAAATTTTCAGGTTCTACTGTAAATTCAGTAAATGCAATTAAATCACAAATAACTCCAGATATCAAAAATATGTCATTATTATTAATGACACCCTGTAAAAATTATTCAGTTCCATTGTTAAACGCCGATGAGATTTGGAATAATCCAGCTTTTGATAGAACTAAAAAAGTCGTTATTTTAGCAACAGGATGGACTACAAATATCAATGAAACTGGTACAATTTATGCTATTGGAAAAGCATATTTATGTCGTGGTGATGTTAATTTTATTGTAATTTAAAATGATTTTTTATTGAATATAATTTTAAAAGTAAAATTTAAAAATTTTTAGGCATTAGATGCTGACAATTATGTTGATACGTTATACACTTGGTCTGCTTTGAATACTGAAGAAATTGGTTTGAATTTGGCCAAAGGATTAGTTGAATTATCAAAAATTGTATCACCTGAAAATATTCACTTAATCGGTAAAACTTAAATAAATTAATAAAATTTTCAACTATTTAATAATTTAATTTTTCAGGTCACAGTTTAGGAGCTCATATTGTCGGTTCAGCTGGTCGTAATTTTCATTATCAGACAGAAAAATTCATTGGTCGTATTACAGGATTAGATCCAGCTAAACCATGTTTTAAAGAAGGTGAAAGTTTATCAGGACTACAACGTGGTGACGCCGAATTTCTGGATGTAATTCATAGTAATTCAGGCGTTTTGGGTAAACGTGAACCAACTGGTGATATTGATTTTTATCCAGGTGGTTTAGATCCTTTACCAGCCGGTTGTTATACACCAGTTTGTGCACATGCTCGTGCTTGGGAATATTATGCTGAAACAGTTTATCCAGGAAATGAAAATAATTTTATGGGTGTACGGTGTAATTCATTGTCTGCAGTACTTAGTAATAAATGTCCTGGCAATAAAATTCGTATGGGCTTTGATGTACCAACAACTGTTAAAGGCAATATATTTCTAGATGTTAATAGTAACAGTCCTTTTGGTAAAAGTGCTAAGGATCTACGTAACGATCTTAATGAATGTGGTCTTTGTAAAGAATAATAGAATTTTATAATTATCAAAATAAATATTTATATTTAAATAAATTATTTAGTAATTTTTTTAAATTAATATTTAACTTATTTTAAACTTACTTTTAGATTAACAATTATTTTCAGTATAAAATTGATGTACTACAACGAATCAGTAAAAATTTAATTAACTTCACAATTTCATATTTTTACATTTATTAAAATCACTTTTATAATAATTAAAAAGTTTCAAGTTTATTAGTAAATAAATTTGTATTAATTTATTTTAAAATTTGCGATTTCTTATATTTTTTTTTATTTATTTAATTTAAAAAAAAAAAAAATTATAATTTTATTTAAATTTTCTACTAACAAGTTCCGAAACGTCTAACCAACCCGACAATTAAAATAAAACTAAAAAAATGGGCGTGACTAATTAAATGAATTATAAATTTGGTGCGAAAATTTATATTTTTATTTATGGCGCGAAATTTGAATTTGTAAATAATCAATAAAATTTAAATGATTGAAAAATTAACATTAAAATTAATTAAATATTAATTAAAATTTATAATTTTAGTTAAATAACTAAAATTCCATTTATATTTAAGATTTTATGTCTGTCAAATCCTGTAAGAATTAAATGTAATTAGTTGAACTTTGTTAATTAATATTACAGAGTTTTTAAGTACTCAAAGTTGTTACACTGATTACTAAAATGCGGAATTTCATCAGACTTGTTAGTGAGTTATTATGAGAAGTTTCCTAAATGGTCTAACTGAAAAAGTTCACTATGTTCGATTCCTGAAATAACAATTTCTAATTTACATACAAGCATATTAAAATATTAAGTTAAGTCAAATATTACTTTGCAATGGAGTTATTACAGTTCATGATAAATTTCTGCATAGTACACTATCCACATGTACTAGGAATAGTACACCTTCTAATGCGGTATCTGAAGTTTTGATACGTTTGATCATATGAATAAGAAAATAAGAAAAAGATCAACGAAAACAATTCAAGATGAAAATCAATTTCAAAAAATGATAGAGCAAAAATGATAGAGCCAAAATGTAATTTATTTTCATCAAATGTAAAAGGCTCAGAATTAGCTTCCTTTTAGTCCATTATTGGTTGTTCAAAAAAAAAAAAATTAGTTGCTATTTTTAAATAATTATGCCATATTTCGATAACTTTATATTTAGCAAAAACATAAATCATCTACATTGTAGATAGTTCAATCGTAATGCGAACTATGTGAAATCTTTTTCTTTAATAAAGAAGAGTTTACTTATAAAGAAGAAAATGCTGTATAAAATAAAGTTTTTCTTATATAGATGAGCATTTTCTACCATATTGTAAATTGTCAACTTTCTTTTAGGTTTCACAGTTCTCCATAAGATTGAACTATCTAATGTAATTAATTTTTGGTAAAACTAATTATAATTATGTTTAACTCAAAATACAAAGATTCATTTTATTACTTAAAATTATTTAAAAATTTATCTAATATTCGTAATTTTTAATTATTCAATTTATTTTCTATAATTTTTTAATATAATAAAAATACTATGATCACAAATTAGATAGAGATACATTTATGCTGTCATATCAAATTTTTCCATAATTTTTCTGAATAAAATATTACTTATTATGGTCTTATAAATATCAATATATATTTACAGATTTTATTTAGAATAATATTGCTACTTTGAAATTTTTTTTATTATAAGTTAATATACAAAGTTTAATAAAGTTATGAAAAGTATGTTAAAAAAAATTTATGTTTTCTATATTGTATGTACATAATATTATCCTTTTTTTTATCCCTGGTGGTTTTTATTATTTACTGGTAAGTAAATATTCTTTCATCAAATATTTTCGTTTCAAAAATGTTAAGAATTTTTATAATATGGAATACTTAATTTAGGGGGGTATGTTTTTAAAGTAACATTTGAACATTTTTCATAATAAACAAAAACAACTACAACAAAAATTGTTTATACAAAAAATAAAATTAATATAAAATTGGAAATTTATCATTTTTGTCATAAATTTTATACCGGCACGACAACCATAAATTAAAAAAGAAATGAAATTAGTTTAAAAATAATATTCCATTTTTGAAAATTTTGGTTTTTTTTATGAAATTTTCTTTGGAAAAAATGTTTTCACCTATTTCAAAGAATGTAAAATTATTTATTAAAACTTTTCTTTCCTATATAAATTTATGAAAATGTCATAATTTTCTTGACAGAAAAATATATTGAAAAACAAATATTCAATAAACCGTAAGGTAAACATATAACAACATAAAAATTTACATTTACATGAGATATTTTTCATATTTTATTAAAAAAAAATTCTGCGTAAAAAATGTTAAAATAATAGATTTAATAAAAAATAAAATCGATTTAAAAAATTTATATTCATATATGAAAATTTTAATATAAAACTGTTTTTAACGATATCGATTAAATATCGATCAAATTATTATGTTGCCGATACATTTACACAACCTGGTTGTAAAAGTTTTATCAACTTCGTTGTAAATTATTTCACTACACACATTTCAAATTGGTTTAGAACCGATTATTGCAACCGTCAAAAATAATAAATATACACATTTGGTCAGCAGTTAACATAAGCTTTGGTTGTGTTTTAAGTATTTCTGGATAGCATAAGGTTTATTTCTTAAAACACAACCAAACCTTTATGCCAACTGCAGACCAAATTCGTTTATTTATTAAAAAAACATTAAATGAGCCTAATTATAAGAGGTGATTAGAAATGCCCTGACTTATCTAATATCTAATGAATTCGTGCTATGAGATTCGACATTTAATCTTCTACTTCTAAAGTTGCTAACTAACTTTTAACTTTTAAATTTCGGTATTGTAATAATAAGCTAAAAATTCAAATAATAATTAAAATTTTACTTAGTTTTTTTTAGATGCTTTTAGGTGGCCTCGTAAAATTTTAGATGGTTTCGAAATAACCAAACTTATAATATCTTTATCAATTTTCTACTCAAATTTTCACAATTTTATAGCTACTGCAAATTATGTCGTTCTCTTTAGGATTATTCCCCAGAAAAATATGATTCCGTAACCAAGAGTAAACATTTTTCGAAATGTCCTTTTTATAGAGTCTGTATAATTTATACTGAAATTGAGTTTAAATCGGACTTTATCTAAGGATAGTTCTATATTCATGTATTATAAATAAATTATTTTCAATTATCTTTAGAAGGTGCTTCTGCTTACAAGAGGAATGATAACAATAGTGTTTATTAGTGATATTCTTACTTAACTTAAGCTTGCTCCGAATATAATCGGTTGAAATAATAACATCTTTGGGACAGATATCGGCTCACAGTTGACAATTTTAATATCTGTACCAATTATGGACCAATTTTCTTGTTGCTACTTGTATTTGTAATACTTAGCATGGTCGGGAGACTATATCGAAATTTTAAGCTGAAAGAACAAGTCAATAGTTCTTATTATATAACTTTATATCATTTCATGTTTGGGATTATTAAGGAAACCCTCCATTTTATCTAGAACTCATCAAGGGTCCGTTTTTAAATATTTCAATTTCAAATGATTTCTCGAGGACTAGTCAGCTCACATATAATAAAATTTCTGGTCAAATATGAGTTGATATAGTGAAAGTTTTGATCAAATATCATCTGAATTCTTCATGTGTGGCGTTATAATGTGTAAAAAAATAAATTAATATAGCATAAAACAATTCAACTCCCGAAACGTGTAAAAAATTATTCAAATTTCTTTTTTAAATAAAATTTCCATAGGCATAATAATTTAAAAACAACAAAAAAAAAGTGAATTTTATCTGTCAGGAAAAATTATAACCAAATTTATACGATTGCGAAAATTCCTGACAAATTTCCATATTTTACAATAATCATGGTGAACATGGAATACACAACATTATATAGAAATAAAGTACACTCTAATATTGACATGTGTGAATATCATTACTTTTCATATATTGACTCACACACCATTTCGAATATGGTATTATATTTTTATTTTTCAGTGATAAAGTGTAAAAAAGGATTTTTTTTTAGGTTTTTTAATTGACACGAGTGTTGAGAAGTTGTCACTATGTCTATAAGGATATTGAATCATATATTTTGTGTATATGACATGACCATCAAATATGCATAAGAATCTTTTATAACTTTTAGTCCTTTTTAGATTTGTGGTTCTATTTTGGTTATTTTGTTTTTTGAATTTTTATGCCGCAGGTTGTGAATTTCATAATTTCTGTTAGCCTTGATGTCTAATTTTTCGAAAACAAGGAAATAATATTAAACAGGACGTTATTTACACATTATAAAAATATTTGTTTTTTTGGTTGTTTAGAAGGGAAGTAAATAATTTATGTAAATTATTTAAATATTGTATATTTATTATTTGAATTATTAATTGTTTGCTAACACGAAATAGAACATGTTTGCAGTATTATAGTCGAATTTTTGAATATTATGAACTATTTCTGGTGTAATTACTGAAATAATTTAAACATTTTATATATTTTTATATTTTATT
The DNA here is from genome assembly GCA_963920725.1 of Rhamphomyia laevipes. NCBI lineage: Eukaryota > Metazoa > Arthropoda > Insecta > Diptera > Empididae > Rhamphomyia > Rhamphomyia laevipes. The sequence goes on from OY987256.1 coordinate 56,974,666, forward strand.
GGCTCATTATTTACAATTTTTCGCATAGTTTGATCAGAGAAATCAAATTAAATTTTAAAAGTATGATAGTATACTAGCATGGAACCAAAAGGTTGACTTATTGGAAAGAGATGGAATTTTTAGCAATTCCCCTCGGATATAACAAGTAGAACTAGTTACAAACACTAACAAACACTAAGAAATCCTTGGCACAATGGGCGGAAATTTAGACAAACTATTACAACGAAAAAGCCCAAAAAGTTTGAAACATTTTTTCAATTAATACCGCGATTACCTACACTTGCAACGTCATTTTTCTGACATGGACCATCCAGACAACCTGCATACATGTTAGAGGTAAATTGGAATGATGTGCTCTAAGGTGGAATAAGTCATTATAAGTGGAGGGTTTTCTTACTCATCCCTTTTTTTTAAACCAACCAAACAAGCATAATATAAATCTATAATAAGAATTATTGACTTGCTCTTTCAGCTTCAAATTTATATATGGTCTCATGATCAAGCTATGTATTAGTTATTACATATACAAGTAGCAACAAAATTTAGTTCATAATTAGTCATTTCACAATTAACTGCCACACAATTGGTTTCCCTTAGTTTGAGTTCCGGAAAAATCATAAAGTACCAATTTTTTTTCAAATTCAGATTTTTGTAATGTTAAATTGGTGCTGACAATCACTGGATGCCGTAACGTTTAATATTAATTTTTGTTCACAGAATTGACAGGATTTTATTAAGGAAATATTAATTAATTTGAATTATTCAATTTTGGATCAATGGCTTTGACAGGATCATTTCGTAATACATATATGAATTTATTAAACAAATAATGTTTTTAATATATAAAAATAATTTTATTTAATCATTTTTTTTTTGTCTATTTCTGTTATAATGAAAAATATTTATTAAATTCTATTTATGGTCCTGTAAAATGTCGAAAATTATAATAAAGGCTTAAGATTAAGGTCAGCAGCAGTGGTTTTTTTTACCCTACCCATTTTTTAAATCATAAGAACTGACAAAATAAAAATAATTATTTATAATTATTATAATTATAAAAATTATATATTTAATGCCTTTAATTTGTTTAATTTTGTACCATTTTGTATAATATTCTAATCTAATTAACTAAATGTTTCACACCCTTTTATTACCAGCGCAACAGGTACGCCATTTGAATATTTAGAGAAATTATTTTTAATTTTAATCTTTCCACATAAAAAAAGGATAATTTCAAATTATAGGCTATATACAAAAAAATTGAAGAAAGTTCTAAAAATATTTAGCTATAGTGGATTCCCTACAATTATTTTCGAATAGGTCTGTAATTAAAATTTACTTGTTGGCAAAAATTGATCATATGAATTTACATTTAACTAATTTACTTGAAATAATTTCGTTAAACAAATTAAAGGATTAAAAAATTGTTATTTTTAAAATCTAAATTAATTAATTTTGGAGATTTTTGGAATCTAACTTCTTGATTTAGAGCTTCATAAGTTGAAATAATAAAGCATTCAAATTAATATAATTTAATTTGATCAACATTTAGCAATTCGAAACCATAACGAATTAAAAATTATTGGAAATGTTGCATGAGATAATTTAAGGGTTTCAGGTGCAAAATAAACCTTCCCTTTTCTGTGGGTGGATTCATTAATTTGCACTCTTAACTATTCCGATTCAAATTCAAATTTTGTTGTTAGTTATTGTGATTGCTTTCAAGGACAAATTTTTGATGTTTCTTGCCAGGCCAGACACAAAGACAAATTCAAAATTTGGAGTTATATTTTATTAATACATAGTAAAGTAACAGGAGTACCACGTTCTGACTGAAATACTTGGTTCCAATTTCCAAGAAAACTGGATTTGAATTTTCTGGTGTATTTAAAATAACGTATCGTATTATATTGTTATATAAAAATTAATTTTCTTAATTATTAAATTGTAAGGTTCACTTCACCCAATTTAACAAAAAATGTTACGTTTTTAAATTACACTATTGTCATTTCTAAATTTGAAATGTCTTTGATCAATCAAAGTCGACTTTGATTTTAGTATTTTCATTATAGAACTGATGTTAAAAAAAATGGATTTTCTTTTTCTGGTAATTCTTAATAAAACCAAACCAAAAAAATTCAATTTAAATTTTATTTCGATATTATTTACTTCAATAAATATTACCAAACCGTAAATAATTCTTTGTATTCTTAAAGCAATATATCGAAAACATTCCGTATAATATTCAGACATTTTTAGTACGAGTACGAGTATTGGAATAGATGAAAAATGGAAATGGAATAGATGAAATATAATGAGTAGGGTCCGGATTTTGATTCATTTAAAATGTCTTAAATATGGATTAAAATTGAAATATTGAGAAATTTTAATATTAATTAATAATTCTTTAGTTTTTAAATGAACTTTTGCCAATCTCTTTAACAAATATATTCAAATACACCGCAGCGATTTCTCGAGCATTTTGAATTGATGTAAACTACCTCAAAATAACAAATTTTTTATATAACAGGTGGTTAAAAAGTGTTTTTTTTTAAATATCAACCTAGTACAATGTCAAATTTTAAATTTCCTAGTGAACCAAATAACGAATTTATCGACTATGCATTTAGTTTAAAGAAATTCGGAATGACTTAAAAGATTTCCGAAATATAATAAAAATCGGATTTGTATTGCAACCTGACTCGATAATATGTAATGATTAGAAATCGGTACCCTAATAATAAGAATGAATGGAAAATTTAGTCCTTGAAATTGATTATACTTAAGAATATGTACGTAAATTTAGATAACAGTAGATTTCTTAATAATATAAATTGGCGGAGCAAGGAAATTTGAGAAAGAAAAAAAATATGGAAAAACAAAATTTTTTTTTTCTATTAAAAATTTTTCTTTTTTTTGTTTGTTGGAAAGAAAATTCTTAAATTTCGTAATATACTTGAAAATATTCGCAATTATATTAGAAAAATTTGGAATGTTAAATTTAATTTAAAGGATAATTATTATAAAAATATTTAATGAATTTAAATTTTTTTGTTATGAAAATGTAATAATTTGTAATTATTTTATTATAATAGATTTAATGAAATTACTTTTAATTGTTTTTGTAATTTAACATAGTAAAATGATGTTCACCATAATTTATTATGGACGTCATTCTGCCCACAAAATTATTAAAAAGTAGAATAGTATTTAGAATAATTAGAGTTTCTGAAAATAAATCTAATTAATTAATACGAAAGAAAACCTCAGTGAAGAAATACCAGCCGCAAAAACCAGATGTGGTCTTCGTTTAAGGTTGGATTAGTTTTATACCTTAAGTCACTAATTTACCTTTAGTCAGATGTTTTATAATTTGGACAGAGCAATCCAAAAACAAAAATTAATATATTTTTTAAAGTAATACTTTTTACTAAAGTACTTTTTCTCCCTTAGGGACTTAAATATCATTCTAACTCCCTAAGGACTAAATTGAAAATATTTTTTATTTAAAATTTAAATTTATTTTATAGAATTTATTCAGGTATATTAGTAAAGTATCAGTTTTCCTCCTGAGATTTAAAAAAATATATACAGAACATGTGACTAAAGTGCCTAAGGTTATAGCTAAATACTCTGGATGAAAAAGTAGACTTTAGTCACTTGATCTATAATATATTAAAAGATCAAAATCGAAAATATTACAATAAACTTTGTTTTCTTAGTAATAGCTAGGACTCTACTATAATTGCTAACTACTATAATTGCATTTGAACATAATTTGAACTGATAATATGTAGAAATTGATAAAGCTGCTGAACTGATCCAGATATCTATAAATTTGTAGCTACAAAATGATTTACTAATAAATCAATACCTCAAAATTGTTTAGTAATTGAAGATGTAGTAACCGCAGGATGTGTAGTTAATATTCAAGATGTAATGGTATCAAAAATGTGTTCACATGGAATAGTTGTTTATTAGAATCATTGAACCAATTTAAACCAGAAGATTTCAGTTATTAGAAATGCATTATCCAAAATTATTATAACAAAATTTAATCTTTTATTAAGGAATGATGAAAATTAAATAAATTGTTATTAAATTGAACTCAATTACAAATGATAAAAACTACGTTTTGATATGTACTTAAAATACGGATTCATAAATTTAGTTTGTTATAAGTTTAGATATTTTTGTACTACTCTAAATTTTTAGAATTTTTTTTTATTTATATTTAATTTAAATATAAATCTTGAAAAAACTTACCAGCACTTAAAATAACATTTAATTTATTTACGATGTCCTTAACTTTATAGTTAGTACATTCTTATAAAAATAAATCTAATTAATTAACGACTCAATGAAATCTTCAACAAGTTTAGATCGTAAACTCTTTAAATATTACACATAAATGACAGACATTCTGTCAACTCAACTAATGCTTTCCATTTAATGTCTCATTAAAAGGATATTTACCTTTACAGGAATGACTATCATAAAACAGATTTACGTTTTAATACATATAATTTTCGTTATAGGGACTGGAAAATTGTGGTATTAAAGTGACGTTCTGGTGTTAATATGAAAAACAATCGTCGAATATGAATTAAAAAAAATATTGTCATTAAAATTTTTATCGTATTTTTTACAAATTTTTTAATTTTTAATTTTGTTAAATTATATAAGAATTTTAAAATTCAAATATCAAATATAAAAATGTTTAATAATTTGATTGAATGGTTACATCATTTGACAGCTCTCGTTATAAAATCGGTCCCTTAGTTTCAGTGTAAATTAGTATAACGATGACATTGGAATATTACAAGTTTTCTTTCGGGTTACTAAAACACGAAATCTCAATTTGTAGAAGATATGTGGAAGAGGAGAGGTTTTTGTTACCCTTCATTCTATTAAAACCAACCAGGAAATCAAGAAAATCAATATTAAATGCTCCTCTAAAGCTTTATACAATCCGATTATTTAAATCTGATTTAATTTAATTTTCGCCATTTTTATTTCTTTATTTATGTATTATTTAATATTATTTATAAAATTATATTAACTAAAATATTAATTCCAAATTCCAATCAATATTTTCTTATTAAGAAATTGTGATACCACGAATACATAACAATATTAAAAGACTTTGGTACTGGAATCATCTCCTTAAATACACTGTTAAAATGTTTCTGTTAATTAAAAATGATTGTCTGCCGGATACAAAGTCACCAAAATCTTTAAAGGATTTTGCACATTAATACTGGCTGGCACCAACTATAAAATATCCAATTTGTATTTTTATAACATTTGCCACCGCTGTTTACCACGGGAAATTATTAAAAACCTTTTTTTACACTATTTCAATTAAAATTTTCCCATTAAAACCATTCATAAAATAATTCGTTTTTTTAAATGAAAATGAAGGTTTTTTTTTGTTTAAATTTTATATGAAATTATGATAATTTCCGGTAATTTTTCTACAATGGGAAACTAAAAGAACGTGATGGCATTGGCATCATATATGATAAATAAATTTAGCGAAAATACATACAGAAAAAGAAAATGTGGAAAATTTTTATAATGAGAAAATATTAAAATAAAGTATAACAACAAAAATAATGAAGGAAAGAAAAATCTTCTTTATCTTTAATCAAGGATGTTTTTTTTGTTGTGTTGTTGTCTTTATTTTTAAAGAGACAAACAAACCGAAGAAAATATCTTCTTTTATAATTTTGTTAAGCATATTATTTAAAATTTCAGAAAAAATTCAAATAAATATATTAAATTAAGATCATATCGTCCGTCAGTCACGCTGTGAAAATATCAGAATTAAAAATTAAAAAATTCGTCTGCAGAGTACATTGTATCCATTGACTAAGAGCCCTGAGCAAGCAAATGACTAACTCACCCAGCAACTTCTTCAACTGAATTTTAAAATTCATTTCCAAACCAGAAAACCTGATTCATGTAACCAGGATGACCGTCGCCAGTGCATGATTCAGGGACAATGATACAAAAAGTTGTTTAGTTGCTTCGCGTTCGTTATCGTAGTAGCATGTTTTTTTGTGTAGACATTGTTTTACATTTGAGTCAGCTTTTTATCATCCGGTTTTTAGCTACAACGATGAATCAACTTCAAAATTTTATTTAAGGCAGTTTGAATTAAAAATTATAATTTACATACTAAACAAACTTCTTGGGTTAATTACATATTTTTACAATTTCATTTTATTTAATCTGAACAATTTCTTTATTTAAGTTGACAACGAAAATTTAAATTCAAGTTCAAGTTTTATTTTGAATATTGTACATTTAAATTTTAAGAAGATTTGACAAAAAATTATTTTTATTTTCTTTTTTTTTTATATCTTTAAATTGGAAATTTTATATTTTCATTTATATAAGAAGTAAAGATTTTCTAATAATAAAATTTTTAAATTTTTGTATTCGTTGTTAACATTAATATTGAAATTATTGTTCACCTTTATACATTAATTTTGAAAGTATTATGAGAAGATTTCTGATATATTAATTACATTAATTAAAATTGCTTCTTAAATTGTAAATTAATATTTTTTCTGGGTTGTATGGATAAAGTTATAGCTTAAATAGTCGTCAATGGCGTAACTGCGGTTATAGTTAAAGAGGAGAGCTTAATTTAATAGTTCAAAAGTTTTAGTTTTTTTAATTTAATTTACATTAATTTTTACTTAGATTTTTTATAAATTTAATATTTATTATATTTTTGTATAATTGCGTAAAATGGTTGTAACATTAAAGAAAAGTTTTAATGATTAGTTAGTAACACTATGAAAGTGATTGATACAAACATGAAAATTCACTATAAAATTGATTTGTTTGAAGAATTTTCTGAATTAATAATGCAGTAGCAAAGAAAAATAATTTTTTATGCACTTTATACACTAGAAGCTAAATTCTAGTATTTTATTACTAGAAGCTAAATACTTCTACTTCTAAGTTTTGCAAAACAATTAGCAATCTGATACTAGTATATGAAAAATTAAAAAGAATGGCAACTTTCTAAATTTATGTAGCAAATATACATTTTAATAGTAGACTATAATATTACTGTAGGCTATTACTGTAGACCACCAATCACAAAAAAAATCACAAAGCGTATATATTGCTCTTACTTCATTATTAAGAATTATTTTTAAGACTGCAAATAAATCTATAAACGACCATGGGTCCGTATTTGACTTTCAACGTGTTAAGGAAATTTCATGAAAATCTGTTCAATAATTATTAAAAATTATAAGCGAGTCTCTTTTTATATTGGCTCTTATTAGAAATGTAATTGGTGGTTTCAATTGCTTCTATATGATTAGTAATTTACAATGTTGCCACATTTCGAAGTTTTGCGCTTATAAATGCTATTTAAGACACTAGCTTTATAGCTAGAAGTCAAACTATAATAAAGTAAGTCTATTTAATTAACAAAAAAGAAATTATAATATTTGTTGAAAATTTCAAGGACTTCTAAGATAAAAATTAATTAAAGATAAAATAAATCACAATGAATTATAAGTTTTTGGTATGTTTGTGATATTGAATTCTTATTAAGTTTTTGATCAGATATTTTCAAACTTATTTATCTCTTTTTGAAATAATTAATAATTTATTTATAATAATATAATATAATTATTATCTTTTCTCGATTTTATTTGGAAATAATATCAATTAAAATATTTTTTCTTTTAAATATATCAGCAAAACTGTCTTAAATTTCTTTAATTTGAAAGATAATTAAAACTTCTACTTCAGCAATAAGTGATTTTCATTTATAATGAAAGATAATTTTCATGTTGTGCATATATAAAAATTAAATTAATCAATTTAGTTCTATTAATGATCAAGATAATGGTTAACTTAAAGCTGGATAATAGATACCATGTAGCATATACGTAGCATATAGTTTAAAAAAGGTCGTACAACATAATTAATTTAAAGTAGTTTTATATAAATTGTATTTTTTTACTTTGCTTTCGATCTAGTACTAAAATTTGTATAAAGAAAATTATAAATGGCCTGTAACTCTACTAAGAGTGAATCAAATGTACAATAATCATGTTGCCATTTTGTCCTACTGTAACAGCATTTTCTAATAAAGGGATTTAACAACATTTTTAGTGAATAATTTTCAAATTAAATAATTCTTTAATATTAAATAGCTCGATTTTATTGTGTCTATGTTATTTAACCTCCAATTAATTACCAACGTAAGGTCTAAAATAAAATCATTAGCGTGAAATAAATAGAAAATATATTTCGAGGCAGTTCACATTATCAAAATTTTTAATTATTATGTCGTCCATTATTTTATTTTTCATTTCAATATATTTCTAATGTCTGAATGGCAGTTGAGTAATCTGGAATGCTGTGATGTATTATATGCTGGGTTCTGTCCAAGAAATCGATAAGTTCACCAGTATTTGAAATATGTATTTAATTATGATTTTAAGACTGAGGTAAAATGCTAATGGTAGAAACTTTTTACTGGTAACAAATATTTCGTTGTAGCTTGTTCTAATTCAAAATTTCTACACTATATAAAAACTTATGGTTCGAAATTCATATAAAAATTAGTAGACCCAAGTTGCAAAGTCAATTGAGGCCCTATGCTTCCAAATGAATTTAAAAAAAAATCATAATTCTGATACGGCGAGGTTCAATATCAATTTTGGTTTAATTCCAAATTTTATTAAAAAAACATGAACTAAGACAATTAAAGAAATGATTTCACAATTTCCAACACTGTATTAGTATCAATAAAGCAATCCTGGCCTCATCTTTCGCAACACAATAAATTTATATGAAAATTAAATTTATGTATTAATTTTAACATAATTTAATTTATTTGTATTAGGCTTTAATTGATTTATATCCAAAAGTAATTACAATTTTTATTTATTAATTTAATTTAAATTTTCTATTAATTTATATTTATTATTTTATGTGATTGTAATAATTTTGTGCGTGTTTATTTACAATAAAATTAAATGAAATCAACTTTACAAAAATTCTGGAAACGTAACGATAATAAAATAAAAATTAGCCCAAAGGGATTTTAATGATTCCTTTTTTTACCTTGCCAAATTTTTTAATAAGATTTTCAATATTAAAATAAATAAATAAAAAAAAAAACGTTAAAAGTTTAAAAAATATAAAAAATAGAATTTAATTTTACAAAAAAATTTGAAAGTTCCTCGGGGAAAAATAAATAAGGTCCTTGTCAAGGTTAATATAGTCGTATAATTTTTTTTATATATATCGAGCTTGTTTTTGTCTTGTGATTTTACATAAAATTATCCCTAGAAAAAAGCTGCTATCATAAAGGGGGCCAGATAACTCGTAGTTATGTCCAAAATTTATTTTTAATAAATAGTATTTTTGGTAACCAACTAAGCTTTGTTAAAAATTTCAGATTTTGTAATTACACCAAAAACGTATTACACTACGGATCATTAATCATAAATTTTGAGCATAATGGAACAATTTTAAATGGAAACCCACACGAATCTGTGCCTGTCTGTCAAAATTTTAGTAAGTATGTATATGACAAACGCTACTATGAGATATTCTTCAATCCATTTTTTTTGGTTAAGATGGTGTGGTTTTTTTTTTGTATTTCTCCAATCTTCCTCCTTCGAAAACGTAAAGAAAAATACATTTAAAAAAAAATCGATTGTTCTTTTTAAAAAATCGATTGTTCTCCTTTCCGTCACAACATTCATAGTTCTTCAATAACTACTTGTAAAATTTATTATTGACTGCTTTTAACTTTCTTAATGTTTTTGCCCATCATAAATAATTTTTTATAATAATTTATTCTAAAATTTTGTTGAAAGGGAATAAAATAAGGACATAATTTATAAAAAGCCAAAAAAAAAAAAAAAAATTCTTTCTGGTTTATAAATTCATAAATTTCGCAAATTTTTTATGTATGTATAACGAATATATTTTTATGCTTTCAAAATGTTTTCATGTTAAACGAAAATTTAATTTTATTATTATTACCAACAAAATTACAATTAAAGTTGGTTTTATTATTTAGCAGTTTTCGGCTTCTAAACTAAATTTGATTTATTTTCATATTTAATTTATTATAATCATTAATAATAATCAAAAAAAGAAAAAATAAATTTACCATAAATTATAATTTTACTTTCAATATTATTTGGTATAACTAATTTTGGAAATAGCTCGATGTTTTTTGTTGTTACTACCTTTGCAATCATAATTTCATTTCCGATTCAACAAAACAAAATAATTAGAACAAATTCAGAAGTTTATCTTTAAATGGTTAAATCCTGTGATTTTGTAAGATTCAATACGCAATTTACCGGCGATGATATAGCATTTCCAAGGTAAATTAGTCATATTTCAAGTCAGCTTGGTCTAAACTGACATTCCAAATCAAATTAATACTTTTCCATGTAAGTTTGGTCTATTTATAGTAGACTATAGTGAAAGATCAATTTGATTTGATAAAGGATCAATTTGACTTGGAAAAAGACGAATTTTACTTAAAATAATAGTGATTTGATTTGGAAATTATATGTATGAAACGGTCTGTATAATATAATCAGCACTTACATTAGTCTGTATATAATTTGAATTATTTTATAAGTGATTTTCATCTTTAAAGGTAGATTATTCAAGTAAAAGAGTTTGTACAAGTATAAAGTTCTTTAAGGTCACAGTTTGTAGTTTGTACGTCCATGTAATTATTTATTATCACTTATTCTTTAGGTCTATAAGGATTAAGAACTTGTAATAAAATATTGCAATTCGAAAGCAAAAAAAATTGAATTGTACAGAATAAAAATTTTTACTTAAAGAAGTAAAGAAGTTCTCGGATTATAGATTCATATCTGACGGGTCATGCCTCATATTTTATTAAGTAAAGTAATCTAACTGAACCATAATTTTAACCAAATTCTTATCAGCGTTTAATCACAATTTAGTATTACAAACAAGACTACACAACAAATTTATTTGGGAAATAGTAATTTTGAGTTTGATGCATTTTAATCTAACATTTTCCATAGTTTCTGACGTTATGACATTATTTCGTATTTATTGATTCGTAAAGCGGGAATTATAAGTATTCCTTAGCTTTATAATTTTACAAGGAAGACGATTTATTTTAAATTTTTCATATGTAATAATTATTTTTCTGCTGTCCTTTTAAAGTTGGTTTAACCATTAACGCAAATTCTCTTTTATATGTTTGTACGAGTCTATGGTTTTCCTTTTATCAAAACTGTTAATATCATTATTATGCTACATCATCATATCTATACAGTTATACATGTCCTTTTTTTTTTTACTGAAATCTATGAAAATAAAAATTTTTTTTTTTGGTTTGTTAATTTTTCGTTAATACTAAACTAAAATAAAATTTTCCCGTGATAGGTCATTTTCCACATACGTTCAAGTGTACTACGCACCAAAAGGATAATAAAAAAAATGTTAACGTAAAAGATAAAAAAATATATAAAAAGAAAAATAATTATTTCCGTTTTTTCTTTTTTTTTTGGTATGTGATAATACGACGCACTAAAGAGTAATTTCACAAATTATGTCCTTTTATATCATCCTTATACAAAAATTGATATTAGACCATGCGACTACATAAAAAAAAAATATTTTCCTTCATTTTATATATTTTTATATATAAAAAAATGAATATGTGAAGATTTTCAAAAAAAAAAAAATATGTATATTTTTAAATTTTGCACGTATAAGGATTTTTTTTCCGTATAAATTTTTTATACAGTTTTCCTTATTTTTGTTAGCACAGGAAATTATAAAAAAAAAATTATATCCTACAATCGAATAAAAAATTCTAAGAACTTTCATGATTAATTAAGGAATAATTTTTTACTTTTATATCAAATTTGTTGTTACAAGGATATCCGTACATGTTACCACCATACATAAAATATTGAAAAGATTCTTTGAGAAATTTAATATTTACAAAAAAAAGATAATAAATAAAAAAAAATATTTAATATATCAAAAATTTTTGAACATACCCTTCGCATAACTCGAATTGAAAATGATGATGATTTCATTTTTGCTTGTTGTTCCTTGTACAAGGACCTTTTTTTTATATAGCAAAAATTAAAATATATAAAATTTAATTTTTGTTATTGTTCTTTATACAAAATATCCGTTTTAGTATTTGTAATTTTAATCAACAGGTGGTTTTTTAAAAAAGTAAAATATAAAAAAAATTATTTGATGATTTTAAATATTTTATATCCTTTAAATTTTAATTCCGATTAAGAGCGAGAAAAACTTAAATTTTATAAAAAAAAGGACTTTCAAGATTGATTAAAAGTTATATTTTTTCAAAGTAAGAAATATTTTTTTCTTGTACGTTTAATTTTGATTTATAAGCGGATTTAGAAAACTTTTTTTTATTATTATTATTTTTTACGTATTAACACCAAAATCCGATAAATTTATAACAAGGATTTTTCTTAGTTTTATTATTATTTATTTATAATTTTTCCACTATAATAAATATTTACGATGTAAAAAAAGTTTCTTGAAAAAAAATTAAACCTTATAAAAAAAAATTAAGGACTTTTAACACTACATTAGTTAATGCCACAATACAGGATGAAAAACACAATTTTTATCATTTATATAAAAACGTACACTAATCAAATTAAGTTTATATAGAATTTATCAGTACAAAAAAATTACCACTTAAATATAAAAGTTTTAGTGAAATATTAGATTTATCTTGTCTATAAAGGACTAAATTTATTTAGTTTTTTTTTGTTGTTCTTTTAATTTATGTATACAGTATAAATTTTTGATAAAATTCAGGATCTTGGAAAACCGTAGTTAATTTTTATTTATAGTATATTTAATAAAATAATTAATTTTATTCTTTTGTATTTTTATTTGTTTCTTTTTTGTTGATTATGAAAAAGGATATGCGAAATTTATTCTAAATTTGTTGTATATTATTCGAAAAAGTCAAGAATTGTTATTATCAGAATGATATTACTAAGTAGACTGACTCTGATTCAGGATAATACAAAAGTAATAGTCTGATATGAAAAGGATATAATAAAATATATATGTGTATATAAAAGCAATTCTTGTTATGTCTATATATGTTGATATCCTTGTTGTGGCTGATTTTATATTAGAAATAAAATATATTATTAAATTTATATATTTTTTGTTCTGTTTTTGTAAAAATTTCCTTGTATTCTGGAACGTTTATACAGAAAAAAAAAACTGTTTATTTTAAAAATATATGATAAATTTTAGTCCTGATGCTAAAATATAATATTTACTTTTTACGTTTGTATACAATCTTTATTATTTGTATGTATTAGCTCCCTGTTGAATGTGATTTTGTATGTATTAGATGAAAATTCTTTTAGATATATCATAAAATGTTAAAATACAATTATAAAAATTATTATTAATTTCAAAATTAAATTAAAAATTTTTAAGAATTTTTCAATGAATTTTATTTTAATTGATGGTTTAACAAAATGTAAACCAAAAATTGTTGGTTTTACATATTTATAAATTATAGTAATTTCTTTGTCAGTTTATATATGTAAGTATATATAATTGAAAATATGCAACAGATATCCACTAATATTAATACACAAAATTATAATATTTAGTATATAAAGTTTAAATTTGCTTAGTATCTTTTAAAATATACAAAGAAGATTTTTATTGTATGTATAAGTAATATATATATATGTATATGCATAATTCTATGATTTGAAATGTTAAATACATTGAAATAAAGATACAAAACCATAGAAATGTTACCACAAATCCATATAAACAGTTTACTCCTACGCAAGTAATAAAATCTGTATATGCGCAAAAATTATATATGTATAGATTTGAAAAATTTGTAATTTTTGTTAATGTAGAAAACAAGGTAAAAAATGTATATAGATTTGTTACGGATAAATTACGTGTTGTATTTAACATTGTTTACAATACAAATTATCAATTGTTACCTTTAATAACTAGTAAATGTTAATTCAGAATTTGTTACATAACATTTGCTACTATTAAAAGATTATTAAGTTTATTACTTTAAATTTAGAATAATGGTAATGAAATGTTTTATTTACAATTATTGCGTAATTTTCTATTAGTTGTTGTTAATTCATTTGCTACATTAGTAGCAAATGTTAAATAATGTAGCCTATGAATTAATATCTAATAGACAATAACATAATAATTGTAATCAAAACATTTCAATGCGTTATAATTGTCTATTATAGATGTTAATTCATAATTGGCTACATTATTTAACAATTGCTACTATTAGAAGATTATTAACATTTGTTACTTATCAATACTACAAATTGAAAAATGACAGTAATGATATCTTATTTTCATTTCATACGAAATAACATTACTCGTATTTGATACTTTATAGCAATTACATTAATTGTTGTTCGAACATTACATGTATATAATGTAACATATGATAATAATGTAACATTTAGTTAGTAATTTAATAATCTTATTTTGTATTTGCTACATTACTTTTGTATTTTTTATTTTAGTTTTAATTACTCTTTGTTACTTTTTGTTACATTATCTACAATGTTACGCTTTACATTTTCAGTTTTACGGTGTTTTCTATATTTTAATAGTATTAAAACATGATAATTACATTTTTTACATTATTTTTTTTATTTTAATTATTATATATTTTATTGACAGTACAAATTATTATTTTGGAGCCGCGTATATCGTCTTTTTCCATGGACATCTATCTTGTCGGGCTGTGTATCTAATTTTCTTGTACAGGATAATTACTAAGTCACTATCTTTATATCGTTGACAATATCCTCATTTTAATGTAATTAATTACCCTAATCATTGCTGAAGCATCTTTAATTTCTTCCTTGCAACGTAATTTACTCATCCAAGCCGCTGATTAGATTAAAATCTCATATTTGAACGACGTACCAGATCAACTTTTTATTATTGATCTAACAACAAATTCTTTTGATTAATATTATTTTATTTGCCAGCTAAAAAGGATTCTTTTTTTATATTATTCATTAATTTTTAATAAATTCTGATTATTAAATAAATGTAAGAGGTTTTATTTATATTTAATATATAATAAAATTAGATTTATTTTTAGCTTATATTTAAAAATCTTAACATTTATTTACACATTTATTTTCTATTTTTAAATATAATATATTGTCAAAAAAAAGTATCGCTTTTCCTATATAGAAAAATGTCCTGGATATTAAGTTTTCAACAAATACAGATATAAAAATTAAAGTTATTTTGTATATAAAAGAATTTTTTGTTATGTTCTTTTGGCCTTGGAGTACGAATGCGCACCGGTACACTATATTTAATATGAATTTATTGACATGATGGTCGGAATTTTATCCCGTTTATTATTTAGAGAATATAGAGAAGAACAACAGGTGGAATTGTTTATCCCATAACCAAACAATATAGAAACTACAATCAAACAATACATAATACATATATAAAATTATTATTGGTGTTTATAGACAAAATACAATCAACAATGTATTTGTGACCAAGGACCAAGGTGTTATCCTTTATTTATAATGGGGGGATATATGGATGAGAATATATTAATTGAGAAGGAAAGCTTTTAAGTCAATTGGTTCCAATTCATTTGGTTTTTATAGGGTATATCTATCTTCTATATGTATACAAAAACAAAAAAGATTTTATAAAAAAGGAATAATTTTTGTTGTTGTTGTGGTTTTACGTATAATGTTTATAAATTTTGTTCCTTAAAATATAAAAATTTAGGTATTAAAGGATAATATTAACGTATATATATAGTAAAATTTTGATGGGTATTTCATGAATGGAACAATTGGGAAAAAAAAACTTCACTTAAATATAGAAATGGTAAAATTGTTTACGCTCCTACGCAAAAATTCTGTAAGAATAAAAATCACAAATATTAAAAGGAATTACAAACAAAATTTTTTTATTATTTTTATTTTTTGGTAAATGAAATTCAAATTATTTGGAATAAATTTTTATATCTGGCCAAATTTACTGTAGGGAATCATTAAAATATAATAATTTTTTTTTTTTTGAATGGCACCACCAGAGACAAGAACTTAATGAGATGTAAAATTATAAATGAATCGGAATTTATAAATATTTTGTGTATTTACGCACACTATAAGTCCTTTGTGTCAATAGTTTAGATTTAGAGCTACATAGTAATAATTATATTTTCTTTAGTTATTTTTGCAGTCCATAAAATGAATGGACAGACTGGGAAACCTGATGTCATTACGTATTGAAAAATCAGGTAGTATGCATTAAAACTGATTAATAACTTGAACATGTCAACATTCCATATATATTCTCACCTACAGTCACTCGACTGTGCATATACGGTTTGTCTTCTCTTACTTGGTTGGTTGGTTTGAATCGAAGCAAGCTGTAAGGACCTCCGCGTATTTCGTTGTATAGTCTTGTCGACGTTTGCTTTCTTTTAAATGAATTAAAGGATAATATTAACAAGGAATATTATTTATAATCTGCAGGATATGACTTTTTAATATAGTTATTAACGATAGCTTCCTATACATGCATTTCAATTGGGCTGAAAGTTGATGTTCTATTAGTAATTTATTATATATAAATCAATTGCTGAAATAAAGTCCATCTAGTCCGTTTTCAACAAAATAGAGACTTGAAAAATAAATTGATTATTTGTCTAATTTTTTAAAGGTTCTCACATGCTGAGATAAAATCTTCTATAAGCAATATAATAAAGCTATCACCCAACAAAAATAATTTGAAAACCATTGAAGTTTTTTATGATAGCAAGGTTTTTCAATACGCAATGTAACAGGGTCGCTAACCAATTCCTTGTTTAGTAAGTTCATAATAATCACCCTACTCATGACTACGAAAATAACCAAAGTAAAAACGTTTTAGTAGCTCTTAGACTACAAATTTTTTTAATGATTAAGTGTATTTTTATGATACCAAAAAAATTTTCTTTTTTAAACTAGAAAGCTTAAAATATTTTTGGTTGTAATTAAGTGAATGATAATTTTCTTTTTAAATAACGTATATAATAATAGTAAAAATATTTTTAATATCGTATAAAAATTCTTTTCAATTTTCCTTTTAGTCTTATAGAGAATTATGATCCTTTGAGAAAACGTATAATTTTATGTGGTAGACATTAATTATAAAGATAAATTATACATTAATATTTCATTAATATTTCTGAAACTAAAATATCAATAAAAAAACTGGTGGTTTATAGGAAAGGAATCTTAAATTGAGAATTAGTTTAAAACAGGACTTTAAAAACAAAATTCAGGAATATCTGTAATTTAAGGAATGTTTGTACCAATGGAATTAATCGACACCATAATTTAACGTGTGAATTTCCTGTATAAACTTTTATTCATCGCTATGGATAAAGAAATATTGATTTAAGCAATTTTCATTTTTTCAACCGAGATTTCCATGGAATATTCCAAAACTTTTCGTATAGAATGATTTGTGATTCAGAATTGTTGTAGGTGGATTTCCACCCAAATTCATTGCTAACTTACATTTCCTTCTGTCCTGTTTAATGCTCTTCTTTAAAGCAATTACCCTAATCATTGCGAGAGCGCCTTATTTTATCTTTACAATGTAATTATTTCACAGAACAGGCCTCAGATGCAGTACCAAAAAGTACTTGTAGGAGTTCGTAACTTTAAAACAACAGAAGAAAATAGGGTGCGATGGAAGTAGGTTGCTAAAAAGATCAAGAACTAATGAAATCAGCCAAGTCACATTTAAATCTTATATTTCGTTGATTAAATATCACTAGAGAAGTATGTACTACAATTAAAACTAATTCTTAAATATTATTCATTACAATTCATTCCAATAAAACTTATTTATTTATCGTAACTTGAATCCCTAAAAATCAAATTAGTAATTAGAAATCAGAGAGCACCTAGATCTATGATCCAAAAAGTAAAAGAAGTTATTTTCATTTTTATAAATCAAATTTTTCAGAAAATTACAAATACAAGATTAATTATACGTGTTAGTAGCTCTGAGACTACTAAATTTGTAATGATTAAGTGATTTTTTATGATGATATCAAATTTTTTCGTTAAGATAAATTGGAAAAAAAGGAAATATTTGAAGTTTAATAATATTTGTTTTTGATATTTGGGATGATATTTTGTTTTATTTTGTGTAGTGTAGCATTTTTCATTTCTGTTTTGAGGCCAATTAATCTGCGGCCATATAAATACATTTTAAAATATATCCTTTTTCGGACACTTTGTTAATTCTTAGACCACTGCAGTTACTGTAACAAATTACACCCAATAAAAATGAACTGATAAATAATGATCATTATTATTTCACTAGACAAAGGTCGAAAAAAAAACGAAGCACACAAATTATCATTAAATTCATTATTCAGTCATAAATTTCAAATGGGAAAATTCAATTAAGATTTATTATTAAATGGAATAATTAATTTATCAGTAATATAAATGCAGTAATATCACTTAGTACATACCCTTCTCATAACCCGTAATGAAAATGATGAAGCCTTCATTATTACAATTTTTTTTGATTAATTATCACTTAATTAAATTTAATTTTTTTTAAATATTTAATTATTTTCTCACAAATCTCACTAAACTATTAAATTTAAACGCATTTTAAGAAAGATGAAAACTTTTACAATATATATACAAAAAATACTTGGATAGTTTTTCCGCAATCACTGCCAGTATTAAACTAAGATTTTATAAAATGTGAAACTAAAAATGATCTCATATAAAAATTTTAACTTTCATTCAAAATTGTTATAATTTCAAAATCAAATATATATAAAAAATGAAAATTATTTGGAAAAATGCAAAATATTCAAACAAATAAAATACACATATAAAAAAAGGACATGCGCTTTTCTAGTTAATATAAATTTTCCTTTAAATATTTATATTTGAAAATTTATAAAATAATATTTTGGAAATTACTAATAACATAATTATGTTTTCTTACATAGATTTTGTCAAATCCTGTCAGACTTTATGCATTTCTGTTATTTCATTTATTTTATAAATTTATTGGCATCAATTTTTTTTTTTAAATTTAATAAGCTGTTAACTTAGGGGTAGTATAAAACTCGTAGTTTATAAATAAAATTCAGTAATGTTGGATTGAAAACTCTTATCTAGAAAATTTATAATCAAAATTGTACATAATCTTTTAAGATTTCAGTATGTGTTTTATATAAATAAGAAATTTTGATAAGGGCTTTCTGCACCTACAAACTTAAAACGTTCATAAATAATATCATGCAGCAAAGTTGTGTGGTTAAAAACAGATCTAACGTGAAACAATGTTAAATTGAAATAAAACAAAAAGTATTTTGAAGAATGCTACTATACATTACATTTTGAACAATATTTAATTCATCTGAGAACGCTAATTCGATTAATTCAATTTTTGCATACTTTTTTCACATAAAACTGGATAAATATCATTAATAACTTGTCCGATATTGACTTCGAGTGTATCCAGTGTTCGTGGTTTATCTGTATAAACAAATGAGTTAGCGTACCCCTAGAATAAATAAACTAAAGGTATTAAATCACATGATTCTGCTGGCCAATTAATAGGCACAAAACGTGTAATAAACGAATCACGTAGCACGGTCTTATGGAAACCACATATTATTCAAACCATTTTCATCAATTTTTCTTGAAAAAAAATCATTCAGCATTGATCTATATCGAACTCCATTGACTGTAACGTTGTTACCATCATAATTTTTGAAAAAAATATTATCCGATGACACGAAATGCGGAAAATGTAATTTTTTCTGGATATAATCAAACTTTTTCAAATGCCAAATTATTTTTTTATCCTAAATAAGGAAATTTTATTTATTAACGTATCCATTTAATCGATTATATCAAACAACCATAAATAATTCACGAAACCAACAATTCAACGCGAATTTTGATAAACTAATTGAACAATTTGTAAAACTTGTTCATTTTTATAGTGATCCAAGACCATTTGTTTATCTGTAATCAATAACAAAACGCAAATTAATATATGTCAGACATCCCCATCGTCGAAAAATCATTTACTATATCAAATATAATTCGGAAAATTTAGCATAGACCCATAAAAGCTAAGGAAAAGTAAAAATTAATATCTTCAACAGTTCATTCCATCACAAAACTTGATAGTTTTTCCATAACTACACTTAGTAATAATCAATCCTACACTTTTGACCATAGAATTATTAACGAATCATGAATTTTCAAGAAATATAAACTTTGAAGCCAGCATTCTCCGATAAGATTTATGACAAGAAGCCAATTTTTCAAAAGTTATTTATATGAAAAACTGATTTCATAAATTATTTTTTATTTATATTTATTTTAAATTATTATATTTATGTATAATAATTAAATATAGATTGAGAGAGTCTCCCATGGCTAATTTTATAAATATGAATTTTCAAACTTTTCCGAAAAATATCAATAAAATGTATCAAAAAATTAGTAAAAATTCGAAGTCATTTATCAAAAAATAGACTTAAAAACAAAATCAGGAAAAAAAAAGAAAATTATTAAAACTGAAATCCTATTTTATGAGAAATCTCTTATATTTTTCATCTATCATGGGAATTAGGTATAAAGTTATCAAACATAAAGTTAAATAAATAAATATATATAGAAAAGAAAAGTAGAAAAATTTCATAGTAAAACTTTCTGACACGTCAAGTATTATGGGCATGAGAAATAATATAAATATATATAAAAAACTTGAATAGAAATTGCAAAAATTTGTTGTAAATTTTCATCACGTTTAACCTGACATAAACATTGTGGTAGAAAGCTTATAATTAAGTTTTCAGTCAGAGTTTATTATACAGAAATATCATATAGAAAAAAATATCAAGGATACGTAATAAAATTGTCTATATTATGAGTTCATTTATTAATTGTGTAAGGATCTTATATCAGAAAATTTATAACAATTTTTCTTGTAATAAACTTTAATGAAAGTTTTTTCCAATTTATTTCTTAAATTTACAACGAAATTTTTAAAATTTTAATGATATTCAATATTTGAAATTAAGAAATGGAGATGAATACGTCCACTAATTGCTATAACCTCCACGATATTCACTAGATTTAGCACCTCAACGATTATTTTTCTATGTATTTCCAAACATATATGAAAAAAATGGTTGTAATACAGACGTTTTTAATTGAATGATAAGGAAACGTTGAAACTAATTCATAATTTTATAGGCCTTGAAAAACTTCATTATTTTAGATGGTATAAAATTATTGGAAAAAGTGTATAGAACTGAAAGAAGACTATATTGAGGCTGGTAGAACCTTGAACAGTCCAATAATTTTTAGATTTAAAATAATATTGAGGAAGTTGGAAATATATCATGCAATTTTTCTTTTACAATTATTTTGTATGGCGTGGGTGAGAATTTATTTCTTCAAAAGCCTTGGAAATATTTGATATAATTAGACTGACTATTAATAGTCTATATGACGTTTGGGTCAATTGATTGACATTGTGTACATAAGAATTTTGACACAACATAATAATCTTTCAGTTATAGTGAAGATAATTAATTATTATTACATATTTTTTTTTATAAATCCATTTCATTTTCATGTTGATCCTGAATTTCCATTAAATTTTCAATACAAACAACTAGAAATTTAATTTCTAGGCTATCTTAAATTTATAATCTTTGGTATTTTAATTATCACCTTCAATATCACATCGAGACATCTTATTTATAGGCCCGTTTTCCATAAAAAATAATTTATTGGTATTTATTTTAACTTCTGGTATTCGTTGTAAATGTCCTTCATTTTAAATACTCAGGTAATAATAAAATTACTTTTCTATATGCGAATTCTGTGGATTCATTAAGAGGAGATTTAGTGGTTATTTTCAATAAAGGTTTCAGCTAGATGAAGCTTTGGCATTCTAACCTTCTGGGTATACTCAAGAAATAATGAAAATATTAAGTAAAATGAAAATTGTTACGTTAAAATAAATTAGGTAGTTTGAAAGAAGCTTCAAATGTTCCTAATAATGAGAGTTCTCGAACTCGTAAGGAAAACGAAATAGAATTCTGATGTGTTTTTCAATAAGGTGATGCACTGGGCTTGATGTTACGTGGCTTTGAGTCTATTGTAACTAATATTAATCATATTATAAAACCTTTAAAATATAAATTTTTTATTTATATTGAAAATTAAATTACATAAAAAAACCAATATATAAAAATATAAATAAAATTAAATATTAAAGACCCAGGGTATAAATAATTATGGTTAATAAAATTGTTGACATTTCATGTTCTGGACAGCCAACAGGTCTCCTTTTTATTGAATACATAAATGTGGTATTACCAAATACAAATACATACATAAAATTGATAAAATTTTCTTCTTTTTTTGGCAAATTTCCAATATTTTCGGTGAGATTATTTTGGAAAATTTCTATATAAATAAATACAAAAAAGGAAATTGCTGATATTTCAGTAATAAACTTAAACAATAAATTAACTCTGTATAGAAAATGAATTTCTAACGAATTTACTTAATAATTTCCACATTTATAATATTGTCAAACCAATTACTTTAATATAATTTTGTATATATAGAAAATGAAAATCAATTGATTGTCCTCGTCCTGACCAATATGCCTGCCAATTGATGAAAAAGTGTCGATGAATGAAAAACATATTTATTAACCACAAAACCAAATAATAAAACACATTATTAAAGTGTAATGGAAAAAGGATATAAATAATTTGGTTTGAAATACAGATTTAATTAAAATTGTAATTAAAATAAATTGCTTAAAGGCATTACAATATCAAAAGAATTCAATTTTAAATTAAAATTATATTTTTAATGTAATGAATGGTTATAGATATTTAAATAATAGGAATTAAAGTAATACTCACACCTCGAGCTACATGAATTAATAACTGAGTATTTATTTACAGGAAAATTTAAGCAAATCAGAACAAATCAATTATAAATTTAAGGAAAACAAGGAAATTAAAATTAAATTATGGAGTTTTGTTATGTTGAGCATCTTAATTAGGACACTGAAAGCTAATATTACTTAGAAAATTGTAATTGGTAAGGATTTTATTAAAATGGGAAAAATACAAGTTCATCAATATTTAAAGGAATAATATATCTTCTATGGTAAATTATCCTTTTAAGTTTTTAAACCGCCTAATAATTTAATATAATCATTCACAATTTACTTTATAATTTAATCAAATCATTGACAAACGTTTTTTTTACAATATAAGAAAATATATTATAAAAATTAATTTTTAAGGATATTTAGGATACAGGAACAATTAAATTCCTTATTCTTAAAAAAAAAACTATGTAAATTTTCCTTATATACGCAGTATCAAAATAATTATAATAAAGAATCAAATTTTTCTGACAAAAAAAACAAAAAAATTACAGAATCTTTTATTGAAACAAATTGAAAGGACGTGTTATAACTTCAAATTGACTTCTTACACAAAAAAAAGGCCTTCAAAAAACCTATTCCACACCTAGCTATATACAATATTTAAAAAAACAAAATTGTGTCTTTTTCTTTTACATAAGTATTAGTAAAAGGATTTTCTTCTTTTTTATCAACCCATCAGTAAATTCTTTATAATTTTCCTGGAATTATTTAATTTTTTCTTAAATGTATATTTCCTTCTGGAAAATTTTTTATATGCAAAAAAAAGAAAATTCGATATAAATGTCTTCATTTTAATGTAAAAAGGTTGAAAAAAAAGATATGTCCATAAAAAAGTAAATAAAATGGTATACCAAGAAAATAAGGATAACACCAAAAGGAAAAATTAAAAATTACTAAAGATCTGATATATATTAAAATGTATCCCATGTGATAGTAGGTAAATTTATTAAAATTATTGATGTTTTTCATTGATGATGAATTAAATTTTCATTATTGGAATTGAATTTTGACAGGTCACCATCATCAGGACTAATATAATTGAATACAAATTATATGACTAATAAAAAAATATAATATTATGATTAATAATTAAATTTAAATGTATAATTTTCCATCTAAAAGCCATGATACCATAAAGTTTTGTGATGGGTTTTTGTATATATTGAAATGTTGCAATTGCATATTTAAGGATTTTTTACATTTGTCTTCTTAAAAATTTATATACATATGAAAATAAAGGATATTTTTTATAGGATCAATATATTTTTATGATGAATAATGAATTTTTTTTTTTATAGCATGCGATATATAAGGAAATTATACGAAATTTGTAAGGATATATTGTAACTTTTTTTTTCATTTTTGAAATTGTATTTAAAGAATTGAATAATATTTAAGGATAAATTGCAAAAACAACAAACTTTATGTCTGTTTGTTCAAAATTTATCTAATAAATGTATGAACTTTATAAAGTCATGTTCAGAAAGTCTGAATTTGTGTATTATGATAACTAAATTAAACAGATTCTCTGATTTTTTTATGATTTGTTACTTATGACTACTACGTCGGTTGTTAACTATTATAAAATATATTTTCATTTAATATATTAGTAGTTACCACTTGAGAATGCTTCTAGCTTGTTGAAATCAAAATTCAATTTGAAGTTATATTTGATAACGTGTTTGTAACTTTAATGATAAATATTGTAAGTAATCAAAATTGTTGAGAAGTAAGTAAACGAATTAAAAAGAAAGTAGAATAAAACATTTTCTAAAATTCAAGTTTCCGAATTGTGGGTGCCAAGATATCAAATTTTCGACGACCTAGATCGAACAGGAAACGGCCAGCTTTTCATCGAAATTAAACCTTTTTGCGAAACTTCTAAAACCTTTTCTAAAATGGAGGAAATGGAATGTGAAAACAAATTAAAATCTAGAGATACTGAAACAACTCCCCAAGAAAAGGAGTTTATAGGAATTTGAAGATAGAGAGCTGTTAAATAAATTTAGTGTGTTTACAGACCATCGCTATATCTTCAATATCATCTTGGGAAAATTAAAAAAACGGTAAGGACTTAGTCACTTACTGAGTACTAAATTTTTATGTTATTGTCGATTCTTGCAGAAGAAAAACCGGATCATAATCTTTACGAATGTGAAGCTGCTATTGCGCGTGAACGCTAAAAATACTTAGATATGAAATGTATTACCAAAAGATTTAAATTACTTGTTACGTCATTGCTAAGTATTATAGAATTGATAATATTTTATGAAATCATCTACTTAATTTACCATATAATTATTTAATTTTAATAATTTCCAAAATTAAATACTTAAGGATAATAAAAATCTTCTTTCAAAATCAAATTAAATATATAAAAAGATACCGGAATTACGATATAAAATTAATTTTCATTACACAAAAAAATATTAAATCTTTTAAATCAATTTTATTTTATTTTATTTAATTTAGATTTAGAATTTGCTCCCCTTTTCTTTTTTGTACATTATTTTCTGATTTTTCTTTTCAACATTGAAACGACCTTGTATAAAGTCTATAATATTTATTACTCGATTCGTTATCCTTTTGACCCCATAAAGTTTTTGTACGCACATAAAATGAAAAAAGAAAACGATTTTTTTTTTCCATTTTTAGCTAAATTTTTATCCCTTGGAAAAGTTATATTGGTTTTGAGATGCGTTGGTGGGTAAATAGCCGATAATCTGTTAAGTTGAGAAAAAAATGTATTATAGTTACAAGGTTCTATAGCCTTACTAAAATATATAGGATCATATTATTTAAGAGCTTATTTTAGATATTTTAGAATTTTTATATAAATAATTTTATGTTTTCTATTTTTCTAGTAGTACATTTACATCCGGTTTAATATCGGATTAGTTATTTATAAGTTCATTTTATCATCAAAATAACAATAAAATTTAACTTTTAGGAAAAACAATAATTTTCATATTGTAGTTCAACTAAAATTTAACTTCAACAACATTTTATTATACAGCGTTGTGCATTTACACGCTATGAACAATACTTTACTTTACATGCTACCGTAAAGAATAGTAAACATTGTAAAGAATTAATTGATTAATGATGTCTTGACCTTAAACGAGAATGAAGAAAATCAATAATTCCTGCTGTTTTTATGATCTAATCTGGTTCTGTTACGCATAATCTACAATATGCTAGTCAAGTCTGCACATTTTAAGAATTGAAGCAGTCGAAAATACATTTGTAAGGGTTGTTCTTAATGCGTTTCTTTGGGATAACTCTTATAACTTAACTCCTATTGATTTGTAACGCTTTAGAGGCTGCTAGCTATTGTATTTATTCACCAACTTATCAAGCAAGTTATCGCATGTAATATTGAATCTCATTTCCTTCTAGAACGGATAAGCCTTAATATTAATTTTCAGATATGTATCACTTTTTAAACTATAATTTTATTACGCATACTATGTGAACAACGACTCCACATATCCAGAATGTTGCGCGAAATACATTAAAGTAGTGCCATGAAGTTTGATTGCTAATTTGCAATTATCACGATTTCTAAATTTTTGTTCTTATTTTATTTATTTCTTATTAACGTATTATTAAATTTTTAAGCCTTGAATTAACAGGTGAAAGCGGATTCAAGTTAGTAGCGTTGCTAAGCCTAAAGCTGGTGGTAAAACCTGTTGATTTGCTTGTTTTTTTCTACATAATTTTCTATTTATATATATTCCTTTTCGGTGATATGGAAACATCAGAGTTCTTACTTAGTTCATTGCGGATAGTTAAATTATTTATCAGCATGTGAGAAAGTACAGGAAATCAAGCTTAAGATTAAAAGATATTTTATTTCCTTTTTATGCTTCATTTTAACAAAAATATACTAACAAAATCTCTTCTTTTGCTGATGCAAACAAATAATCTGTCTCTTTCTAATATGGCTTTTTAAGCTTGCACTACATTGAATCACTCAATTCAGTACTGATTCGTTCAGAAAATTTCAAATTTGACGTCTTCATATATTTTGTATAGAAAATCGATTTAGTGAACAAAGAGGAAGATTGAAATCGAATCGAATCGAAAGAGTTTGGAATGATTGAACTATTACGAATCTATAAATTGAAGCAAATGTCAATAAAAATGAAAATTGTTAGTTTAAAAAAATAAAAATAAAATATGATTTAATCGATTGTAATCGAAAGCTATGTGATCAGTCTACTTAACCAGTCGTAGATTGGATTCTGTACGAATTGAATCGAAGTTGAACTGACCGGTACATTCTAGTCCTAACTTTATTGTGAAACATTTGTTGTTTCGCAGTTTTCAAATCACAATTATATAAACCTGAGTCAACTTAGAACGACATCGATAACTCGATTTGGACTTGAACATGTGACATTACGTATTGTCAAGAATTTGGACAACGCTGTTGCCATTATATAATTATAAAATTAAATTAAATTTTCATAGATTTTTATTTAATTTCATATTAAAATTTCTTTTTAATTATTTTCAAACCAGAAAGAATATAAAAAATATTAAAAATATAAAAAGGATATAAATAATGAGATGACATTATGTATTATGTGACATGTCATGAACAGGTGATTTCCGAGAAATTAATAGATATTATTTTATCTATAAAAGTCTGTATAAAAAAAATGTATTTATTTATTTTATATTATTATGATTATTATCCTTTTTATATGGAGTGAATGATTTTTAAATGAAACTATATTGTTGATTTATCAGAATTATGTTGCATAGCGACAGGATATAAATTCAATGTCTGGTAAATACATTTTATGATGAAATTTAATCATGACAATAATTTCTTTATATACAATTATTTAGTTATATTATTTATGGTATTTTTGTTGAAACGTGATATTTATTGAATTTTAATTAAAATTATATGCAATTACTATTTACTAATAGTTTTATGGATTAAATACGTAATTTTTCTAATGAAATTATTATTTTAATTGCTAGGTATATTAATTAGGTAACCATTTTTGTTGTTTGCAGTCCCACTGTTAGAATAAGTTAAGTAAGGGAGGACACATAGACGAAACAACATTTTAATAAAACTTTTAGATGTCCACAATGATATTTTAATGAGGGTAAGATATTTTAATGAGGAGCAGTCGTAATACAAGTTATTTGGAGAAATACAATTAAGTAACTATGCATTAATCATTTGAAGACAATCATTTTCGGAATTAAATGTATCTCAAAATAATAAATTGTAATTAATGATGTAAAGAAATTCAGTTTTGTTATACCTAGGTATAAGCCTCCACTTTTGATTTGCAAAAATCCTAATCGCCTACTAATCTCTCCCAGTTTTCATGAAAATTTCACATCTTCAACTGCAGTAATTGATTTGGTTCACCTTCACATCCTCCATTCTTATATATGATCAAACCATTGACATTTTAAAATTCTTGATTTTTCAAAATTGTTCATTTCTCTTATTTTTAAATTTGATAAATGGTACCGCGTCTAATACTAAATTAAATTTTCAGGAAACCAACTATAGCCAATTGGTTTTCTTAATATTAATGGATTATGTATCGTGTTGCAACGTAAAGTGTTCCATATGTTCAACATTAATAGCTATCGGAAATTGTTTATTGTATTTACCTATTAAATTCATTCAATTGTATTTACTTTTTGAATTACCCTTTTACTCTAATTAAAAATTATGTATAAATTGAAAGTTTTTTCCATGCCTTTTTAGAATATACTTTATTTCTTAAAACTGATATAATTTTGTATTTTAATTAATTGCTATGACTTTAAAAGAATTTCTATTAAGAATTTAAATATCTAATTTGTTAATAATTGCAAATGCCTTAAAGAAAATGTTAATTAATTAATGTAAAAGTAGATTACATAATTACATAAATAAAATATTATATTTTTTTTTAATGTCTAGTAGATTTAATAATCAGTTAATTGAAACCTTACAGTACAGAAACAATAATTAAGTAATTTTAATTTTAATATTTTAATTGAATGCAAATGTGAAATTCGGTGCTAATTATTTATGTGTAGTTCAATTAGAGTTCATTACTTAATATTTAATGTCTAATACAGTAAAACTAAATCTTACAAGCGTTTCATGGTCATTAGATTTCCAATGAGAATACACAAGGCAAACACATACTTGCAACTTGTACATAGCAATATCTCTGCAATGCAAGTCCTTTGTTTAACTCCAAAGCAGGGCATCGATATCGCTATAAGTTGACTCAGTTTTAAAATAATTTTTTTTGCTGTAATACCTTGCTGCTGAAAATGTTTTCGTCTAAGTGAAACAATATTTTATATTAGAAGTTGTGTGCTTTTACAATACGAGCCAAATAAAATAACTCAATTAATCTACTTGGCCTGTAACGCAAGAGATTTGATTTGTACTGTATAAAATATGGCAATAGTAAAAAAAAATTATATAATGAAAACGTAATTGGTTTTCTATGCGTTTTAGTAATTTTTGGATAGACCCAGCACGTCGTACATATAAATAAATCACAAAGCCAAACATTACTCTATTCTTACAAGGCAAGGGAAAACTAACTGACAAGGACAAGGTAACCGACATTGTTAAGAAACATAATTTTATAAATCTATACTGGTTAGGAATGAATAGGCTCGCCGTATAACTAATTGAAAATCGTAAATGTATAATTGAAAATTTTAATAGTTTTCTTTTCTTTTCATTTTAAATTTAATATTTATTTTTCATTCAGTTTTCCTATATTTTATTTCCAAATAAATTTTAAATTCTCTTGATCCTTTTGATTAATCTCATAAAAAATTCTTTCATTAAACTAAATCATAAATTTTAATTTTATATTGGAAAATTGGAATTTTTTATTTTTAATATCAATAATAATAAAAAAAAAATGCCTCTAGCAAAGCAAGTTTTTTAGTGTCTCAAGGATATTACGAAAAGTTTATGACTATAATAAATATTTTTGTTCTTGTTGAATTTATATTTGAAATTTGATTTAATAATAAAATCTCAGGTAAATATAAATAAAGTAGTAATTTTTTATAATTCAAAGTGCTGCCATCTACACTAGAAATTACTAGATGGAACTATAGCTTTTAGTTGATGTCTAGAATTCTAGTTAAGACAACTCGCATAAAATAGCACAGCTAGAAACCATTAATTTGTAGCGCCATCTTCAATTTCAAGTATTAAATATTGGAAATATATAAAATTTATTGTGATATAAAATTTGAAATATATTTTTATAAACAAAATTAAAAATTTAATATTTTAATTAATTAAAAAGGTAATTTAATTTAAATTATTTAATTTTTAACAATATATTTAACCAATTTACATGGAGATACCATAAAATCGATGATTATGAAGTGTTTGCGGTTCGAAATTAAACTTTCAATTTTTTAAAACTCTTCCAAAATCATTTTTTTCTTTACGCTTTCCAGAGTAGTGACTTCAAAAATTAAATGTGTCCGAGTATTAATTAGCCTGTTTCTCTATGTATATAATTTTTAGGCTTCTTTTAAACTTTTTAACTTTAGTATCAAAGTCAAAACCAAGAGGTAAAATGTACACGATCGTATTAACACGATTCGATTTGCCCCTTGACAACCAACGAACCAACCAAGAGCTCTGAAATTATGTATAAATCGTTGGAGAACAAGTTTACTATAGTAACAAATATTCCGCATCATATAAGATGCTATCCTTTCGACAAGATAATATTAATATGAAACTTTATTGTCACTTATACAATTTTTATTCAACGGTTTCTTTCAAAAAAATTTTAAAATTTTAATTTAAATTTAAATATTTAATGTTTTTAAATAAATTCCATTATTTACGATTCAATAATTATAAATAAATTTATAAATAAAGCTGTTAACATTATCCTGTTGATATCATAATATTTCCTTTTACGATATTGTTTACTATTTGCATACCCACCCATATAAACTAAGCTACTCAATAATGAACCTAAAGAACAACAAAATTATTTCCGTCAACATATTCCAGGAAAAAAAAATTAATGCTGATTCTCTACATACGTAAATATTTGGAAATTTACTACTTATATACTTTGCAGATTTATTTTTAGATTCTGCTCAGCACGAAAATTCCAAAAATTTTTAGCTCAAAACAAAAATGTTGTTCTTAATAATAAATTAAGATCCTTGGAACAAGGAAAAGTTAAGGATGCTTTTTGAATGAATACATAAAAAATATAAGAGAAAAATAATGTTAATAAAAAGCTTTTGAAGTGATCCGAATTATAGATTATTTATTTTCAGAAAAACGTCAACAAGTCAAATAAAATTCTAGTTATTCTAATGTGATTTGTGGCAGGAACGTATAGTAAAATAGGTAACAGATTAAAATTAGAGAAATAATTAACATAACTCTGGAGATAGTCTAGTCGCCCCGATATGACGTTGAACCATTGTGAAATGTAAAACAAAAAGTTGAATATAAGAAATATATGAAAGAAGTTAAAGTGGTACAGAAAAGTTCGTGCGATTTCAACTTCTACGAACTGTCGCGCATCTCAGCGACAGTTACATCTTTAAGGTAATACGTAAAACGAAAAGGATTCTATAAAATTGTACAATTCACAATAAAATTACCAAACTATATTTTAAAGAAATTCTTATACATAAATTAGTTTTATTATTGAAACCGGACTGTTTTGGCTATGAACTACTGAGTTGAAAGATTTAATGCCGAATTCAGAAAACAATTTCAACGGGACGCATAGCATCGTATAAAGAGTTAAAATATAGAAAAACTATACTTCCATTCCCAATACAAAATAATGAAAAGTTTATAAAAATCAGTAACAATTTCTGCATTGCTTTGCATTCCATTGAAGTAAAGCATTCAAAATTCTGTTTTTAAAAATATGTATTCAATTTATTCAACATCACAAAGAGCATCGGTATTTATTATGCTTTTATTTTATCAAATTCTCATTGCGCAATAATCACATACATTTTTTCTGCACACTAATTTTACGCTCCGAATTCCGACCATAAAACTATACATAAACTTATTTATTTACAAGATAACACCTCAAATATTTTGTAATAGTATTTGTTTATTCCATACATAAAAACAATACTATATTTATTATCAATGTAAAAACAAAAAAATCATAAACTACCGGCACGGCATTATCGGAATTTCTTTATACTATTCTTTGTATTATTTCTATTCTCATTTTTTGTTGTGCAGATCTATCTTTTCGTGCTTTTCCAATAAAATTCCATAACAACAACTCAGCCAGCCTGCAACATAAAAATAGTAATAGGGAAGGAAGCTGATTCTAAATAATTTTTTTTGTATACATATTTCAGATTTTCATTTTCCTGTCATGTTAGTTAAGTGCTGAACGGTGTCGTGTTATGCTGTGTTGTATCTTTTGTGTATATTATTATAAATATTTTTGAAATTATAAATTTAAAAAAAGAAAAATAATAAAATATATTTATATTTAGCTACTGTTGCGTATATTTGCTACTAGTGCTGCCACCTAGTTTAATATAAATATTTTTGCATAAGTAATTTAAATAAAAATTAATATCGAAAAATTCTTTTATATAAAAATAAAAACCAGTGAAAATATCCTTTTTTTTGTTAGTATTTAACATATATACAATTCAGTGTCACAAAAATTCCATGTTACTACATATCATTTCATTGTAAATGCCAAATAACAAAAAAAGGATTTTTATGTTTTTTAATATGTATGTGTGTGAAATGTGAAATTGTTTTTGTGTTTTACAGGAAAAGTGATTAAATTCCCAAAAAAAAAAATTTTTGTTTTTTGGTTATTAAGTTCAATGAATTTTCCTGGATGAGGAAATTTGGGAAATAGTGTATACCTACATAAAAAAAGAAAATTGTTGTTTTCATTTTTTTATATTATAAAATATAGTATTTTCCAATAATACTGAAACTGAGGCACTGAGTTGTGTTAAGTGTCCTTTTGTTTCTGAGAAGCGTAAAAAAATTTTTACATTGGGAAAAAGTGAAAACTGAAAAGGAAAGGGAGTGCCCTGCTGAGTGATTGTATTGTATATATTGAAGTTATTATATACCAAATAAACCAACAACAAAATTGGAGCAAATATATATTAAAAAAATTGGTTGTAAAACAAGATTTTATCTAAATAACGTATAAAGAAATATTTGCGCAGTTTTTTTAATTTTTTTTTTATGATAAATGAAATCATTTTCATTCAAATTATAATTGGAAAATTTACAAAATATTAATTAAAATATGATTAGTTTAATATTTAATAAATAAATCAATATCCGAGATTTATATACCTATCTTACATGTGATATAAATATTAAATACCCCAAGCAAAAGAAAATAACTAAAAAGTGTTCATTAAAATTAAAAAATAAATAATATTAAAAAAAAATAATTATGGATGATAGTTCACCGGATTTATCATTAAAACTTCGACGTGGATCAAGTGATTCACGTGACTCATTTTATATGGATTTTGCTCAGGGAATTGATTCAGATATTGAAGAAGTTGATAATACAATAATTGCTAGACCACAGCCACCACCACCACAAGTATTACCAATAGAACCGGAACAATTACCACAACAATCACTACAACCACAACCAGAATTAGTATCTGATGAACCGGAATTAAATTTAGAGCTTGCACAAGTATTACCGTCACAACAATCAGATTCACCTATCTTACCACCAAGCTCACCAATTTCAATAACAAATGATGGTTTTAATGTCGGTGATTTTAGTGAAAGTGATGTAACAATAATATCTAGTGAATTGCCACCATTAGATATGTCACTTGCTGATGTTGTTGAAACAATTTCACCACCTCCATTACCACCAAATAGTTTACCACTTTTGCCACGTCTTTCACTTGCATCAATAGCATCAACATCATCTCAACAATTACCACCGCCACCAGTTTTATCACGTCAGGGTACAATATCAGATTCAACAACATCTTCACCATCACCGCCACC